>WOXC01004512.1:0-440055 GCA_011680675.1 Gymnobelideus leadbeateri | reverse complement strand
GTTATTGTTTAAAGGGAGTGCATCAATTTTACTGTCTAGCAGGCACTTCAGCTATCTAGAGGCTAACTTTTGAAAATATTTGTTCTAATAATGGCAAATGAAGGGGAGATTAGCATAACATTTAAACTGTAGAGTTACAGAAAGAAAAAGTCCTATTTAAAAGGAAACTTATTATGTAGTGACTCAGATTAATCTATTCATCTTAAATTGATTCACATTCTAAAGAGACAATAAGAAAACAATTACATATATATATAAAATCTATACAGTACAAGTGGAGGTAATCTCAGAGGGAAGGCACAAGCATTAAGGGATCTGAAAAGACTTACAAAAGGGGAGATTTTTGGTGACAATTGAAGGGAAGTGAAGAGAGACAAGTAAGGGAGAGCATTCCAGGCACAGAGGGAAATGAATAAAAATGCCCAAAATGAGGCAATAGAGTATCTTTTGCAATGAGAAAGGAGGCTGGTGTCACTGTAGCATATATAGTACATTGAGGGATGTAAAGTGTAAAAAAGCTAAAAAGGTAGGAAGGTGTAATGGAAATGCAGATTTGAAGATCTTCCCTGCCCCTAGGCCCTTTGATTGGCTTAAGTGACTCTGAGAACCTTCTTTAATTTGAAAATATACTCTGCCTCCTAATAGGCTGAATGTGGTCACATGGAGCCTGTGGTGGGAGGCTTGGTTTTCAGGAATGACCACACCTTGATGCTGTGTGATTGGGCAATGGGTCAAGAGGGTGGTTACATTCTCTGAGCCAGGAGAAGACTATATAATCCCTGATTTGAGGCTTTTGCTTTGGGGCTCACTTTGAGAAGTGTTGTGTGATTTGACCAGATAAGACTCTGGGAAGCCGTTGAGAGCCCCCCGGCTTTGAAAACCCAGATGTTGATGCTTTCCTCTCTGGTAACTGTGATTTTGATATTGATAATGGTTGGACAGTTTGGAAGCCTGTCTGTTTGATCTGTCTGTATACTCTGAAGTTTGGGGTGCTGACCTTTTCCCCCTGAACTAAGTAATATATGTTTGTTTGATTAAAGTAAACTTGTTAACCCATTTTGAGTTGCTTTCCTTTTGAAAAGCAGATCTAAGAACCTTTGTTGGCAGTCACCCTGGGGATATTGGGGTGCTTTCTGCTACAGAAGGGACTTGGTTATGAAGGGCTTTAAAAGACAAAGTAATTTATATCTGATCCTGAAGGTGATAGCTGGAAGTAGAATTGTTGTTCAGTCCTGTCCTGACTCTTCATGATCTCATTTGTGGTTTTCTTGGCAAAGATATTGAAATGGTTTGCCATTTCCTTCTTCAGCTTATTTTATGGAGAAAGAAAACAAGGCAAGCAGGATTAAGTGACTTGTCCAAGGTCATATAGCTAATAAATATGTGAAGCCAGATTTGAACTCAGGAAAATGAGTGTTCCTCACTCCAGGCCAGGCATTCTATCCATTAGGTCACCTAACTGCCCTGCTTCTGGAGGAGGAGTGATATGGTTAAACTTGTGTATTAGGAAGATCACTTTTGTAGCTGAGTAATAATAGAATGAAATAATTATATAATGAAATATATATAAATAATAATATAATGAAAGTGAAAGTATAATGTAGTGGGGAATAACTTGAAACTGACTAGAAAGACATTACAAGAATCCAGGTATGAAGTAAAGAGGACCTGTACCATGGTGGTGCCAATGTCAGAGTAAGGAAGGGGATCATAGGTATGAGATGTTATGAAGGTAGAAACAAATCTTGGCCATATATTGGCTATGGAGAAAGACAGGAAATGAGGTCTTGAGGATGCCACCTAGGCTGTCAACCTGGCTGAAGCAGAAGAGGGGAGTGAGTTCAGTTTTGGACATGTTGAGTTTAAGATGTCTATGGGACATACAATTCAAGATGTCCAAGAGGCAGTTGGAGATGTGAGAGTGAGTCTGCCAGGTAAATGGTACCCACAGGGTTCAACTCCTATTTTCTAACATCCACTTCCCATTAAGATCAGTGTCTATGTCCAAAAACTTCCCTGAAAGTTTAAAAAGTCTGTGCGATTGCCTGATTAATGACCTATTGACAAACTGCACCAATTCAGCAAAATATTTCAGGGGGTGCCCTTCTAAGAATCTTTCAAGGATTCAGGGCTCCCCAATTTTCTCTACCCTAAAATTCTTTTTTAATTCCCCATGCAAATAAATGAAAGGGGGAAGAAAAATAGTCCTGAAACAAACCGTAGGCTCCATCCTCCTCCTCAATCCTTATTTCAAATGACTGTTTTTATTATGTATATATAAGCTTCCAACTTTTCTAATTGTGTTCGCCATGTAAAGATGGGGATTCCATTGGTACTAGCCCCTTTACTGAGTTCATGAGTGGAAAACACTTCAGAAAACTTGAAATGCTAGAGCTATCATGAGCCAGTGCTGCTAATAGAGGAGACCTGAGAGAAGGGAAGCTTAGGACAAATCACCAACTGAGAATCTCAGATGAAATCTCACTTTGGAAGACTGCACAGTACCTTTAATAATCCCAATCCTACCTGAATGAAAGGCCAATCATGGTAATCATAATATTCTCCTGAGGTTGCTGTATAACTACAAACTGTAGAATACTCTGATCCAATAAATCAAAGCTGGAGGTTAGCAAAGGGCACGGAGAGGCACATGGTGAATGTGAACCAAGACACATTACCAACAGAGTTGTGTAAAACAAGAGTTGTAAAGGATGTGATCAATAACATAAACAGATAAAAAAAGGGCCAACCATATAGCAAGAGCAAAGAACAACCAATCAATGGACAATTCACTTACTCCATTGGCATCTACTCACTGTCAAAATATTTAGTAGTACTGGTGAGCCCCAAGTGAAGGATTTATAGAAGGACATGAACTAGAATTGCCTAAAGGGGACAGAAATTGATAGATTGTGTTCTACATCATTGGAAGGAGTAACCACATCAATTAGATTTCAGGTCAAGGTATTGTTGTACCTTAATAAAAGCGAGACAGAAGATCCCCAAGATTAAATTTAAAAAGTGGATTTTATTACTGCAGGACACCACAGGACTGTTGGGGTACATGGTCACCCAAATCAGACAGCACTTTTGCACAGTGTCCCAGTTTTATATAGGTTCCAAGCTGAAATTACAGTGATGTAAGCTGAAACTCCAATGATTGGTCAGTGTACACTTGAAACTACAATTAGTGATTGGTCAGTATACATTTGAAGTTCCCACTGGTGCAAAACCCTAGGCTGGGACTCCCACTCACAGATTAATCAAGGGTAAGCAAGGGGTGGTGGTTCTGCCTGTTTACAGATTAAGCAAGGTGGAGTTCTGTTTTACAAATCAATGAAGGAAAGGTTGGGCTGCCTGTTTTACAACAAGGAAGGGTGAGTGGATTTGTGTCTGACATTCAGGAAGGGCAAAGTGACAAATCAATGGGGGAAGGGCAGAGTGGAGCTGGGTCCAACAGCATTTAGTAAAAACTGTGTACAGCTAGATGCACTGATATGAATACTATGCTTATGGAAGTTTCTTCATTAATCAATTCTTTTTTTTTTTTTCAGTTAACAAGCTCACTTTAATCAATCAAACATATATTACCTAGTTCAGGGGGAAAAGGTCAGCACCCCAAACTTCAGAGTATACAGACAGATCAAGCAGACAGGCTTCCAAACTGTCCCAACATTACATCAAAACCAAATCACAGTTACCAGAGAGGGAAGCATCAACATCTGGGTTTTCAAAGCCGGGGGGGCTCTCAATGGCTGCCCAGAGTCTTATCTGGTCAAATCACACAACACTTCTCAAAGTGAGCCCCAAAGCAAAGCCTCCCATCAGGGTTTATATAGCCTTCTCCTGGCTCAGAGAATATAACAACCTTCTTGACCCACTGCCCAATCACAAAGTATCAAGGTGTGGGCTTTCCTGAAAAACAGGCTTCCCACCACAGGCTCCAGGTGCACTTAACCTAGGGGCAGGGAAGAACTTTAAATTTGCATTTCCATTACATTCAGCTCCAAGATCTTTCATGCCCATAGCATACACAATTTACATTTGAATTAGCACTAAACATCTCTAAACAGGTCACATTTTCCAGGTACATAAGAAAATCACAATATAATCTCAAAGTACAATAGTCCAAGTCTTCCACTCATGGCACAAAATCTTGATTAACTCAGTCACTTAGTAGTTTCAAAATACATGTTCAAAGTCTTCCACTCATGGTGCAAAGTCTTGATCAACTCAATTAGTCACTTATCAGTAACAATATCTCAAAGTAATCAAAGTACAATCAGTCACTTATTCAGCAAAGTCTTACTAAGTATGCCCATAGCACAGACAATTTACATTTAAATTAGCACTAACCATCTCTTAGGTCATATTTTCAAGGTACATCTAAAGTTACCAAAGTGGCCACTGGGCCTTAAACAAAGTACATTGCATTATCACATCAATTCAAAACAAGAGTGCAAATAAGTTCTCTTGGGAGGAGGGGGGTATTCTTCCCCTCACAGTGCTCCAGCCCCTGCTTCCAAGTACAGAGAGGGGGCTGGGCAACAAAACCAATGTAGGGTCCTTTGGGGTCCATGGCACTTCACCCCACCCACCACAGTCACAAGTCCATCCTCCCCCTGGGTCCCAAACTGTGGGATGCAGCAAGGAAACACATTCAGTGCCCCTGCTTTTCCACACAGTCCTTATCTTGTCTTGTGGCTGAACTCCAAACTCCTGGGTTCCTTCTCCTCCAGCAGGCAGCAGCTCCTGGCTTCTCCACAGGTCTCCATGCAGGCAGCTCACCATTCCTGCTCTCAGCTCAGTGAAGTCAGCATGCAGGCCATTCTTCTCTCTTGCTCCATGGCTCCACAAAGTCACAGCTAACACAACAGGGAAACAAACAATTATCCCAGCCCCCATACTTTCCTTTTACTCAGCAGATCCCATCCCTCGTTGCCATTGGTAGCAGCAAGTACCCCAACATCCCCAGGGTGGCTGCCAACACAGGTTCTAAGATCTGCTTTTGTAAAGGAAAGCAACTCAAAATTGGTTAACAAGCTCACTTTAATCAATCAAACATATATTACTTTGTTTAGGGGGAAAAGGTCAGCAGCCCGAACTTCAGAGTATACAGACAGATCAAACAGACAGGCTTCCAAACTGTCCCAACATTACATCAATACCAAATCACAGTTACCAAAGAGGGAAGCATCAACATCTAGGTTTTCAAAGCCGGGGGGCTCTCAACAACGGCTGCCCGGAGTCTCATCTGGTCAAATCACACAATGCTTCTCAAAGTGAGCCCCCCATTAATCAATTCTTACTAGTACGTATCCATGTGGTTAAACTTTCATAAACATGTGGGAATGGACGAAAAAGCATTTATTAAATGTTTACAACGTGTTTTTAAAACACTGTGTTAAATATTGGTGATACAAATAGAAAAGTAAGACACTCTGCTCACAAAGAGCTCCCATTCTAATTAGGGAGACAACACATAGCTTTCAGCTGCCAGTCAGGCAGAAAGGCCCTCTGGATGCAGTAGCAACAAAGATGAAAATATATCATCTTTAATGTCATTTCAAGCCTAGTGAAGTCATAGTAATGTGCTCAGAAACTTCAAGTGTGGTGAAATTCACCCCCAAACACATTTTCCTGGCTCCTTTGGACAAATCCTGTTGGAACTTTTAATATTTACATAGCACTTAATTTTTTTTTTTTAATATTTTATTGGGGTGGCTAGGTGGCACAGTGAATAGAGCACCAGCCCTGGGATAAGGAGGACTGGAGTTCAAATCCAGCCTTAGACACTTAACACAAAAACTAGCTGTGTGACTCTGGGCAAGTCACTTAACCCCAATTGTCCTCCAAAAAAGCATATATATATTCTGAACTTAAATAAAACAAACATTTCCATAACATAGTAGAATAGGAAAAAAAAGATGATTGTACATGAAACTGCAAATCTATTATGTACAATTTGCTACTCCTTTTATTGTTTTTTGCTTTTTGGAGGGCAATTGAGGTTAAGTGACTTGCCCAAGGTCACACAGCTAGTTTTTTGTTTGTGCGTGTTGTGTCTAAGGCTGGATCCGAACGCAGGTCCTTCTGACTCCAGGGCCAGCGCTCTACTCACTACACCACCTAGCCACCCTACTCCTTTTAAATATATGTTAAAGCCATCATATAATTTTTTTTTCTTCCCCCTACCCTAGAAATGACTACCATTAGGCAAACACCCACATCTCTGGTTTGGGTGTGTATGTATGTAAAACTATTCTATACATACTACTATTTATCAGTTCTTTCTCTGGACACAGATAGCATCTTTCTTCATATGTCCTTCATGGTTGATTTGGGATTTAATAGTCAAAAAGACTTAGTCATTCAACATTGTTGTGGTTTTTTCTGCTTAAGAAACGGTATATTTTTAATGTTCCCAAGCTATTTCCAAACACACAAAATTATAGTTTTTCAACTTTTTTTCAACTGACACTTTTTTTTCCCTCCCTCTCACCTTCCCCAACTGAAAAAGAAAAATTTGTAATAAATATGCATGATCAAGAAAAACAAATTTCCACATTGGCCATGTAAAAAAAATGTATATCACTGTGTATCTTGAATCCATCTCCTTTCTTTTTTTTTAACATTTAATATTTTATTTTCCCCCAAGTTACATGCAAAAACAATTTTTAATATTAGTTTTTTAAAACTTTGAATTCCAAGTTCTCTCCCTTCTTCCCTCCCCACCATACCACCACTGAGAAGCCAAACAATTATCGAATTGTTTGGTTATACATGTGTAATCATGCAAAATATTTCCATAATAGTCATGCTGTGAAAGAAAACAGACAAAAAACAAAACAAAACTCAAGGAAAATACAGTACAAAAAAATATATGCTTTGATTTGTATTTAGACGCCATCAGTTCTTTCTCTGGAGATGGATAGCATTTTTTTATGTTAATTAATTTTTAGTTTTCAATGTTCACTTCCACACGATTTTGAGTTCGAAAATTTCTCCCCTTTTCTCTCCCCAAGATTGAATGAAATTTCACGTAGGCTCTACATTCAACATTGTTCTTAATATCGTTGTTACTGTATACAACATTCTTTTGGTTCTGGCTCATTTAGCTCTTTACTCTTTTGTGCAAGTCTATCCTATCCATGTTTTAGGTTTATAAGGAGCTATACTGATGTTATCTCATTGGAGCCTCACAACTATCCTGCAAGATAGGTGCTATTATTATCCCCATTTTAAAGATGGGGAAACAAGCTGAGAGTTACTCAGGATCTTGTAGCTAATGAAGAGCTGAGGTAGGGTTTGAACTCAGATCTTCCTCCCAAATCCAACAATCTTCCATGTCTTTTGTATTCTGCTGTTATCTTCTCTTATTGGTGTTCTATGAAGTTATACAAAAGATTTTGTTTTGAAGAAGTCAAAGACTGGATGGGGCTGGGTACAGTCTTCAGCCCTTTATTTCATGACAATTTAGCCACAGCGCCATTCACAGAATTTAGGAGCATAGATTAAGAGATGGAAGGGACCTCCGAGGCCTTTTAGCCAAACTTCCTCAATTTATAGATAAGGAAAGTAAAGCATATGGGGGATTATGGGATCATAGACAGGATTTGAACCCAAACATTTACAGGGTCTTAAAAAACCACTACTGCTGCTTTTGCATAGTCCCAGCATCTCTGCTTACTTCAAACATAATTACACCAGCAGTTAGCTTGTCTCTGACATTATTTATTCCCTGAACACAAGAAATTATTTCAGTGTTACAGTAATAATTCATTGCATTTCATTAATGTAGCACAGGCTATTAATTTACTATTGCAATTATCGTTACGGTATATTACCATACAATTGATAGTTATGTATTATATAGCTATCTATACTGAGATATCTATACACACAGAGAAAGGCAAAAGGTAGAGACAGACACAGAGACAGAAAGAGAAAGAGAGACAGACAGAGAGAGACTTAGCACCATGAACTATGAGGAGGAAGAGGAGAGAATGATGAGCTGGGGCAACCAAGCATAAAATTCCGTTTTAGAAAAAGGGTGACTGTGATAGCATCTATAGGCAAGAACACCAGGCCTAAAGGCTACAGTGCAGTTGCAGTCAGAGGGGAAGGAAGACCTTATGAGCTTTTTGAAATGTGGAGTCAGATTAGTGTGTTTTAAGGCTTGTTTCCAGCAACCAGATCCCAAGAGTAGAAAATTGAGATGGGGTAGGCTGGAATAGAATGACATTGCTGCTGGTAACTGCTCCTAGGGATTGGAGGACAATACATTTAATTCCTTCTTCAGTAACTCTTCTGGGCAGATATTTTATATGTACGTGACTTTTGTCTACTATAAGCAATAATCAAATGTTATCTATGACTTATGTATGTTAACTGATCACATTAGGGGAGGAGAAGAGCGAAATATGGAGGATGCTAGTGACTAGCTTGATATACACAAATCTGAACAGGTTAGAGGTTTAAACATGTCCAAAAACACTAGGGCTTTCTGTTGGGTGTTGAGCTAACATGAAATAAGAATATTACAAAAAGTTATTGATAAAATCGAAAACTTTATTTCCCAAGTCACAGAAATAGACAAATCAAATAACTCAAGAGCATGGATTCTTAGTCTAAAGGAGTAACTGGTAAGCCAGATTCAGGTATCTTGAAACGTAGGCTTTTCAGTTAAATTACAGAACTTTGGATTGCCTGGTGGGAGGATGGTATGGTCTAGAAAGAATAGCCATTCTTGGGAGTGGCTAGGTGGTGCAGTGAAGAGAACACCAGCCTTGGAGTCAGGAGGACCTGAATTCAAACCCGACCTGAATTCAAACTCAGACACTTAACACTTACTAGCCGTGTAACCTTGGGCAAGTCACTTAACCCCAATTGCCCTTCATTCCCCCCTCCAAAAAAAGAAAAAAAAATA
Source organism: Gymnobelideus leadbeateri (assembly GCA_011680675.1). Taxonomy (NCBI): domain Eukaryota; kingdom Metazoa; phylum Chordata; class Mammalia; order Diprotodontia; family Petauridae; genus Gymnobelideus; species Gymnobelideus leadbeateri. The sequence continues at coordinate 431,126 of WOXC01004512.1, read as the reverse complement.
GCTATTCTGATGAAATCCTATTAAAGCTGCCCCCAGCACCAATATTCTAAATTCCCTATGGGCCCCACCAAATGGCAGGTGTGTCCTGATTTAGCCTCACAATCTGGTTTTAACCACACCACAGGCCCCCAAATCCAATATAGCCACTTCCCCTACCTAGCCACTTCCCCATCCTCACCCTGGCCCCAATTCAATGCCCTAACTTCCTCATATATACCTCACTGCTTAACTAGAACAACAGGTATGTCCATGAACTCATTTCTCACAGAAACAGCAGGTGTGTCCATACACTCAATCACAACTGCATTCATCTAATCTCAGATAGGACCACGTTAGTAAGCCAGTTAGAAAGTAGAAGCACCAAGACACCTGAGCAGAACGTGGACCCCAAAACAATAGAAGGAATTTTCCCTAAGTAGGCACCTGCGCAGTAATAACAAAATCTATCTTTAGGCTTATTATAATATTATACATACAGGACACCCCCCCCCAAATGGTTTTTCTATATGTGTTGAATAATCACATGCAAAGTTCCACTGAGACTGGGCCCCCTGCCCCATTACCTAATCCCTTAACAAATCCTTCCTGAGATTCATAACTTGTTACATAATTGTATCTTTACCCTATAAAAATCCATCTTCCTTTTACTGAAGTTGCTGGCTCCTCTTGGAACCTAGCCTACTTCCGAGGGGCATCAATCTTCAATAAATGCCTGTACTTGGATTAGAGGTGGTCTGACTGAATTCTTTGAGACAGTATCATCACAACATACCATGAAACTGCAACAATTTTTGGTGTCCCTGGGTGGACAGAGTCTCTGACTCTGACCCCCTCTAATCTAAAGGTAAACCTATCTTTTTCCCCTTCTCTTAACTGGGAGGTCCTTCAAGAACCTAGGAAGGCTTGACTGTATTGCTTGGGTCCTCGCACCCAAGGCCTTTGCCACTTGGCAAATTCCCTCTAGGCAGATGTCACTCTGGGGATTTCTTGGGGAGTTCTTTCTGAAGTCAACTCTTGTTTTTCAATCCTTTTGGTAGGATGCCACTGACGAGACAGGGGATTTCCTTAGGCTTACTGGCAGTTAGTCCTAGCCCCCATCCCACAGGACTACTAAACTGTAATACAGCCTGTTCTCAATATAATCTAGAGAGCCAAGAAAAGTTACTACTATCTGTGTTTTCCATTTGTATCTGTCTGCTCTGTGTCTGTATGAAAATCTCTGAGTCTGCTACCTTGTAAGAGTTAAAATGCAGTCAGCCAGAAAAGAACAATTTCTAGCTAGAAGGATTGATGAACTTTCTTACTAAGTAAGAGGTTATTGGCTAAAAATTCTCTCTCTCTACTTCCTTGGACTCTGGCTAAGTTCTGAAAATGGAGTGATAGAGGGGGTAAAAAAATGAAGGAGTAAACTTCCCCCTCCGATCTAAGAGAAAAAGGAGGTAGCTAAGTAGTACAGTGAATAGATCATTGGCCCTGAAATTAGGAAGACCTGAGTTCAAATCCAGACTGATACACTTAGCTGTGTGACCTTGGGCAAGTCACTTAACACTAATTGCTTTGCCCTCCTCCCTCCAAAAAAAAAAGACCAAAGAGAAAAAGACAATCCAGGTAACTGAATTCATTCTGGTTACATTTTAAGTGAAATGTCTCTCTTAATTGGGTGATTAAGATAAACTAGAACTTATTATACTATTAGCACTAAGATAAATTGGGGAAAATGCATAGATCTGAAGAAGAGGTGTTTCAGAAGTGAAGCTTTGAGCTCTCTAGTAGGGGGAAAAGGGGAACAGATGCCACTGAGTCTTTTCCAGAGTCCCACTCACCTTGACTGGCAGGTTCAAAGATCAAAGAGAAGCAGGTTTCAAGGTTGCACCTTGGAGTAGGACTAGCACTTAACCCTTTCCTGCATCAGAGAAAGAGAAAAGGTTTGTGCGAATCAGGACACAACCAAAGGTAACTGAGTGTAATTGAAATATCTCGCTAGAATTTACAAACTAAAGTACTGGTCAATTTAAAAATAACTTTTAAATCAGTATGTATGTTAAAATAGGAAATTTGACTAAATTATATGACATTACTATTCATTTTAAGAAATCAGAGAGCCATGGGTTCCTCCCAAGATTATGGAACCCAGATTTGAAGTAAATTAAACATACTCTTACGTGTCATAATGGATACATTTGTATAAAATATAATACTACAGTTAGTATTAAAGTCCTAACCCCAGATTCTGTATAATACTATTTGGAACATAGATCCAGGTAACTGAATTCATTCTGGTTACATTTTAAGTGAAATGTCTCTCTTAATTGGGTGTTTAAGATAAACTAGAACTTATTATACTATTAGCACTAAGATAAATTGGGGAAAATGCATAGATCTGAAGAAGAGATGTTTCAGAAGTGAAGCTTTGAACTCTCTAGTAGGGGGAAAAGGGGAACAGATGCCACTGAGTCTTTTCCAGAGTCTCATTCACCTTGACTGGCAGGTTCAAAGCTCCCACTCTCAAAGAAGTTTTTAAGGGGTAGATACAGAAGTGAAGTTTACTTGAGTAAAAGTTAAAAAACAAAACAAAACCCAACTTCTTAAGATCCTTCTCCCTGTGGCCCCAGCTCTGACTACAATGGAAAATTAGAACAGTTAAAAACATCTTAGCAGATTCTTTCAATTCCTATCATCGCAGATCAGATTAAGAAAAGTGAGTGCTGGAGAATAACAGGGAATTTGAACAACCCTCTCCCATGTGGCAAAAGGATGGAGGGGAAGCAGCTACAGCAGGGGCCCCACTGGAAATGGCCCTGGGCCCCAGTCACCACGCAATCAGCCCCTCTCCTGTTCATCTTCCCCAACAGCTACAAATAGTCCCAGTCTCAGTAGTGCCTTCAGCTTTGGGTAAAGGTGAAAGTGGGATGGGCCAGGGCAGTAGAAAATAAGACAGCCAGCCTCTGTACTTGGTAAGCCCGACCTTCCATCAATAATTTTTATGTGATAATTTGGAAATGTAGTTAATGTCATCTGAAGTTTACTGTTTGTAAAGTATTTCTAAGTTGTTGTAAAATTCTCTTATATTATAAAACTTGAGTGACCATTATGAGCCAGAAATGGTGTTATAGTCTAAGCAATTTTTAATCTTTTTTTTTGAAACTAAAAGACAATGGAAAAAATTATTTAAAACCAGTTACGTTTATTAAGCCCTGACAACCCTGTCTTAACAACTAAAACAATTTGGCTCTCACTTATGAAGATTGTAAGATTGTTAACTAAGTTACTCTGGGTTATTGTTATAAAATTAGTCCCAGAGCAGCTCTCCTTTAGGAAGATGGACAAAGTCACTTCTGCTGTAGAGCTATAGGGGGTGACTGGAGGCCACATGTACCAGTTACCATATACTGGGGTCCTAAAAATAAAATATGGTAACCCTGAAAGACATACTGGTCAAAAAAATTAAAAAAAACAGTCAGGGAAAAATAAATTAAATAAAGATTGAAAATAGGGGACTTGCCACATACAGAGTGTGTGGTTTTCATCAGTCCAGAGATCAGTATTTGAGAGAAATGCCACAAGCTACTCAGAGGGAATGTGATCCTGTTTACTTCTGGGAAAAGCTGAGGGGACAGTCTTGGCATCTGCCCAAGGGTAGGATCTTCCTGGCTCAGTTTCCCATTGTGTTTCTTTGAAAAGGAATGCTTTTCACCTTGCTATTCCTGAGTCTGGCTATGAGATAGAAATGGTACTGAATGGTTAGTGGTGACTCCTACCTAAATTCAAACAGTTAAGGATATTTTATTCTGTCCTATTTGGTATAACCATGTCCCTGCGTTTTCCTTTTATAGAAAACTTCTATGATCAGAGCAAGTAGTCAGTAAAAGATATGACCACAATAAATATGTGAGATCTTGCTGTTTTCAGTCTGAATGTATAATCATTCCATATTGCAAACAGCTGGGTTAATTAGTGCAGGCTTGTCATCTGCCTGTCTGCATAGTCATTTGAAAGATTTAAATCCCTGGAAGAGTACATTTTTTTCTACTATAATAAAATGTGTGTTTAAGATTTAAGCTATTCAACGGGGCGGCTAGGTGGCGCAGTGAATAGAGCGTCGGCCCTGGAGTCAGAAGGACCTGAGTTTGGATCTGGCCTCAGACACTTGACGCACACACAAACAAAAAAAACCTAGCCATGTGACCTTGGGCAAGTTACTTAACCCCAATTGCCCTCCAAAAAAAAGGCAAAAAAAAAAAGATTTAAGCTATTCAGCCTAAAATTATATTCCTTTCTATATCCTAAACAACTTAGTAAATGGCTATTAGGTCAATCATGTGCCTGTTAACACACACACACACACACACACACACACACACACACACAGATGTATTATGAAATAAAGTCCTTAACTGTTTCAAAATAATGCTAGAATAATTGGATAATGGTACAACTGATTGGGGGACCTAGCTATTATCCTACTAATTACTGAAATTATATCAGAAACATCTTCAGTTTGGTTTGGGAAAAAAATTCTATGCAATCAATTTTCTTAAAGGAAATAACTTATGGAATAAAAGTCAATTTTATTACTAACATGTTTTATTATAAACTACATATTGACATGTACAATTCTGGAATTAAAGTATCCTTCCAAGTCTTTTATTATAATTGGAGTAAAGTTAACCTCTTATATAAGCAAATTCATTTGTATAACTATTGAACCCAAGGGTGGAAAGCTTCTACCTACAAAAGTATTGTGACTTATATTTACATGTATAGAGTTGGATCCTTAATAGCATCTGATCCTCATAAAGGAACTGGAATCAGAGTGGAAATTTTTGAAAAAGTAACAAAATCAGACAATCCTGTATGTCAAAAGTAAATAATAGCATCATGGGCTCTTGGTTTCTTTCTCCTTATATTTGGACTCTGCATATTGAACTTGCCTGTTAGATTTTTGTCTCCCTTATTACAGGCCAATTCACCTACAGCTGGCAGTGAACAATGGATATCAGCTTAAACTCATCCATCATCCCCTGGATGTGACGTATTCTTGGTTCCAGTCAATCTCCTCTGTGGGACCCATGGAGGCAGGGAAAGCTCTATACCCCTTTTTCAGCCTGAAAAAGCTACAGAAGCCCAGGCTTTTGTCCTTTTTCCCAAATGAATCTGGGTCTTAGTTCTTTGAGGGGGGAATGATGGAAGGCTAATAAAGCTGCCCCCAGCCACAATATTCTAACTTCCTTATGGTCCCCTCTGAATGGCAGGCATGTCCTGACTTAACCATACAAACTGGTTTTAACCATACATTAGGCCCCTAGTCTCAATATAGCCACTTCCCCTACCTAGCCACTGCACCACCACCACTCCCCTGCCCCTGACTCAATACCCTAACTTCCTCATATATGCCTCACACAAACAGCAGGTGTGTCCATGTGATGGGATCCCAGCTACTCTAGCCTAACCACTGACCCCCAGATTCATTCCTCATATTTCCCACAGAAAGAACAGGTGTGTCCATGCACTCAACCACAATCTAGTCTCAGACAGGACCACACTAGTCAGCCAATCAGAAAGCAGCACCACCACCACCAGGATGTGGACTCCAAAACAATAGAAAAGGACTTTCCCTAAGCAGGCAACTGTGCAGTATTAACAAAAGTTGTCCTCGAGGTGAACTCATGACATAGAGAGGCTTATTATAATATCATTATCATACATATAGCACCCCCCCAACTGGTTTTTCTGTGTGTATTGTGAATCATTACATGGGCAGACCCCTCCCCCATTCCCTAATTCCTTAACAAATTCTTCCTGCCTTTTTGAGATTCATAACTTTTGTTATATAATTGCATCTTTATATAAATCCATCTTGCTTTTGCCAAAGTTGCTGGTGCTTCATGGAGGGGCATCAATCTTCAATGAATGCCCATAATTGGATTAGAGGTGATCTGACTCTGCATTCTTTGAGATGGTTCTGCCACAACACACAACGAAACCGCAATAACTCCAGTTCGAGGTCTGGTTGAAACTCTGATCACAGAAGAGGAAATGAGAGATAGTTCTCTCTTATTTCATTTCCACTTAAACTGCCGAACCTTGCACAATAGCAACAACTGCTGGTTATGTGTGTAAACACTGTCCAGAATTTTAAAGTCCTAATATAACTGTTAGAGGAAGCAGTGGGTCTGCAATTTCACTGTGGTAATGAACTGCTAGGAAGGAAACTCCTTCTACTAAAGTAGATCAGCTATTGTTTTGCAGCTTGAAGTCTTCAACACTCACTATAATGAAAGTTACTGAACCTGGTAGTTACCTACCAGATTTAGAGGATGTGTTTTTGGTTTGCTTCTGCTAAATAAAAGCACAGTGTTCCTTTTGGAATATTCAAAATGAATAAACAAGGTCTAAGCGTCTACTGCAACTCATGGCCAGAGGGTTAGGTTGTAACACGTGTGAGGGATAGGTACAGCACAATGACAGTTAGGGAGAAGACCCTGACATAGTTTGCAAGTTATATGGTAAACATCTTTTTTTGTTTGCTTTTTGGAGGGCAATTGGGGTTAAGTGACTTGCCCAAGGTCACGTGGCTAGCAAGTGTTCAGTATCTGAGGCTGGATTTGAACTCAGGTCCTCCTGACTCCAGGGCCTGTGCTCTATTCACTGTGCCACCTAGCCGCCAGAGGTAAACATCTTTTAAACAATTCAGACCATGATGGGGGAAAATACCTAATAGCTCAAACCACCTGAAGAAAAACATCTGGTTCCAGAAATGGCCAATGGTGGTTCACTATATAATTATCCATTACTTAGCCCAAGAAAGGAAACAGGTACTTACTGAACACAAATGTGCTCTCAAATGATCACAAATTCCTAAAATGCATAGCTAGGTTTCAGGCTTTGTTCCAGAACCAGTTTCAATTGACTAAGTCAGAACTTGTTTATTTTTGACTATTTCACATTTCTACTCCAACAACTTCACGACAAATGCCATCAGGATAAAGTAGGAATCTCTAGCTCCTTGACAGGCTTTTCATGGGAAGAGGTATATCAAAAGGTGCTTCTTTTCCCTGGTTTTATCTTTTTTATGATGATTTAAAAAAAAAAGATTATCTAACCTCAAATTTTCTGTCTGGGAAATAAGGTTTATTTTAATTTCCATCAGTGAGGACAAGTAGTCAAATACATAATGTCAGCAAAAATACATGAAGACAATTTTTTGATGTGTTGAATGGAACAATACAAAGAAAAGCCCAGAAACAGTGTGTTTTCAGAGTCACAGGAGCAACAAATGGTAAACTAGACACTTTCTCCAGTCCTTATGACTTCTAAAACCTGTCCAAAACAGAAATTATGCATCAAAAATAAAGCAACTTCAGCTGTTTCCATGATCACAAACATCCAGAATCCAAAAGAAAGTTAAAAATAAAAACCAAGAACTGACTCTCACAGACCCTGAACTCACTCAACACTACTCCCCTACCTTCCATGCTAATGACAGGCCACACTAGCAAACTTAAGGACACAACATTGGCTTATGTCATTCTTTATATTACCTACACATCCCATTTCCCCTCCCTCTTTCCAGTAATGTAGAGACCCCAGATCCAAGCTGCAGAACCAGCCATTCCAGAACAAAAACCTACCAGGGGTTGCAGTCCAGGAGTCCCAGTGCTACAAAGCTTGGATTTTCCAGTGCCAGAGAAAGCAGGGTCTGAACTGCCTGTGTCAGCAAGCCCTGAACTACTAGTGCTGGACCAGAAAACTAGTGAACAGAGAGAGTGAGCAGGTCACCAGAACAGGACACTCTATATGTGGGGAGTCATTCCAACAAACCTGAGTGAAAACAGCACAGCTCCCAGCTGAGAATAGTTTCGACCACTGATAAGTCAGTTGGAGCAGAGATCTAGGCTGCTGAACTGTGAATTACGCAGTGTGGGAGGAGGCTGAGCAACACTTTGAGTGTCTTTCTTCTATGGTTTCCCTGGGGACTGAATCTCAAAGTGAGTGATAAGGAAAGTGTAAGTGAGTGAGTGAGAATGAGTGAGTGAGAGAAAGAAAGAGAAAGAGAGAGAGAGAGAGAGAGAGAGAGAGAGAGAGAGAGAGAGAGTGTGTGTGTGTGTGTGTGTGTGTGTGTGTGTGTGTGTGTGTGTGTGTGTGTGTGTGTAGCAGGAGGGGGAGGTGGCTGAAAGTAACAAAGATTTCAGAATGGAGAAATCTCAAATACTGTCCCCTGTACAACATAATGAGCTGAGTAGAAAAACTTCAGTCTTCAATGGCAAGACTCACCAAAGAAACAAAAGAGAACAATAGATTGGAAGTACAAATACACAGAAGCGAAGGATAACCTAAAGAAAAGAAGCAAAAACCTAAAAACATTCATAGAAAATATGCTCATGGGGCGGCTAGGTGGTGCAGTGAGTAGAGCACCGGCCCCGGAGTCAGAAGGACCTGAGTTCGGATCCAGCCTCAGACACTTAACACACACAAACAAAAACCTAGCCGTGTGACCTTGGGCAAGTTACTTAATACCAATTGCCCTCCAAAAAGCAAAAAAAAAAAAAAAATATATGCTCACTACACAAGCAAAACATACAGCTTTCAAAGACATGATACTTAGAAACAACCAAACGATCATAGGTCTCTGAAAAACATATTAGTTCCTGTCCTTAACATGATAATGAAAGAAATAATACAAAAGAACTATCCAGAACTTCTGAACATAGAAAATGAAATCCCAATGGAAAAAATTCACAGATGGCTCCTAGGGGGAAAAAAAGCCTGTGAACTCCAAGATATACATAATGGCTAAGTTTAACATTTCTAATTCAAAAACAGGTTCTACAAAAACAAGTTTTCCATCAGGAGAAAGACCAAATACAAAGGAACAGACATTTGAAAAAGGCAAGGCTATTCTATACCACTAGAAAAAAAGAGAAGGGTCTGGAATAATGCATTTTAAAAAGAACTGGAAGGGGCGGCTAGGTGGCGCAGTGAGTACAGCACCGGCCCTGGAGTCAGAAGAACCTGAGTTCGGATCCAGCCTCAGACACTTAATGCACACACAAACAAAAACCTAGCTGTGTGACCTTGGGCAAGTTACTTAACCCCAATCGCCCTCCAAAAAGCAAAAAAAAAAAAAAAAAAGAACTGGAGCTCAAGATGTAGCCAAGGGTGGCCTATATCCTGGAAAGCTGAGCGTAATCATACAGGAAGAAAGATGGATGTTCAATAATAAAGAGTTGAAACATTTAAAAAAGAAAACCAGAACTGAAGAGATCATTTGCTTCTGGAAGACCCCCAAAAAATAGAATTATGGGAGTGAATAAATGAAGATTGAAATAGTAGCATAGTGGCAATTGAAAAAGCAAGGAGAGCCTTCCTTCTAAGAGGACACAAGAATATGGGGTAAAGGCAGAAATCTGGTAGAGGTAACAGTGTAGAGGCAGACAAAGGGTATTATGGATAGAAACTGGAGACACCCTATGTTTTTTTTTTTTGTGGGACTACATGAGAGTGTACATGAAAAAGGTGGGAAGGGGAATTAAGGGACAGAAAGTGAGTGATGCACCTGGGTCAAATCAAGGGCTAGTATTGAGGGGATGGCGATCTCTGTGGTCTCCGAAAGAAAGCAAGGTGAAGAAAAGGGGGCAAAGATTGAAAAGAGTGGAAAAGGAAGGATGCCTTACTGTGGAGCTGGATGGGGGTTCCACTGATGAATGCACCCATAGGTGAAGGGAGATGAACCTTATAACGGATGAAGCCTGGAGGATTTGGTGCCTGTAAAATCTACTTGTCCTGGGAGAAAAGGAGGTGGAATTCCCAAAGACAAGTGGCACCTGGAGAGGTGGGAAAGCACTGGCACAAGGAGGAGATTCTCAGGGAAATGTAGGGGAAAAAAAGGTTAAGAGAGTGTAAAGGTCAGTTGGAGGTGCCCTACTATGTTTCAATGTCCTCTCTAACACCTAAAGCAATTGGCATTCTTTCGAGAATAAGGCAATGGAAAAGAGGAATCAACTTAGTAAGCCATATAGAGCAGTGGCAGAAAGTGTATGGTGGTTGAAATGTAAAATAAGTGAGGAAATAAGGGTTCAAATTCCTGAGCATAGCAATTTATTAAGCAACAAATTGGGACCAGGCCTCCTCAGCTTGGCACTGGATCCCAAACACAAGGAGAGACAGATTTTGTTTTATTTTATTTTATTTTGCTTTTTGGAGGGCAATTGGGGTTAAGTAACTTGCCCGAGGTCACATGGCTAGGTTTTTGTTTTGTGTGTGCATTAAGTGTCTGAGGCTGGATCTGAACTCTGACTCCAGGGTGGGTATTCTTGTGGGGAGGGGAGGTTGGAAGTACCCACTATAGAAGAGGGACAGGATCAAGTAGAGAATGGACCAGGTGGGGGGTGGGATGGGTGGGAGGGAATTATAAGCAGCCTTGTACAATATATCTACCATGGTAATATTTTGCATAACTATACATGTACAACACATACTGAATTACTTATCTTCCCAGAGGGAATGGGTGACAAGGGAGGAAGGGAATGGATCTGAAATTCGAGGTCTTAATTAAATGTTTCAAATATATATATAAATACTATTATTAATACTCTTTTGCATATAATTGGGAGATAAGATCCATCAGGGCACAGAGATTCACCTTGCTCTAATGGAAAAGTCAAAGGGGGTAAGGGAGAAGATATGGGAGAGAGCAGGATGGAGGAAGCGATATCTTGTGGGACTGCTATTCTGGTAGGGTGGGTAGGGGAAAAACAGGGGAAAAAAACTGTAACTCAAAATCTGGCAGAAATGAATGATGTAAAACAGGAGTTAATAAAGCATTTGTTTAAATAAAAAGAAAAAAGTCCATATATACGCCAAAACATTTATAGTTCTCATTTTTTGATAGCAAAGAATTGGAAACAAAAGTAGATGGCTATCAAATGGGGAAGAGCCAAACATAAATTAAATGTAATGGAATACTACACAGAAGAGTTATAAATTACACATTTCCAGACTTTTTCAACATATCAATTAGTTGTATGGACTTTTTATCATCTCTAAAAAATACCATTTGTCATAAAGGATGGCTTTTCTAGAATAGGACAAGGGAGAAATACATGGTATATTGCGGTGATATAAGAAATAGAAAACATGAATCAAAACTTTTAAGAAAACAGCACATTGCTGTTATTGTCATAAATTACATACCACACAGCTGTGGTCAATGTTTGATTTGGCTTTCTCAACGTAGAACCTGGGTTCAAGTCCTGCCTCTTACACATATTAGCTATATGCCCCCATACAAGTCATTCAAACTTTCAGTGCTCTAAACAACTCTCAAGACTAAAATGCAGGGAAGGTATTGGTCTGAACTGGGAGAGGGAATTTCCCATACCAAAGAAATCAGTGAAATTCAGGCCGGATCTGACAGCCAGCATAGCATCAATATTTTGAGAAACAAAGAGTGGTCTTCAAGGCTCCATTCTAGTAGAAGGATTCATTTTACAATAGTCATGCTGTATTTGTACCCGGACATTGATGGGACCAATGCTATGGAGGAACAGAAGCAAGTTAGGAGTCTGTTCTCCCAGAGACTGAGGTATAATGAGGGAGATCATGCCCTGGAAGTATTGTGAGAAATGTTAGTACATTTGTTCTTGTTAGATCTATGAAATAAATATCCCTTTGCAAAAGCTACCCACCATTAAATGGTTAAGTGAACTGAGGTGCTGGCTATTGACCCCCTAAAACTGGAGGGAACACAGCCAACAGGGTCTTGAGATAAAAAGGATATCCACAAACCCCTCAAAGTGTCCTAGAACCCTGAAAGGAAACATAAATTGCCTGGCCCTTAGAGAGTGGGACCAGGGTGAACATGTTACATGTAAACTATCAGATATAACCGTCTTAGTTTTTCTTTAATAGGTTATTATAAAAGCAAGGCAATGGGTTTTTATGAAGTAAATAGTGCAAAAAAAAAAAAACGACAAAACTTTTAAAGTTAATTAAGACTTGGTGAGGGTATGGCAGGATTAAATAAATCTGCTGGTCCTTGCAGGGTAACGGTGTCATCTAGGACCCCAAACAGAAGCAGTGTGGTTGATTATACTTTTAGAATTCCCAGGAATACAAATAGCATCTGAGATAACATTCATTAAACTGTGTTAAGCTTCCCCCTCTTCCATGTCTGGGAAACACAACTGAGTCAGGGTTTCAGGATTTATTAAGAACCCAACTTGCAGGACAAGCATGGATCCATCCTTGGAATCTCAGTGAGTCACACCCAGTTGGCCCCATTTCACTCTGTAATAAACTCCCTTCATTATTCTTCCAGAAAATAAGCCAGTCATCTTTCCGCAGATCCATGAGGTACTTGTATCAGATCCTAAAGACTTGTAATATTGAAAGCTTGGGTCTCAGCTTAGTATTAAAATCCAGACTTAATAATGTTAGCTGTGGGATGAAGAGTTTTCAAGTTTAAAAAATCCTAAGAAGGGGGCTCACTTTGAGAAGTGTTGTGTGATTTTACCAGATGAGACTCTGGGCAGCCATTGAGAGCCCCCCGGCTTTGAAAACCCAGATGTTGATGCTTCCCTCTCTGGTAACTGTGATTTGGTATTGATAATGGTTGGACAGTTTGGAAGCCTGTCTGTTTGATCTGTCTGTATACTCTGAAGTTTGGGGTGCTGACCTTTTCCCCATGAATTAGGACTACAGAGATGTTCACAAAAACATTTGCCAAAATGTTTCAGAAGTACCCAAATACATGAAGGAGGAGGAAAAGGAATCAAAAAAGGAGGAATTTAGGGGCGGCTAGGTGGCACAGTGAGTAGAGCATCGGCTCTGGAGGCAGAAGGACCTGAGTTCAGATCCGGCCTCAGACACTTAACGCACACACAAACAAAAACCTAGCCGTGTGACCTTGGGCAAGTTACTTAACCCCAATTGCCCTCCAAAAAGCAAAAAAAAAAAAAAAAAAAAAGGAGGAATTTGTACTGGAAGAGATAAAGGAGAAATCCAGTGAGATTTATCAGAAGCTCAAGAAGACAGAGGCTATGCAGGAATGTAAAATCCTGGAGCAAAAGAAGGAATGGGATGCCAAGATAGCCAGTGAAATAAGATTCTTAACAGGCAACATTACTGAGCTACAGGAAAGCAGTCAGAAACCAAACCTGGAAATGTTGAGGATGCGACAGAACCATTGAACAGCATCTAAACTGGAGAACCGAAAGTACTATGCCTTGGATGGTGATAAAGAAAGAACTATCATGTTTAAAACTGACTCCTCAGGAAAGAAATGTACTATTTACACAACTGGCCATGTTAAAGCTGAGGCCACCAATGGAACATGATGCCTAGCTCCATGGTCCCAGGATATAATTGGATGTATGCAGATGAAATTGAAGAAGAAGAGGAGCTTTGTACTTTCTGCTGGAATTTGGTCTCAAAAACAATCACCATGGACTGGACATTGTGCTTGCTTGTCTTGTCTCAGGAAAAAAAGCCTTTCTGCCTTTCTGTTGTCCTACCTGCTGGGAATTCTCCCAGCTGAGAGCACTACAGGATGACATTGCCATGCACCCTGATGGAGAAGGCATATGTGAGCTGCACAGGGAAGACCAAAAGCTCTATTGTCCCAGTGACAAGACCCTCCAGTGTGTGACCTGCTCTAAATCAGAGGATCATGAGGATCACCTACACTGGCCCATTGCAGTGGCTGCTGTGCCTTATAGGAAAATGATCCAGACAGATATAAAAATCTTGTCCTCCCAAGTAAAAAAATTCAAGAACTTCAATTTCATGCCAACAGATCCTTGGCATGGGCTGTGGTGTCAGCTGACCATGAACATACATCCAGACAAGAATTTGTGCAAAAAATGCAGGTAATGTGGGAATACCTGAAGAAGAAGAAAGACAATCCTGAGAGAGCAGAAGTAGAGGAACTCATAATGGGGACAGGCAACAAGGAGCTCCTCAATGTGTATGAGAAGCTGAAGGAGATGGAAACTGCCCAGCAACAGGACATCATGGAACAAAGGAAGGAGTGGGAGGCCCTGATGTTCCAACAAAGCACTTTTCTAAGAGACAAAATAAGAGAATTGGAGGAAAAGAGCCAGAAATCAAATGTAGAACTCCTACAGGACGCGAGCCATACATTTGAAAGGAATTACCTGGGAATGAATTTGAAACCTTTCATTCCTAATATGGATACTTTTTATCTCAATGTGGCAATGGAATTTCTAAAACTCTTTGAGACATCTGGACTGCCACAGACCTGTAATTCCTACAACTCTTCTGAAGAAAAAAGGAGCTCTATCACTTTTGTACCTGATACCTCAGGATATACTGAGGTATCAGTATATCCTGAGGTATCACTATACTGAGGAAAGACATATCCTGTTTATACTACTGGCAATCTTCAAGCTGACTCCATTAGACTGACAGTTTTCTTACTGGGGACTTCAAGTACAACCCCTACTTTCTGGACTGCCATTTTTTTCAAAACAAATGCTTTATTAACTTCTGTTTTACATCATTCATTTCTGCCAGATTTTGAGTTACAATTATTCCCCCCCCCGTTTTTCCCCTACCCACCCTCCCAGAATAGCAGTCCCACAAGATATTGCTTCCTCCAATCTGCTCTCTCCCATATCTTCTCCCATACCCCCTTCGACTTTTCCATTAGAGGAAGGTGAATCTTTGTGTCCCAATGCCTGTACATCTTATCGCCCAATTACAAGCAAAAGAGTATTAATAATAGTATTTATATATATTTGAAACATTTAGTCTTAAAACCTCGGATTTCAGATCCTTTCCCTTCCTCTCTTGTCACCCATTCCCTCTGGGAAGATAAGTAATTCAGTATATGTTGTACATGTCTAGCTATGCTAAACATTACCATAGTAGATATATTGTACAAGGCTGCTTATAATTCTCTCCCACTCATCCCACCCCCCACCTGGTCAATTCCCTACTTAATCCTGTCCCTCTTCTATAGTGGGTACTTCCAACCTCCCTTCCCCTCAAGGATGCCCTCCCATCCATCATCCCTCCTCTCATCCCCCTTCCCCCTATTCTGCTGCAGGTTGAGATATCCCATTTAGTATGTCATTCTCTCCCTGAACCAAATTCAATGAGAATATGGTTTTACCTTTTTGCCTTCCTATTCTTCCCTTCCCTTACAACCACTTCCCCTTGCTTCTTCTACATGGGATACTTTACCCTACCCTGTCTCTCCCCATCTCCTCATGCGACTTTCCTCTCTCACCTCATAATTTCACCCCTTAAGTATCATCCCTTCCCAACAAATTCAATTTGTGCCCTCTATCCACGTATAAATGTAAACATATATACACACATTCACATATGTATTCATATGCCCATATACCCTTCTTCCATTATTTTCATACTGAGAAAGATTTCATCAGTCACAGTTATTGTTTTTTCCATATAGGAATGTAAATAGGTCAACTTTGATAAGTTCCTTTTGATTTCTTTTCCCTGATTACCTTCTCAGGCATCTCTTGCTTCTTGCATCTGGATCTCAAATTTTCTATTCAACTCTGGTTTTTTCCTCAAGAATGCTTGAAGTCCTCTATTCCACTGAATGATCATATTTTCCCCTGAAACAAAATACTCAGTTTTGCTGGGTAGGTGACCCTTGGGTTCATTCCCAGCTCTTTTGCCCTCTGGAATATCATATTCCATGCCCTTCGATCCCTCAGTGTAGAAGCTGCCAGGTCCTGGGCTATTCTGATTGTGTTTCCACAATATTGAAATTGTTTCTTCCTGGCTGCTTGTAGTATTTTCTCCTTGATCTGGGGATTCTAGAACCTGGCTATAATATTCCTGGGAGTTTTCTTTTTGGGATCTTTTTCAGGAGGTTATTGGTGGATTCTTTCAACCTCTATTTTGCCCTCTGGATCTAAAACATCAGGGCAGTTTTCCTTGAGAATTTCTTGAAGGATGATTTCTAGGTTCTTTCTTTGATGACTTTCAAGTAGACCAATAATTTTTAAATTATCTCTCCTGGATCTATTTTGCAGGTCAGTGGTTTTTCCCATGAGATATTTCACATTGCCTTCTAATCTTTCATTTGTTTGGATCTGCTTAACAGCATCTTGATTTCTCATAAAGTCACTAGCTTCCATTTGCTCCAGTCTAACTCTGAAGGAATGAATCTCCTCAGTGAACTTTTGAGATTCTTTTTCCATCTGGCAAATCTGACTTTTTAAGGCATTCTTCTCCTCATTGCCCTTTTGGGCTTCCTTTGCCATTTGAGTTAGTCTATTTGTTAAGGTGTTGTTTTCCTCAGTCAGGCTGTTGACCCTCATTTCATACTTTTCCTGCATCCTTCTCATTTCTCTTTCCAATTTTTCCTCCACTTCTCTTATTTGATTTTTAAAGTCCTTCTTAAGGTCCTCTATGGCCTGCAACCTGCTCATGTTTTCCCCTGGGGCTTTTTGAGCAGGACTTCTGGCCTCACAGTCCTCCTCTCTCTCTATGCTTAGATCATTTTTGCCCCCAAAGTAGGAGTCTAAGGTTGCATTTTTTTTGTTTAATTTGTTTCCTTTGCCTTGGCATATTGCTACTTAATTACTTGACTTTTGGGCTTGTTGCCACAGTATGGCCTGGTGCCAGACAGGAACTTTCGCCCCAAATGTGGGGGGGGAGGCAACTTCCGTTTCTGGTAAGCTGGAAACTCACCCACAACCTCCACCCCAGATCAAAATCCAGATCCAGGGAGGTTAAAGCAAGAGCGATTACCCCCCAAGACTGATCACTGGGTCTCCCTACAGTTCTCAGGCCAGGAGCTGGAGCTGCCTCTGAAAACT
Organism: Gymnobelideus leadbeateri; assembly: GCA_011680675.1. Taxonomy (NCBI): domain Eukaryota; kingdom Metazoa; phylum Chordata; class Mammalia; order Diprotodontia; family Petauridae; genus Gymnobelideus; species Gymnobelideus leadbeateri. The sequence goes on along the minus strand of WOXC01004512.1, from coordinate 414,306 downwards.
GCAAAATGGCATGTCTCCTCAGTGGCTTCTAGCCCCCAGGGGAGGAAGCTGACGCCTTCCCCAAATACTGGTCCCAAAGTCCATAGGGCACTAACCTCTCACTTTGTCCTAGGCATGTCTATGTTGATAATTCTGGAGTCGCTACAGCTGCTGGTGTTCTGGGGTCCTTCCAGCTGGCTGCTGGCCCGGCCACCCTGGGGCTAAAACCACAACTTAGGCACTCGGCTGTGCTTGGCTCTCTGTGCTCTGCGTGCTGCGCTGCCTGCTGGCTCCCAGACCACTGCACTGGTCCTTTCTGCAGGGCTACTGGGCTGTCCTCAGCAGGAGGTTAGCTTCTCTGTGTTGTTCTGTGGGTGCTGGAGCTCCAGAAGTTGTTCAGAGTCCCCTTTTACATAGTTTGGAGGTGATCTGGGGGAAGATTGGCTTGGACGCGCTGTTTCTACCTGGACTGACATTTTTGACGGATAAATCATCTTCCAATACTCTTTGCCTCAGTTAGAAATAACAGTTCATGCAAATGCCAGTCAACACAGCTTAGAGTATTTCTGGATGGTTCTGAAAACATTTTATTTCATAATTTTTGCATCTTGTCAAATCCTCATGTTTATCTCATTTATATTTGGTCATTCTTAAAATAAAAAACCTATAGCAAGAGTTCCTTAATCTTACATATATAGATTCCACCTCCCACCCCAACAAAAGTTCAGTGTGTAAATATTCAATCTGTAAACCTGTAAAATAAAAAATAGCATTTTAATTTCAAAAAAAAAATCCTGAGAAGCTAGCAAATCATTTAAAGAACTTATAGTATAATCTTTCATATCCTGTTCTCCTTACACTTCTCCCCCTCCCCCCGTGTAATTTCAGAAATGACAGACCCAAACCTCTGGTCTCTGCTCTGAGTATATTTATGACAGTTTAATTCCAAGGTTGAAAAAAATGCCCTCTCTAAAATGAGTCCCAGTGGCCCCAGAGAGATATTCAGCCTTGTCTACTTTTATGATTTCTCCAACAAAACCATAAGTCTTAAGCCATGGGCTGGTGGGCAGAGAGAACTGAATTCTCATCTAACATGAGTTTTTGGATTTCATCCATGTTGATACATAAAAAGGTGATGGACAGTACAGCTAGTTAGGTACTGTCTGCAGCCTAATGATATAGGCTAGTGAATACAAGGAAGAACCACTCTCCTAGAGTTGCTTCATTCAGAATATATCTTGCTAGTATCTGGGTATATAAAAATCCCCCCAAAACCTACCCCACTTTTTCGTAGCAGCTAATAAAAATGGAATCTGCCAGTGATGGATAGAAAGTTGGGGGTAATAGGTTTAAAACACATTTCACTTCTCCATTTTTTAAAAATTAGTGTGCTTGTTGGTCCCTAGTCATTAATTATTCCTATTTATCTTTTTAATATTCTCTTAACTCCTGTAATTGAACTTCAAAGTCTCTACTCAGTTCTGGTCTTTTCATCAGGAATATTTGGAAGTCCTTTAATTAAAAACCTATTCTTTTCCTTTATAGCATTATACTCAGTTTTGCTACCTAAGTTATTTTTAGCCATAAGCTTATATCTTTTGCCTTCCGAAATAATCACATTTCAAGTTTTCCACTCCTTTATACTGACCACTATTAGATTTTTTGGTTCTAAGATCCAGTAGCTTTCTTCTAAGATTTCTCGAAATATGTCTATGCTCTTTTTTGGGGGTTATGGCATTCAGACAGATAGTCCAATGATTCTTAAATGTTTTCTCGTTGGTCTGTTTTCCAGATTAGTTGTTGCTTTTGCTATAAGATTCTCTACATTTTTTTCTATCTTTTTCTGGTCTTTAGACTTTGGTTTAATATTATTATTGTTTCATGAGTCATTACTGGCTTCTCTTTGGTCCATTCAAGTTTGCAGAAAGTTTGTTGCTTGGGCAAGGTTTTGTACCTCTTGTGCCAAGTGATAATTCTTTCTTCTATAACTCATTTCTTTTCCTTTTCCTCAAGCACTTTCATTTTATTATTTTTAAAAATAAATATTTTTTTAGGTTTTTTTAACTTTTGCTTTATCTTTTAGATATCTTAGTTTTATTTGTATTCAAAGTTTTTTTTTTTCCTCTGAGGATTTGCTTTCAATCTCTTCTTCTGGATTTGTGTCTTGACTATCTCTATCATAAAGCTCTTTATGATAGGATTCTTATTCTCTTTTTTTTTCATTCTTCCAGTCTAATTCCTGACTTTGTGGGCTGGGCTCTGCCACACTTGTGTAAGTAACTCATAGGCTAATAATATTGCTGCTTTCTTGGGGTAGGGTGTTGTGTTGTTCTCGGATCTCAAGGGATAAGTTGGAGAACTCTTATTGGCAGTTCCCTGGTCCTCTGCAAGTCCCTGACCTATGTTTGAGTCTGAGAAATAGTACAAGTGGGCCAGACTCAGCTGCTCTCAGTCAGTTGGGAAGCTCTGTTGGCTTAGAGTAACAGAAGTGTAGGCTTCCCTTTTGTCCAGGACTTGTGCTATGGTTATTCTGCATTGTTCAGACTAGGCTAGAGGCTGAAACTGAGATCTCTCCTGCAGGCAACAACAAACACACACTGTTGCCATTTGCTCCTAAATTTGCTCTCTCTTTTTGTATATCCTTTAGGGTATGGGTATCCTTTACTAGAAATATCACATAGGTCCCTTTCTTGGTCTGTCCAAGACTTGTGACCCAAAACTGAAAAGGGTGCCACAGCTGCCATCTAGCATCTGTTCCTACACTCTGCATATGAATTTGGGACCACCTCCTACCCTAGTGTATAGCTTCTCCCTGGGGACTGAACATTACCTTTGGTTGCTCCTGGTCAGACCCCATCCCCAGGGTCTGCAGACCCTTCCATCTCTCTTCCTTTGCCAACCTGGAGTGGACAAATGTTTTGTTTTTTTTTCTAAATTTCCCCATCAGGATTAATTCTGGGCATTTTCTAGATCTGTTTGGACTTTGGAGGGAGGGGGAGCTCACTGTTCTGTTTCCTATTACTCTGTCATCTCATCTCTGCTTCTGACACTGAAGTGATGATAAATCTTGAAACAGATGGGAAATAACTAAAAAACTGTCAGAACTAAACAACTACAAAAATAATTTTTATTAAGTTTTGTTGATGTTAATAAATCGCTTAATGTTCATGTAAATATAAATATTATAGAAGATAAAGTATTCCTTTAAAAAGAATGGCATGACTATTGGTAGAGTTGTGAATTGATCAAACCATTCCAGACAGCAATTTGGAACTGTGCCCAAAGAGCTATAAAACTGTGCATACCCTTTGACCCAGAAAATTACTACTAAGTCTATCCCAAAGAGATTTTTTAAAAAGAAAAAGGAGATATATACATACATTTTATATATTTGTGCATGTGTGTGTGTATGTGTGTGTGTGTGTGTGTGTGTGTGTGTGTGTATAGAAAAAATATTTATAGAAACTCTTTTTGTGGTGGCAAATAACTAGAAACTGAGGAAATGCCCATCAACTGGGGAATGACTGAAAAAGTTATGGCATATGATTGATAGAATATTATTACTCTATAAAAAATAATGAGCAGGATGTTTTCAGAAAAACCTGGACTTACATGAACTGATGCAAAGTGAAGTGAACAGAATCAGAACACTGTATACAGTAACAGCAACTATGAATGACTTAGCTATACTTCACAATACAAATATCCAAGACAATTCTGAAGGATTTATGATGAAAAGTACTATCCACCTCCAGAGAAAGAGGAGAAAGAATTGCTAAAGTCTGAGTGTGGATAGAAGCATACTTTATTACTTCATTTTTTTCCATGGTTTTTCTCTGTATTTTCTATGACTAAAACGGAAATACACTTTGCACGACTATACACATATAAGCTATAAAAATTTGTTTACCATCTCGGGGGGGGGGGGCAGGGAGATGGAGTGAGAGAATTTAAAACTCAATTTTAAAAAGTTTAAAAAAAGTTTTTTACATGTAACTGGAAACATTTTTTTTAAAAGGATGGCGTGGCTTTTTGGTCCAACCTGTGGCAAGGGGCTGTGCAGGGAGCAACAAGTTGTTGTAGGCTGCTCAGTGTCCAGCACTTAGCATGATTCGGAGACTTGAATAAGAAATGACCAGGCCATGTGGGTAGTTCAAGGAAGAACAATAAACTCCATTTATTGATTCTTAGGAAAAGGTTTTTGTAGAGCAATGAGACAATGGAAGGAGACTCAAGTATTCATACCATTATCTTAGTCTGTCATATCCTGGAAGTAGCATGGCAGTAAGGACTTTTGTTCTCTAGGTGCCAGAATCTTAGGAAAAGTCAGTTAACTCCTTACCTATGCAGTCACATTACAAAGGATGCTCTTGGGAGCTGGCTTCAAGGTCTGAAGCCAAAGCCACATCATCAAGTACATCTGCATAGGAACTGACCACCTAAGAATTCAAATATTTAGCTTTTGAACAATTAAAATCTTGGGGCAGAGCCTATTGGTCTCAGAACTCAAACAACATCCTTATAAGTGTAACCCATATCAAAAGAACTCAGGAGCTAAGGAAAAGTTTCTTCTAAAAAGGTTTTTGATATTCAGGTCCATAGATATCAAGGTAATATCTGAAGTCCTGGCTCAGGTGCTCCCAACATTTCCCCCTTTTTAAAGAAGTTTAAAGGCGTGTAATTCAGTGCCTAAAGTTTTAATATTGCAAGTTATAATTCCTATGATACAAGGTCCAAATATACAACAGACTATTATAATGACTAATATGGGAAGTAGATTCATAGAGATTTTTTCAATGTATCAATAATTGTTTTTGTAACTCCTACTGGGTCAATCCCAGGAATCTCATTATGTTCAATATGTTAATTTGATTGAAAGCTTTTTATTTCCAAGGTGATATTGAAATTATGCCACGCTCCCAATAAGCAGGCTCTGATTCTGTCCCATGTGTTATTGGGATGAGCGGAACTATATAAGCTAGTGGTAACACAAACATATGTGTATTTATAATCACATCTAAGTAAAAGTTGAGTTTTTAATGCTTTTAACTCATATCTAAACATAATATTAATTGTTGCAATAAACTGATCTTATACAAAATATCCTTATCTATATCATGTTGTGTCTTAAAGACTGCAGAAGCATTTTTTGATAATTCATTAACATATTGTGCAGTTTAGATTGCAAATACAGCAGTTGGAACCATTAACAAATATTAAGACAGTGAAGTTTAGTAACAAGAAATCTGACAGAACTTTTCCTCCCTTTTAAAAGACATCAGATATGTATATACCCTTAATGTTTGATACCAAGCATAAGTGAAATTAGTTGGAAAAAAGCAAAATAAAGATTGTTTAACAAGATCTCTACTAGATATACATTGAGCAAAAGTAAAATCAATGTAATTAAAAGTTCATACATAAATAGGTGTATCCACAATTACATTGGAGAAGAGTCTTGTCTTGAGTTTTCAGAGGCAAGGTAACATTCCTTGTAAATTCATTCACAAATGGAGCAGTTTGTATCCCACTTAAAAAAGAAGACAGTTGCTGACATTAAGAGGGAGGCAATTAGTCCTGTGATTTAAAAAGTCCAAAAGTCAATTCTTTTTAGAAAATCAGATATTCCTTGAGGTGCAGGTTCCTTTGAAGTCTGTCATTGTGTAGCATCCCATTAGAAGGCAGTATCATTCTGTGAAAAGGTGGGGCTCCAAGTCATTTCTTCTGGGGTTATCCTTGTGAGGGATCCTCTGATCCTCTTCTCTGTTTCTGTATCTGGTGGAACATGCCTGGACATTCTGTGTTGGCATCTTCAGTGATCATTCAGTATCTAAAAAAAAATTATAAGCTCAACCTCACCTCTACGTAATTAAGGGGCAGGTCTTTTCCATTATTTTATTTGGGAATATGTACTTTTTCAAATTGTTATTCTGCTGGTGTATACCTATTTTTAATGATGCTTAAAAATGTTTAGGGTAAGTAAGGCAGTAACTAATTGCCCTTGTGATATATAGGTCCAAATCCAAATCACCTTATCATTTTTGTCAATAGGTTTCACAGAAAGATTGAAATGATTCGCCAGTGTAGGCAAGAGCATTATCAGTTTTTGTTTCTTTAGGAGTATCTAAGAAATGAAGAACAATGGAAATGGAAAGAAAAAACAATTCTCCTTATAGAAGTGTAGCTATAGGAGTAATCAAATAAAATTGAAGGACAATAATTTTGCTCTGTCCTTATAATGTAGCTTTATTAAGTTAAATGAATGGGAGGTTTCACAGTTACAGAAAATGATAAAAACGTTTTTAAGTTTAAAATTTTTTGAATGGAAATATGGTCATTGACTGTTGCCTTTTCATTTCTGAGGGATGCTACAGGGAGAAGACTCTCCATTATTTAAATAGTATCTTATATTAGGGTAATAAAGTCAATTCTTGAAGAAATGGCAACAATAAAAATTAGATTAGAGGCTTCTAGTAACACAGTTTTCTTTCTCATTTCTCCTTCACCTTAAATAGGTATGTGAGTCATAGTTATGATAAATTGTTAACCTTCAACCTAAAAGAAAATTCAACTTGCACATTCAAATTGTTTAGATCACAAATTTAAACTGTGCTTGATATTACTTATTTCACTCCGAATATCAGTATGTACAAATTCTCATGAATGAAAATATTTGGAAGTTGATATTCTCAATTCTTACTTAGCTTTAAACAGCAAAGATTATCCAGCCTTTAAAGTTACTAAAACAAAAGTGTATGAGAAAAAAGTGTTCACTTGTCACTTGGATATATTGTAATTTTTTTTAAAGAAATTTGCCAAATTATGTTTTAAACTTGTAGGATTAATAGAAGTGGAAGAGGGAGAAGGTATGTGAAGAAGGCATTTTGTGCATGATTTAACTTGTTTGCCTGGCCTGTTCTCCAATAAATGTGAAATTACTAATTAATATCCTTGCATTTTGAATGCAGAGATAAAGGACAAAGTGTTGGGTAAGTTTGTATTGTTAATTTATCAGCTACAGCATTGCCTTAAATGGGCTCAGGCAAAGATGTATGAGAGTAAACATGAGAAACCCAAAAAGGACCTCTACCTCTAACCACTTGTTGCAACTGAAAAAAAAAAAAAATTGATATAACTTCTGATTACTGAAATCTGTAGTATCCATAAAAACGTTAAGAGGTTGAAATTGTTTCTTAAAAAGACATATAATAAATATTTCATTCTTTTGGGTAAATGAGAAGGAGTAGAGATAAACAGATAGCTAAGAGAAGTTATTTTAGGCCTCAGTAAAAGACCTTAGAAACTTGTAAGGGAAGAAAAAAAGATGTTATTTGGGAAAGGACTCATTGTTGATTGGATTGTAAAATTGTATTATCCCTAGTTCCTAGATACACAGGAAGGGTCTGCCTTAATTAGCATTTCAATTTGGGCTTTAACATAAGGTTACTGAATATGTACAGGGAGGGAGTTCAAAGTGGTTGTCACTGGTAGAATAGCCTTATACATTAGCATAGCTACTAGTGGAGGGTAGATAACAATGGTTTTTTAGCTTTGATGAGGGAGATAAATACACTCTTAAGATATTGTGTTGCCTATGTATGGCCCCAAAGGGAATTCAGGTGTCCTCAGTGCACTGATTATATGGGGCTATTACTACTATCTATACTACAGACTTGGCACTGCTGAATGGCATTTTCTTCTTCTTTTTTTAAAGCAATTGGGGTTAAGTAACTTGCTCAAGGTTACATGGCTAGTCATTATTTATGTGTGGGTGCTCATTTTCTGAGGCCGGATTCGATCTCGGGTCATCCCAACTCCGAGGCCAGCGCTCTTACTCACTGCGCCACCTAGCTGCCCCTGAATGGCATTTTTAATAATTTTAAGTTGTTGCTGTTCTGCTTATTTTGTTAAGGTTCAAGGAGAATGGAGGTTTAGGGCTCCCCTTAGGGTGTTAAATAAGTGAGTGAGCTAATGTGTTCTTTACCAAATTTATTTTTTTTCTTTCCAAATGCTTTATTAACTTCTGGTTTACATCATTCATTTCCATCAGATTTTGAGTTACAGTTTCCCCCCCCATTTTTCCCTACCTCCCACCCCAGAATAGCAGTCCCACAGGATACCCCCTCACCCCATCTGCTCCCCCTTCGACTTTTTCAGTAGGGCAAGGTGAATCTCTGTGTCCCAATGCCTGTATATCCTATTTCCCAATTATATGTAGAATAGTATTAATAATACTATTTATATATTTTAAACATTTGATTTTAACATTTTGAATTACAAATTCATTCCCTTCCTCCCTTGTCACCCATTCTTACTGGGAAGATAAGCAATTCAGTATATGTTGTACATGTGTAGCTTTGCAAAACATTACCATAGTAGATATATTGTAAAAGACTGACTATATTTCCCTCCCTCCTATCCTACCTCCCACTTGGTCTACTCCCTACTTTGATCCTATCCCTTTTCAAAAGTGGGTGCTTCCAACTTCCCTCCCCCCCAGCATGCCCTCTCTTCCGTCATCCCCATCTTATGCCTTTCCCCCCTCCTCTCTCTGAATATATACTGTATATAGTAATGACATTAGTATATATGTCATTCTCTCCCTGATCCAAATTCAATGAGAAAAAAATTCCCTTTTTGTTCTTCCCCTCCCTTGTACCCATTTTCCCTTGCCTCTTCTATATAAGATAGTTTACCCCTTTCTGTCTCTCCCCATCTCCTCTTGTTATATTCCTCTCTCACTTCTTAAGTTCACCTTTTAAGTATCATCCCTTCCTATTAAATTTGACCTGTGCCCTCTATCTATGTATACCTGTAAACATATATATATATGTGTGTGTGTGTGTGTGTGTGTATACATACACACACACATACACATTCACATATGTATTCATATGCCCATATACCCTTCAACTATTTTCATACTGAGCAAAGTTTCATCAGTTACAATTATCATTTTTCCAGGTAGGAATATAAATAGTTCAACTTTGATAAGTTCATTATGATTTGTTTCCCCTGTTTACCTTCTCAAGCATCTCTTGCTTCTTGTATCTGAATGTCAAATTTTCTATTCAACTTTGGTTTTTTCATCAAGAATGCTTGAAAGTCCTCTATTCCACTTAATGACCAAATTTTCCCCTGAAACATGATACTCAGTTTTGCTGGGTAGGTGATTTTTGGTTTTAATCCCAGCTCCTTTGCCCTCTGGAATATCATATTCCAAGCCCTTTGATCCCTCGGTGTAGAAGCTGCCAGATCCTGTGTTATCCTGATTACATTTCCACAGTATTCCAATTGTTTCTTCATGGATGCTTGTAATATTTTCTCCTTGATCTGGGAATTCTGGAACATGGCTATAATATTCCTAGGAGTTTTCTTTTTGGGATCTTTTTCAGGAGGTGATCAGTGGATTCTTTCAACCTCTATTTTGCCTCCTGGTTCTAAAATATCAGGGCAGTTTTCCTTGAGAATTTCTTGGAGGATGATTTCTAGGTTCTTTCTTTGATCATGGCTTCCAGGTAGTCCAATAATTTTTAAATTATCTCTCCTGGATCTATTTTCCAGGTCAGTGGTTTTTCCCATGAGATATTTCACATTGCCTTCTAATCTTTCATTTGTTTGAATCTGCTTAACAGCATCTTGATTTCTCATAAAGTCACTAGCTTCCATTTGCTCCAGTCTAACTCTGAAGGAATGGATCTCCTCAGTGAACTTTTGAGATTCTTTTTCCATCTGGCAAATTCGACTTTTTAAGGCATTCTTCTCCTCATTGCCCTTTTGGGCCTCCTTTGCCATTTGAGTTAGTCTATTTTTTAAGGTGTTATTTTCCTCAGTCAGGCTGTTGACTCTCATTTCATACTTTTCTTGCATCTTTCTCATTTCTCTTCCCATTTTTTCTTATCTGCTTTTTAAGGTCCTCTATGGCCTGTAGCCAGCTCATATTTTCATTTGGAGCTTTTGGTGCAGGAGTTCTGACCTCTCAGTCCTCCTCCTGTTCCATGCTTTGATCCTCTTTGCCCCCAAAATAGGAGTTTAATGTTGCATATTTCTGTTTATTTTGTTTCCTTTGCCTAGGCATGTTGCCACTCAATTACTTGACTTTTGGGCTTGTTGCCACAGTAGGACTTTGCCACCAGCCAGGGGAACTTCTGTCCCAAACGTTGGGGTTTTCTCAACTTCCTAAGGTATTAGTTGGGTGCCCTCTGTGAAGCCTCCACACACTCTGGCAAGCTGGTCACACACCCCAAGACCTCCATCCCAGACTGCAATCCAGATCCAAGAAGGGTAAAGCAAGAGCGCTTAGCCCACAGACTGATGGCTGGATCCCCCTAAAGTTCGCAGGCCAAGAGCTGAAGCTGCAATGCTGCAAGGTGGTGCAAGCTTCACAGTCTCCTCAGCAGCTTCTCGCTCCTAGGGGAAGAAGCTGATGCATTCTCCCAACCAGTCCCAAAGTCCATAGAGCACTAACCTCTCACTTTGTCTTAGGCATCTATGTGTTGATAATTCTGGAAATGCCACAGCTCCTGGTGTTCTGGGCTCCCTACAGCTGGCTGTGCTGGTCTGGTCGCCCTCAGGCTAAAACCGTGACTCACTTGGGCCTGGGCTCGGCTCCCAGAGCACTGCACTAGCAGCTCCCAGAGCACTGTGCCGGCTGCTCCCTGCTGTCCTCAGTGGGAGGTTAGCTTCTCTGTGTCATTTTGTGGGTTCTGGAGCTCCAGAGGTCGTTCAGAGTCCCCCTTTTACAGAATTTTGAAGTGGTGTGGGTTGGAGTTCCATGGAAGTGCTGTTTCTACTCTGCCATCTTGACTCTGGCCCTGGACATCTCTTCTCTAGATTTTCAAGGTACTTTCCTGATTCTTCTCCTATTGGTCTGTCTGTTCCTTTTCCGTCTCTTTTGTTAGATTACCTTTCATAAATAATACTCAAAGGGGGTATATTACCACCCTCTTTCCTGGGTCCTTTTCTCTCCTTTTCTCTTACTTGCCTCATCAACTTCCACTGGTTTGATTATTATCTCTATGCAGCTGTGCTCCCTTCTATGTCATTCTATGGTGCTCTCACCTTCAGGTTTTTTTTAAGTGGTTTGTATAAACTTCTGTACATTTTCTAATTTTGGATAAAAAATGTTCAATTTTCCAATAAGCTACCATAAAAAGAGTTCATGTCCTTTACTGATTACTTAATTCTGATCATAGGAATTAGGCCTAAGCAGAAAAAAAGCAGAAATATGTGAATATGGTCCTAACTGCTTTTTATCTTAAACAGCAATTTTTACCAATCACAGCTTAGAGCTAATTACAGTTAATTTTATTCTCATGTATCTGTAATAAACAATAAAGATCTACTAGATCTTTTAATACATAGGGGATGTTATTTAACATTTTTCTTTCTCAAATTTAACTTATGCTGGTGTAATAGCCAATCCTTATCAATCTTTTACAACTTTTTAACAAGTTTGGTTCGTTATTTAAGAACTGCATTAACTAAAACAAGTTCCTATCCTAGTCTGATGGTTTTTCCTATAGAGATATTTTTTAATAATGTTAAGACCCCTGGAAACTAAGAATTGATTTAGACCAGGGGCTGAAAGTGGTGTTCCTGCTTTGCTAAATCTCATACATGCAGGAGGAATGTAATAAAGTTTTTACCTAGTTTCCTCTTTTCACATACAGTAATCAATTAAAATTCTAGGTTTTAACATCGAGACACTAAAATGATCAATTTTACAAGTTCTATAAGTGACAGCCAAATTATTTTTAGTTGTAGCAAAAACATTAAACTTCAGATGAAGTCAGTTGTATTCACAGATCATATAAAATCATTGATAAAAAGGATGGTCTTATCCAGTATAGACAATTATTGGTCTCTTCCCCCTCCCAGTGTGGGAAGGTGAAGTTTGCAAATGTGGGGGAAAGGTGTAACTCTCTTTTTCTAATCTGATCTAGGATGAAAGAAGTTAATACAATTGTACTGAGGTACCCTATAGACTCAAGGGGGGAGGAGGGACTAACCAAGCTGACTTAGTGATGTTTCAGGCTTAAAACCACACCTCCAGGTAGCCCCCCCCTTGGGCTATTTCCCAGTGAATTATGGGCAATATGCCTGCACAGTTGATATTAAAAGTGCATGGTCCTTTAAGCACTGACCACTTCTTAACTCCTCCCTGATCCCACCCTTACTCACCTAGTCAGCATAATTGACACCTGATTTACTATCTTAACTCCTTAAAACTATACCTGTGATTTCTGTAAGGTTGCAGGTTCCCTAAGAATCCTTGCCCGCTGTGCAGTACAGCATAACAATAAACTTTTACAATCTCAGCTTCCAAGTTTGCTTGAGCCTGGTGAATTCTTTCCAGACTGAATTGCAGAGTATCTGGTCACTGATAGTGATCAGGGTCCCTGGTACAACCTATTACCCTTCTCTCATCAATAATGATAGCTTAAAAATCCTTATATCAGCCCGGTGGAATAGAATGACTAAAAATTGATTGAAAAAAGTTCCTTTACCCTGTGACTTGTGATTTTTGGAGCTCCTTAAGCTTCTAAGGGCCATCTCCACTGTGGACCTTCAGCACTTAAGTATGACCATAACCTGAGATGTGAATAAGAAATGACCAGGCCCTGTGGGTAGTTCAAGGAAGAACAATGAACTCCATTTATTGATTCTTAGGACAAGGTTTTTATAGAGCAATGAGACAATGGAAGGGGACTCAAGTATTCTCATCATTTTCTTAGTCTATCATATCCTGGAAGTAGCATGGCAGTAAGGACTTTTGTTCTCTAGGTGCCAGAGTCTTAGGAAAAGTCAGTTAACTCCTTACCTATGCAGTCACATTACAAAGGATGCTCTTGGGAGCTGGCTTCAAGGCCTGAAGCCAAAGCCACATCATCAAGTACATCTGCATAGGAACTGGCCACCTAAGAATTCAAATATTTAGGTTTTGAACAATTAAAGTCTTGGGCAGAGCCTGTTGGGCTCAGAAATCAAACAACATCCTTATAAGTGTAACCCATATCAAAAGAACTCTGGAGCTAACTTGACTGAAAAGTAACTTCTCAAAGAGGTCTTTGATATTTGGGTCCACTGATATCAAGGTAATTATCTGAAGTCCTGGCTCTGGTGCTTCCAACAAGTTCCCCCGCTTTTGGATCTCTCTCACCAGCTTTCTTGAAATCTCCAACTCCAATACCGTCCCCCTCTGTAACCATGATGGAACAGGCCATCTCATTAGTCAAGGACTTCTTGGCTATAGATATCACCGATGCTATCTCCAATACTCCCGTGGCCCCCATCAAGAATGTTAAGCTTACTATTGTAGGTGTAGCAAGCAAGTAATTAAATTGCTGCAGATAAGCAGTACAAAGGCATAATGGATTGTATATGGTGCAAATTCCAAAGGAACAGGGGTGTTTTCCTTCCAGCAGGATAATTTAACAGTGTCATCAGTTATTTCTCTACCCAGGCCCTTAATTTTGCCTTTAAGGATAAGCAGAAGCAGGTGTTTTAGGGAGGAGTGGACAAATACACATAATTTCAGAGGTATTTCGTTGGCAATCTTGCCTTGGATGGCATAGCCACTTCTCTGGGCTTTGTCAGATTTTGTCAGAACCCTTAGCAGCTGATGTTGGGAAATCTGGCACTGAGAGAGACTTCGAAAGCCTTGTGAAAATCACCAAGTCTGATGGAATTCATGGTTTGTATCAAGGTTAACGTTTTTATGGAGAATTTCTTTAACTAAAGAACAGATTACTTTGGAATCTATGATACAGCAAAAGGTATGCTCTCGGATCTGAAGAACACTCATACTGTGATAAGTGATGACTGTACAATGACTGCTGTAGCAGGTGTGATATCCTATCCCTTTGATACAGTAATGCAGTGAATGATGACAGTCTGGGCAAAAAGGAGCTGATCTCACATACTCTGGGACAACTGACTGCTAGAGGAAGCAATCATTGCCAAAGATGAAGGTGGCAGCAAAGCTTTTTTAAGGGTGCATGGTCCAATGATCTTAAAAGCATGGGTGGAGTTTGTGTGCTCATCTTGTATGATGAACTGAACAAGGTAATCTAAGTACATCCTAACTAAAAATGGAACCAATGAATATAGACCATGTAGACTACTTAACCATACTTAGCATGTTGGTTCAAGAAATTCCTGTTGTCTTTTTATCCAGACCAGCTCATGTTTGTAGAGGAGCCAGGAAAAGCTCATAGAAAAAGGGACTCATGGGGCGGCTAGGTGGTGCAGAACACTGGTCCTGGAGTCAGGAGGACCTGAGTTCAAATCTGGCCTCAGACACTTAATACAAAAAAGTAGCCATGTAACCTTGGGCCAGTCACTTAACCCTAACTGCCCTCCAAAAAGCAAAAAAAGAAAAAAAAGAGAGAAAAAAAAAGAAAAAGGTACTCGTGATGATGATTCAGTATATTGATTCAATTGATTTGGGGAAAAATAACAATTACTCTGGGTCTAAGGAGGCATATCCACTTAGACCATCTAGTTTAAATGTTCTTTTGTAGGACCATAAATCAGTGTTCAAGTATTTTTTTTTAAAAAATCACGTTTCCCATTTGTACTTAAGCACTATATATACTATTCTGCACAGCTGACTCATTTGGCAGTTACGATGTTTTACAGCAGAATGCCCATCACAGACCAATAAATACACAGAAGACTAAAGAAAAAAAGGGATGGCAGGACTTGCAATGTAAAGTCAGTTGTATGAAAAAGAAAAAAGGTTTAGTTGTCTTTAGTGTCCTTCAAAGCTCAAATTTCATGGAGAATGTAATTTGAATTGAGCTTTGACTTTCCCCAAATATTACTTATGTTAATTCACATCTCTCTTCATAGAGTACAGACTCACTGAAGCCAAGGACTGTTATTTTTGCCTCTGTATCCCCAGAATATAACACAGTAGCTGGCATATAGATACCCAATGAGTCTGACTGATGCACATATCCAGGTGTGATAGAACATGGCAAGACATTAAACTATTCATTTTGGTAATTTGCATGAGCAAGAAAGATACTATCAGAAAGAACTTAGAAGCATCAATCTGCCTACCTTACAAGGTTGTAAAGGAAGGCGTTTGGGACATGATTGGTCGGGACATAGATGAGCTCCAACCTTCTGTGCCAGGTCAAGGAATAGGATAGAATAAGCCAGTTGCTGTGGTCATGGAAGGGTGATTCAATAGCCAGAAGAGGCCTTTTACCTATAAAGTTTCCTCAGGGAAGGTTTGGATCCATATGGAGGCAGAATACAGGAAAGGAGTAGCAAATTAGTGTTTAAGTATTTTTTTTAATAGTGTTTCTCATTTGTACTAAGCATTATATACACTATTCTGCACAGCTGACTCATTTGGCAGTTAATGATGGTTGAAAAAGTGAAAGAAGTCTTACACTTTAAGAAAGAAGTCTTTTCACAGGTACCTTTCCCACACCCAGTATGGATTGTGTAAAGCACACTGCCAGAAATCAATAGATTGGGTGTGAAAAGTGTTAAGACAGTTACAACTGCTTCTGGCTCATATGGGACCAAAATTTCCAATTTAAACTGAGAAAAGGTACCTCTAGACATACTAAACATGTAACCCAGAGGGGCACTCAGGAGATATTGCCAATGCAGTAAGTGTAGGTGGATATTACTGAGCTCATAGCTCAACAATATCAATTACTCACTTAAAAAAAATTGCAATACACGGGGCGGTTAGGTGGCACAATGAGTAGAGCGTCGGCCCTGGAGTTAGAAGGACCTGAGTTCGGATCTGACCTCAGACACTTAATGCACACACAAATGAAAAAAAACCTAGCCCTGTGACCTTGAGCAAGTTACTTAACCCCAATTGCCCTCCAAAAAGGCAAAAAAGGCAAAAAAAATTGCAATACAGTAATTGTAGGTAAATATTGCTGAGCTCATAGCTTAACAATATTCTTTGCTAAGCTTTTTAAAGGAGACAGTCCCATGGGAATGCCTCTGTAAATGGGCTATTGAGGGTTATCATAGACTAGTTACCTAAAGCCAGCAGAGGGCACCAGAGCTACACAAATCAACACTAAAATGCTATGGTTTCCACACATCTGGATACTTTCTGGGATTAACTGATTCCACATCTTTCTTGATTTGTTAATATTGTCCTTCTTTCAGATACCTTATGAATCAATCCCTTTATGTTCTTGATTGTTTCCCATAGGGAGGAACTTCTGTGTATATACTTAATCTACTCTAGTGACTTTCCTGAACTATTCTATTCATTGTCATATTAGAAGCATGTTTAAGATTACTATTTGAGTCCAAGACTGTTGATTCCACTTTCCATATGGGCAAGAGAAGCAAAATCGTATCTTTTCCCTTCTTATCACATCTTCCTTCCAGTTTCATGTTAAAATTCCCTCCTGGTTCCTTTACATGGATCTCTCGGCTGATTAGATTTATTTCACCCTCCACCGCTTAGGTTTTGAGGTGCTACTGTTCATCTTCTAAGTTAATATTCTCATCCTGTGCTGCCCTTAACTACTCTTCTTCTTGACATGCCAGTCAAGTATTCTGGTCATCCCTTTTAGTAAATGCAGAAGACACTCACCAAGTTCACCACTGTCATGGAGTCTATCCCAAACTGAATCCCAAGTCAAAGAAGGATTCTCTAAAGATGAGGTTCAGAAGTTGTACGGTTTTTTAAAATTCAATTCAGTAAGCATTTACTAAGCACTTTCATTCATCTGATATTGTCCTAAACACTTGATATGCAAAGACACAAATGAAAACAGGCTCTTCACTCAGAGAGTTACATACAAAGCTAAGTGAGGGTCAGAACTTGGACAGAGATCCAGTTCTTCTGATTTCTGTTTCATTACTATTGTGGGTAAAAGGGCCTTGTTATGGTCAAAGTTCTTTAAATGCTGGGGTAAAATCATTAAGGGACTCATTTTATATGTGGATTCAGGGTTCAGCAAGGGAAAAAAAATCAGGATATAGCAGCATACCTCCTCTAGGCAGACTATCAAGAGATAGACACATCATGGGAAAAGCATAAAAGGTTTTTTAAAAAAATAATGTATAGGCTTCAACATTCACTTTCACAAGTTTTAATTCCAAAGTTTCTCCCCCTCCTTCTACCCAAAGACAGTGTGCAATCTGATATAGGCTCTACTCATACATTCATATTAAACATATTTTCACATTAGTCATGTTGTAAAGAAGGATTGGAACCAATGGGAGGAACCACGAAAAAGAACAAACAAAAAAAAGGGAGCAAACGGTACTTTGATTTGCATTCAGATTCCATAGTTTTTTTTCCGGATGTGGATAGCATTTTTCATTATGAGACTTTTGGAACTGTCTTGGATTCTTGCATTACTAGAGGAGGTAAATCTAAAAAAGTTAAGCATCACACAATGTTCTGTTATTGTTAATATCCTCACTTTGCTCAGCATCAGCTCATGTCTTTCCAGGTTTTTCTGAAGTCTGACTGCTCATCATTTCTCATGGAACAATAGTATTCCATTACATGAACATACCACAACTTGTTCAGCCATTCCCCCAATTGATAGGCAACCCCCTCACTTCCCAATTCTTGGTCACCACAAAAAGAGCTGCCATAAATATATTTTTTTTTAAACAAATGCTTTATTAACTTCTGTTTTACATCATTCATTTCCGCCAGATTTTGGGTTACAATCATTTTCCCCCCATTATTCCCCTACCCAACCTCCCAGAATAGTAGTCCCACAAGATATCGCTTCCTCCAATCTGCTCTCTCCCATACCTTCTCCCATAACCCCATCGACTTTTCCATTAGAGGAAGGTGAATCTTTGTGTCCCAATGCCTGCACATCTTATCTCCCTATTACAAGCAAAAGAGTATCACTAATAGTATTTATATATATTTGAAATATTTAATGTTACGACCTTGAATTTCAGATCCATTTCCTTCCTCCCTTGTCACCCATTCCTTCTTGGGAGATAAGTAATTCAGTATATGTTGTACATGTCTAGCTATGCAAAACATTATCATAGTAGATATGTTGTACAAGGCTGCTTATAATTCCCTCCCACTCATCCCACCCCCGACCTGGTCCATTCCCCACATGATCCTGTCCCTCTTCTATAGTGGGTACTTCCAACCTCCCCTCACCCCAAGGATGCCCTCCCATCCATCATCCCTCCTCTCATCCCCCTTCCCCCTATCCTGCTGCAGGTTGAGATATCCCATTTAGTATGTATGTCATTTTCTCCCTGAACCAAATTCAATGTGAATGTGGTTTTGCCTTTTTAGCCTTCCTTATTCTCCCCCTCCTTTGCAACCACTTCCCCTTGCTTCTTCTACATGGGATAGTTTACCCTACCCTGTCTCTCCCCATCTCCTCTTGCCACTTTCCTCTCTCACCTCATAATTTCATCCCTTGAGTATTCTCCCTTCCCAATAAATTCAACCTATGCCCTCTATCCATATATAACTGTAACCATATACACACACATTCACATATGTATTCATATGACCACACCCCCTTCTTCCATTATTTTCATAGTGAGAAAGATATCATCAGTCACAGTTATTGCTTTTCCATATAGGAATGTAAATAGTTCAACTTTGATAAGTTCCCCTTGATCTCTCTTCCCCGATTACCTTCTCAGGCATCTCTTCCTTCCTGTGTCTGGATGTCAAATTTTCTATTCAATTCTGGTTTTTTCCTCAAGAATGCTTGAAAGTCCTCTATTCCACTGAATGACCATATTTTCCCCTGAAACAAAATACTCAGTTTTGCTGGGTAGGTGACCCTTGGGTTCATTCCCAGTTCTTTTGCCCTCTGGAATATCATATTCCATGCCCTTCGATCCCTCAGTGTAGAAGCTGCCAGGTCCTGGGCTATTCTGATTGTGTTTCCACAATATTGAAATTGTTTCTTCCTGGCTGCTTGTAGTATTTTCTCCTTGATCTGGGGATTCTGGAACCTGGCTATAATATTTCTGGGAGTTTTCTTTTTGGGATCTTTTTCAGGAGGTGATTGGTGGATTCTGTCAACCTCTGTTTTGCCCTCTGGATCTAAAACATCAGGGCCGTTTTCCTTGAGAATTTCTTGAAGGGTGATTTCTAGGTTCTTTCCTTGATCATGGCTTTCAGGTAGTCCAATAATTTTTTAAATTGTCTCTCCTGGATCTATTTTCCAGGTCAGTGGTTTTTCCCATGAGATATTTCACATTGCCTTCTAATCTTTCATTTGTTTGGATCTGCTTAACAGCATCTTGATTTCTCATAAAGTCACTAGCTTCCATTTGCTCCAGTCTAACTCTGAAGGAATGAATCTCCTCAGTGAACTTTTGAGATTCTTTTTCCATCTGGCAAATTCGACTTTTTAAGGCATTCTTCTCCTCATTGCCCTTTTGGGCCTCCTTTGCCATTTGAGTTAGTCTATTTTTTAAGGTGTTGTTTTCCTCAGTCAGGCTGTTGACCCTCATTTCATACTTTTCCTGCATCCTTCTCATTTCTCTTTCCAATTTTTCCTCCACTTCTCTTATTTGATTTTTAAAGTCCTTCTTAAGGTCCTCTATGGCCTGCAACCCGCTCATGTTTTCCCCTGGGGCTTTTGGAGCAGGACTTCTGACCTCACAGTCCTTTTCCCACTCTATGCCCCCAAAATAGGAGTCTAGGGTTGCATTTTTCTGTTTCCTTTGCCTTGGCATGTTGCCACTTAATTACTTGACTTTTGGGTTTGTTGCCACACTATGGCTTTAAGGCCAGATAGAGGAATTTTCGTCCCGAACATGTGGGGGGGCAACTTCTGTTTCTGGCAAGCTGTAAACCCACCCACAACTTCCACCCTAGATCACAATCCAGATCCAGGGAGGTTAAAGCAAGAGCGATTACCCCCCAAGACTGATCGCTGGATCTCCCCACGATTTGTAGGCTGGGATCCGGAGCTTCTTCTGAAAACTACAAAATGGGGTGTCTCCCCAGTGGCTTCTAGCCCCCAGGGGAGGAAGCTGACGCATTCCCCAAATACAGGTCCCAAAGTCTATAGGACACTAACCTCTTACTTTGTCCCAGGCATGTCTATGTTGATAATTCTGGATTCACCACAGCTCCTGGTGTTCTGGGGTTCCTCCAGCCGGCTGCTGGCCCTGCCACCCTGGGGCTAAAACCTCGGCTCACACGGACCTGGGCTTGGCTCGGCTCCTGCGCTCTGCACGCTGCCAGGTCCTAGACCACTGCGCTGGTCCTTCCTGCAGGGCTGCTGGGCTGTCCTCAGCGGGAGGTTAGCTTCTCTGTGTCATTCTGTGGGTGCTGGGCCTCCAGAAGTTGTTCAGAGTCCCCTTTTACATAGTTTGGGTGGAATCTGGGGGCAGAGAGGCTTGGAGGAGCTGTTTCTACTCCGCCATCTTGGCTCCGCCCTGCCATAAATATTTTTGTACCATTTGGTTGCTTTACACCCTAGAAGTGGTATTGCTCGATCAAAGGTTTTATAGCCCTTTGGGCATAGTTCCTAATTGCTCTCCAGAATGGCTGGATCAGTTCACAGCTCCAACAATGCATTAGTGTTCCAATTTTCCCATTTCTCCAACATTTATGACTTTCCCATTTTGTCATGATAGCCAATCTGATAGGTATGATGTGGTACCTCAAGAGTGGTTTGATTCACATTTCTCTAATTAATAGCAATTTTGAACATTTTTTTCATATAAAGTTCATAGAGAACTTTAATTTCTTCATCTGAAAACTGCCTGTTCATACCCTTTGATCATTTATCAACGGGGGAATGATTTGTTTTTTTTTTTATAAATTTGACTCATATCTCTATATATTTTAGAAATGAGGCCTTTATCAGAGAAGTGGTGGTAAAAATTGTTTCTTAGCTTTCTGCTTCCCTTCTAACCTCGACTTAATTGGCTTTTTTTTTTTATTTAAAAAGTGGATTTTATTACCACGGGACTGTTGGGGTATCTGCCCAAATCAGACAGTGCTTTGGCACAGACATTGTGCCAGTTTTATGGAGGTTCCATAGCTGGGTTATGTAAGCTGAAATTACAGTGATGTAAGCTGAAACTACAGTGATTGGTCAGTGTACATTTGAAACTACAATCAGTGATTGGTCAGTACACATTTGAATTTCCCCACCAGTGAGAAACCCTCAGCTGGGACTCCTGCCCACAGATCAATCAAGGGAAAGGAAGGGGTGGGGGTAATGCTTGTTTACAGATCAATTAAGGGAGAGGAAGGTGGAGTTCTTTGCTTTACAAATCAATGAAGGAAAGGGAAGTTTGAGTTCTTTGCTTTACAAATCAATGAAGAGAAGGGAAGGGAAGGTTGAGTTCTCTGTTTTACAAATCAGAGAAGGGAAGGGGAAAGTGTAATTGTGTCCAACATTCCCTACTCTTCCTTGTAGGTATGTCAAACCTTTGACATGGCTAGGGTCACATCCAATTCTGTCCCTAAAGGATGGTAGTGGAGGTCCCAAAAACAACCCCAAAACCACACACAACCACACCACCCACCAACCCACCACCCACCACCTCCCTGATAATTATTAATGGAGTTAACAAGGGTTTTGACAAATTGTAGAAAGCAATTAATGAGATAGGATCCTACAATTAGGGCTATGATCAGGAGGAGGAGGGGCTAATACCAATACTAATACCAAGGCTGATATCAATTTAGTGAGTTAGGGGGAGGTTCCAGGGGAACAGGGACCAATACCCATTCTCAGAATCTTCCAGCTCCCTGTCTATTAGCAATATTCTGGCGTACCAACTTCAGACTCTCCCTCACCACTCCAGAGTTGTTTACATAGAAGCAACAGGCCTCACCAAGGACTGTACACAGGCCACCCTGTTTAAGAAGGTCAAGGCCTCTGCGGTTCTGAAGAACCACCTCTGCCAGAGAGTCCACCTGTCTTTCCAGGGCTGAGATGGACTGCTCTATGTGGGAGAGGTCAATATTTACCTGTGTACTTAAGGCCTGATAGTTGGCCTCCCCCTTAATCAAGGCTGCCATCCCAGTAGCTGCAGAACCCACAAGGCCCAAGCCCACTGAGATGGGAATGAGGAGTGGTACTGCCTGCCTTAGGTGGTGGCTCAGTTGCCCTTCTGGGAAAAGTAATGCCAACCTTGTTCACCTGGCAGAAGGGTGACCTGGGGAATTATGGCCACTAGGATACACAGGGGGCCCTCAGTGTATTGTTGTCTGAGGAACACTGTAGCAGAGACACACTGGGTAAGGCCATTGTGGCATGCCCACCAGGCTCCTAGAGTGGCAGGGAAGTAGTCTGAGCTAGAGACCTGAATCTCATGTATTTGCCCACAACTTGAGCTATACTGAGAGCTGGATAAAGGAATGCTGGATGATATGAGGCAGAAACCTGTTCCCTGTACATCCTGGAGGGAGAGCCTTGGGTGGTCCCAATCACAATTCTTTGTGTTGGAAATAGGGGTGACTGAGGCATTTAATGCAACCCCTACATAATGAGGTTGGGGTTCAATACAAATCCAGAAATCTTTTCCCAACATGTGGTTAGAGCTGTTAAGTGTTTTATGAATAGCTGACAGAAGGGTAATTAAGGGGACCTGATAATTGTGAGATTCCTGAATCTTTGAAGATGGGGGGGGGTACAGTATATTATCTGACTGGGGCCAATGTGGTGACAGCTATCCCTGCCGCAATAGGGAACCCCGATGTCCAAATCACAATACCAGCTAAGCAATAGGATTGACGATGGGGGAGGGGCACAGGAAGCTTCTTGGCACTTGCCCAACCTCCTCCTCCTCCTCCTCCTCAGGGACTATGATTCCCAGGACCCAAGAAACAGGAATTCCCCAGGCGGGGTCAGACGGGTTTTGAATGGTGAGATTTGGGCATAGGTTGCTAGAGGTCAGACCTGATTGTATGGATTCAGAACAATAGGTCCAATCCCTCACTACCGCCTGCCTAGTAGCACAGGGAGGCACCAGGGCTAGGAGAGGGGAGATGGTAAACTGTGACATAAGCACAGGTACATAGGCATCCTGTATCTGAACAGAGCAGGCTGGTGGGACCCCAAATAGTACAATTCTGGGGAACAGGGAGTTGAGGGGCAGCTGTGTGTTCCAGGTTCTGGAAAAGTCCAGGATTGTCCATTTCCTGTGGTTACCACCCAGGTATAGCTTGGTCTGGGGGCATGGGGATTGTGGGGGACCATGCAAGGAGGTAAAAGGGGGATCAGGGAGAGGATTGGATAAGTCTTGGCTTTAGGGGGTCCTCGTGGACTTCTGCTTTCCATTCTGAGGTGACAGCAGGCTTCACTCTGGTGTAATAGAGTCATGTGGGAAGAGAGTCCACTTTGACCACAGTAGGTGTTATGGGGATCATGACATGCGGTCCCTTCCACCTCGGCTCCAGGCCATGAATTTCTTTTTACCAGCACAGAATCCCCAGGTTGAAACAGGTGAGCTGAGGCTAAACTCGGGATCAGGAGGGCGGGAGGAGTTTTACTGAGTGACCTGTAGACCCTGTAGGAATTTGATGAGGGAAGAGTTAGTGATTCCAGCTTTTAGGTCTTCCTGGATTAGAGGAAGAATGGGTCGTGGTCTTCCAAATATATGTTAGGGGATGGTCTGGACTTTCTCAGCCTTGAGTTCTAAGCTCTAAGAAAATTTCAGATGCCAGCTGCTCAAGGAAGTCAAAGCTGAGAGTCTGAGGACCTGACCCCGAGGCTTCTCATGGGGAAGCCAAACCTTCTTATCTGCTTTGTTCAGCTTTTCATAAATAGACTTTAAAGACAGTTTGAATTAACCTGGTGTTAAAAATGGTATCTTTCTTTTCTCTCAACTAAAGTATCTCTGATTAAACTAAATATCAGGCACCCAAATACCTCATCATTCCAAGCACTTGATCATTCCCCCCCTTAAACAGCTGGGACCCAAAATCATTTGGATAGATCTGTGTTTCATAGGGTGCTAAGTCTGTATTCACTCTGGAAGAAAGAGAATTCAGAAACTGAATCCTTAACATACATTCAGTTACAAATGTTAACTTTTGCTTAGAGCATGAAATGACTACAAATTCAGATCAAAACAGCCAGATCTCTTATGTTTTTACAATCTCATTAAACCTTGATGAAGAAAGTTGGTTGAAAACTTAAAATGATCTTAAGCAGTTTGTATAACTTTCTGCACATGTTCTAATTCTAGATGAGAAATAATATTAGATTTTCCACTAAGCTGACAAAAAAAACTCACAAATATAGAGATTCTTTTCTTAGGGGTGTGTCAGTGAGATCTGATGTCGAAACCTGGGCCTGATCAATGACCTCAGGGCAATCAGAGATAGCTGGGGAGAAAAAGCCAGTAGGTCTTCACTGAATGAGGGGTGAAGATGGAAAGGGGCTGACCCAAGAAAAGCTTATCAGCTTCCTTAACAAGGAGGGCCTTTGCAGCAATGGCCTGGAGGCAAAGGACCAGCCAGCAGCCACTGAATCTAGAGGCTCAGGGGTTTTTTGTTTTTTTTTTTGACTAGCTGTAATAGTATTCCTATTTCAAAAATGTTTCTCAAGTTCACTTAGCTAAATAGACATTTAGATACACAATACAGTCTCAGAAAGATGGTAACAAAATAACAATGAGTATCAAATGACTTACCAATTGACCTTATCAATTCTGGCATGGATTCAAAGTTTTACAATCACTATACGATTCTGATTACAAGTATTTCACAAATGCTATTAATTTTCCTTTTACAAATTCAAGGAACAAGTCAAGCTAAGATAGCAAAAAGCCTGTTTGTTTGTTTTTTTTCTTTTTTAAGCAATCCCAATATCTTATTTCCAATTTCTTAAAGATTTAATTCTTAGTTAATTTGACCAGGATTTGTTGTAATATTTTGAAATTTTAATTTGTAAAATTTACAATTTACAACAGGGAGAATTTTGGTGGACCTTTTGAAAGTGAGATTTGAATCCGCCAATCTCAAAGCTCCACACTTAAATGGCTTTAACTGGTCAGGCAGGAGAGATTTTTTAATTTGACTAGGAGGGGTTCCCAAAGAGGGGCCCACCTCTCTACCTCCCACAATGCTCACAAAGAAGGCTCTGCAGGGCCTTCACCTTCTCTTGCCTGAGCCAGCTGAAGCTCAGGGTGGGGGTCAGTCAGACCAGCCCTTAGTCTGACCAGGAACCAGGCTGGCCCACCCCTCCCCCCAGCCAAGGCCATGAGCCATGTGGCCTCCCAAGCCAGGCTCAATAAGGCCAATTAGGCTGGGTTAACGGATTTCCTGAAGGGAAGGATGGCTGACTCCTAAGAGGGTTCTTCTGGAAACAAATATATCTTCCCAGTGGAAATCAAAAAAGCTTCCTTGAAGGTGCTCTTCTGATAACCACTTAAATACCTACTTTTCAGTAATAAAAAGTTTAAAAGGAGACTTTAAACTGAACTCAGGATAAAACTTAACACTCAAACACATTACAATCCTTATCCACTTGATTGCTGCTCGCAGATTCTGAACAGGAAGCTAATGGGCTCAAGTGAGCTTAGGACACGTACAGACAAACAAACATATAACCAGACCAGATACGGGCAAGAGGGTCAACGTCTCGAGCCTTGCCAGGGGAAGAGGTGCCCACTGCACTTAATAGCCACGTCTGGCTCTCTTCTCTCCAAAACAACAGATTTTTTTTTTAAACAAATGCTTTATTAACTTCTGTTTTACATCATTCATTTCCACCAGATTTTGAGTTGCAATCATTTTCCCCCCATTATTCCCCTACCCAACCTCCCAGAATAGCAGTCCCACAAGATATCGCTTCCTCCAATCTGCTCTCTCCCATACCTTCTCCCACACCCCCATCGACTTTTCCATTAGAGGAAGGTGAGTCTTTGTGTCCCAATGCCTGCACATCTTATCTCCCTATTACAAGCAAAAGAGTATTAATATTAGTATATATATATTTGAAACATTTAATGTTAAGACCTCGAATTTCAGATCCATTTCCTTCCTCCCTTGTCACCCATTCCCTCTTGGGAGATAAGTAATTCAGTACATGTTGTACATGTCTGGCTATGCAAAACATTATCATAGTAGATATATTGTACAAGGCTGCTTATAATTCCCTCCCACTCATCCCACCCCCCACCTGGTCCATTCCCTACATGATCCTGTCCCTCCTCTATAGTGGGCACTTCTAACCTCCCCTCCCCCCAAGGATGCCCTCCCATCCATCATCCCTCCTCTCATCCCCCTTCCCCCTATCCTGCTGCAGGTTGAGATATCCCATTTAGTATGTATGTCATTTTCTCCCTGAACTAAATTCAATGTGAATGTGGTTTTGCCTTTTTAGCCTTCCTTATTCTCCCCCTCCTTTGCAACCACTTCCCCTTGCTTCTTCTACATGGGATAGTTTACCCTACCCTGTCTCTCCCCATCTCCTCTTGCCACTTTCCTCTCTCACCTCATAGTATCATCCCTTGAGTATTCTCCCTTCCCAACAAATTCGACCTATGCCCTCTATCCATATATAACTGTAACCATATACACACATTCACATATGTATTCATATGACCACACACCCTTCTTCCATTATTTTCGTAGTGAGAAAGATATCATCAGTCACAGTTATTGCTTTTCCATATAGGAATGTAAATAGTTCAACTTTGATAAGTTCCTTTTGATTTCTTTTCCCTGATTACCTTCTCAGCATCTCTTCCTTCTTGTGTCTGGATGTCAAATTTTCTATTCAATTCTGGTTTTTTCCTCAAGAATGCTTGAAAGTCCTCTATTCCACTGAATGACCATATTTTCCCCTGAAACAAAATACTCAGTTTTGCTGGGTAGGTGACCCTTGGGTCCATTCCCAGTTCTTTTGCCCCCTGGAATATCATATTCCATGCCCTTCAATCCCTCAGTGTAGAAGCTGCCAGGTCCTGGGCTATTCTGATTGTGTTTCCACAATATTGAAATTGTTTCTTCTGGCTGCTTGTAGTATTTTCTCCTTGATCTGGGGATTCTGGAACCTGGCTATAATATTCCTGGGAGTTTTCTTTTTGGGATCTTTTTCAGGAGGTGATTGGTGGATTCTTTCAACCTCTATTTGGCCCTCTGGATCTAAAACATCAGGGCAGTTTTCCTTGAGAATTTCTTGAAGGGTGATTTCTAGGTTCTTTCTTTGATCATGGCTTTCAGGTAGTCCAATAATTTTTAAATTGTCTCTCCTGGATTGATTTTCCAGGTCAGTGGTTTTTCCCATGAGATATTTCACATTGCCTTCTAATCTTTCATTTGTTTGGATCTGCTTAACAGCATCTTGATTTCTCATAAAGTCACCAGCTTCCATTTGCTCCAGTCTAACTCTGAAGGAATGAATCTCCTCAGTGAACTTTTGAGATTCTTTTTCCATCTGGAAAATTTGGCTTTTTAAGGCATTCTTCTCCTCATTGCCCTTTTGATTTTTAAAGTCCTTCTTAAGGTCCTCTATGGCCTGCAACCCACTCATGTTTTCCCCTGGGGCTTTTGGAGCAGGACTTCTGACCTCACAGTCCTTTTCCTGCTCTATGGCCCCAAAATAGGAGTCTAGGGTTGCATTTTTCTGTTTCCTTTGCCTTGGCATGTTGCCACTTAATTGCTTGACTTTTGGGCTTGTTGCCACACTATGGCTTTAAGGCCTGATAGAGGAATTTTCGTGTGGGGGGCAACTTCCGTTTCTGGCAAGCTGTAAACCCACCCACAGCTTCTACCCTAGATCACAATCCAGATCCAGGGAGGTTAAAGCAAGAGCGATTACCCCCCAAGACTGATCGCTGGATCTCCCTACAGTTAGCATGCAGGCCGGGAGCTGGAGCTGCCTCTGAAAACTACAAAATGGGGTGTCTCCCCAGTGGCTTCTAGCCCCCAGGGGAGGAAGCTAACACATTCCCCAATACAGGTCCCAAAGTACATAGGACACTAACCTCTTACTTTGTCTTAGGCATGTCTATGTTGATAATTCTGTAGTCGCCACAGCTCCTAGTGTTCTGGGGTTCCTCCAGCCGGCTGCTGGCCCTGCTGCCCTGGGGCTAAAACCTCGGCTCAGGAGGACCTGGGCTCGGCTCAGCTCCTGTGCTCTGTGCTCTGCACGCTCTGCGCTGCCAGGTCCCAGACCGCTGTGCTGGTCCTTCCTGCAGGGCTGCTGGGCTGTCCTCAGCAGGAAGTTAGCTTCTCTGTGTCGTTCTGTGGGTGCTGGGGCTCCAGAAGTTGTTCAGAGTCCCCTTTTACATAGTTTGGGTGGAATCTGGGGGCAGAGTGGCTTGGATGAGCTGTTTCTACTCCGCCATCTTGGCTCTACCCCAAACAACAGATTTTTAACCAGAACATACCAGAACGGAATTTAACCAGAATATACCAGAACGGTATTTAACTCACCCCCATACTGGAGGTCCTGGATCCACGAAAGGCCGAATGAGGAGCAAGTCAGAGTCAGGAGGTAGGCTCAATCTTCCCTCCTCGAGACCTGGGGCCCTGGAATGTTATCAGGGGCTAGCCCTCCTAGGGCTCAGGGCAAGCAGATGCCTACCTCAGAGACTGAGAGCTCTTCTTATTTGGGGATCTTTGGGGTGCCACAGAACACCCCAAATCTCACTGGGACCTCCAAACGTTGTACCCCAAAAAAGAGAGACAGGAGATCCCTGAGATTAAATTTTAAAAGTGGATTTTATTACCGTGGGACTGTTAGGGTACATGCCCAAATCAGACAGTCAATTGGCTTTGTTTTTGTAAAACCTTTTCAATTTAATGTAATCAAAATTATCCATTTTGCATTTCACAATGTTCTATCTCTTGTTTGGTCATAAATTCTTCCATTCTCCATAAATCTGACAGGTAAACTATTCCTTGTTCTCCTAGTTTGCTTATAGTATCAGTCTTTAACATCTGAATTATGTACTCATTTTGACGTTATCTTGGTATATACTATAGATGTTGGTCTATGCCTAGTTTCTGCCACACCGTTTTTTAGTTTTCCTAAACAGTTTTTATTAAATAGTGAGTTCTCATCCCAGAAGCTAGAGTCTTTGGGTTTATCAGTCACTGACTACTGTGTCTTGGGTACCTAATCTATTCACAGATCTACCACTCTATTTCATAGCCAGTACTGAGGTAGTTTTGATGACTGTTGCTTTATAATACAATTTAACATCTGGTACAGTTAGGCCACCTTCCCTAGCATTTCTTTTCAATAATTCCCCTTATATTCTGAAACTTTTGTTCTTCCAGATGAATTTTTATTATATTTTTAGCTCTATAAAATAATTTTTAGTAATTCAATTGGTATGGCACTGAATAAGTAAATTAATTTAGGTAGAATTGTAATTTTTATTATATTTGCTTGGCCTACCCATGAGCAACTGATGTTTTTTACAATTATTTAGATCTGACTTTATTTGTGTGAAAAGTGTTCTGTAATTTAGAGCCAAATTACAGAAACTAGTTCCTGGTTTGTCTTGGCAGGCAGTCTCCCAAACATTTTATGTCTACAGTAACTTTAAATGCATTTTCTCTTTCTATCTCTTGCTGTTGGGCTCTCTTAGTAATATATAGAAATGCCAATGATTTATGTGTGTTTATTTTACATCCTGCAACTTTGATAAAGTTGATTATTTCAAGTAGTTTTTACTTGATTCTTTAAGTATACTATCATATCATCTGCAAAGAACGACAGCTTTGTTTCTTCTTTGACTATTTAATTCCTTCAATTTATTTTTCTTATTGCTAAAGCTAACATTTCTATTACAATATTGAATAAATGGTGATAATGGACATCCTTATTTCACCCCTGATATTATTAGAAATGTTTTTACCTTATCCCCATTGCATGTAATGCTTGTTAATAGTTTTAGAAAGACACTACTTACATGCTACTTATTTTAAGTAAAACTCCATTTATTCCTATGCTCTCTAGTGTTTTTAACAGGAATGGGTGTTGTCTTCTTGTGCTTTTTCTGCATCTATTGGGGTATGATTTCTGTTAGTTTTATTGTTAATATGGTCAATTGTGCCAATAGTTTTCCTAACATTGAACTAGCCCTGCATTCCAGTTACAAATCCTACCTGGTCATAGCATACTATCCTCATGATAAGCTGCTGTAATCTTTGTTAAATATTTTAAAGTTTTTGCATTTATATTCATCAAGGAAATTGGTTTATAATTTTATGTTTTGGCTCTTTCTGGTTTAGGTATCCACATCATATTTATATCACAGAAAGAATTCAGTAGGACTCATCTATTTTCCCAAATAATTTATGTAGTATTAGAATTAACTGTTTTTTAAATGTCTGACAGAATTCATTTGGCCCTGGAGATTTTATTCTTAGAGAGTTTATTAATGGCTTGTTCAATTTTTTTTTCCTGAAATGGGGTCATTTAAGAATTTTATCACATCTTCTATTAATCTGGGCAATTTATATTTTTCTAAGTATTCATTCATTTCACTAAGATTGTCAAATGTATTGGCATACAGTTGGTCAAAACAGCTCCTAACTATTGCTTTAATTTCTTCTTTATTGGTGATGACTTCACCCTTTTCATTTTTGATACTGGTCATTTGATTTTCTATAAAAATCAAGTTAACCAAAGGTTTATCTATTTTATTGTGGTTTTTTTTTTTTTTATAAAACAGCTCTTATTTTTATTAGTTCAACAATTTTCTTAATTTTATTGATCTCTCCTTTTGTTTTTAGAATTTCTAGTTTCAATTTTTGGGGATTTTAAATTTGTTCTTTTTCTAGAGTTTTTAGTTGCATGCCCAATTCATCGATGTCTTTCTCTATTATATTCATGTAATCACTTAGAGATATTAAACTTCCCGTAAGTACCACTTTTGCTGTATCCCATCTAAGTTTTGGCATGTCTTATTATTGTTATGCTCTCAAATGAAGTTATTCATTGTTTCTCTGATTTGTTGTTTGACCTACTCCTTTTTTTAGGATTAAGTTTAGTTTCCAATTAATTTTTAGTCTATTTTTCCATGGTCCTTTATTACATACAATTTTTATTGCATCATGATCTGAAAAGGATGCATTTAATATTTTTTGCCTTTCTACATTGCATTGTGAGCTTTTATGCCCTAATACATGGTTAGTTTTTGTGCATGTGCCATGTACTGCTGAGAAAAAAGGTATATTATTTTCTATTCCCCTTCAATTTTCTCCAGAGCTCTACTGTATCTAACTTTTCTAAAAATTCTACCGATCTCCTTAATTTCTTTTTTTTTTTTTTTTAAGCAATTGGGGTTAAGTAACTTGCTCAAGGTTACACGGCTAGTCATTTGATTTATGCGTGGGTGCTCATTTTCTGAGGCCGGATCTGATCTCGGGTCATCCAAACTCTGAGGCCAGCACTCTTACTCACTTCGCCACCTAGCCGCCCCTTTAGGGCAATTGGGGTTAAGTAACTTGCCCAAGGTTACACGGCTAGGTTTTTGTTTGTGCGGATAAAGTGTCGGAGGCCGGCTCCGAACTCAGGTCCTTCTGATTCCAGGGCCGATGCTCTATTCACTGCGCCACCTAGCCGCCCCCTTAATTTCTTTCTTATTTATTTTGTGGTTAGATTTATCTAGTTCAGGGTCTGGGTTGAGGTACCCCCAACTAGTATAGTTTTGTTGTGTATTTCTTCGTGTAGCTCCCTTAATTTCTCCTCTAAGAATATCGTACCTTTTAGCAGGGTGTAGTTTATTTTCTTATCTCTAGATATATTTTTCCTTTTGCTTTGTCTGAGACCAGGGTTGTTACTCCTAACTTTAGCTGGAGCATAATATAGTCTAATCTAGCCTTTTACCTTTATTCTGTGTGTATCCTTCTGCTTCACACGTGCTTCTTATAAGCAACATACTGTAGGATTATGGTTTTTAATCCACTCTGCTATCTGCTTGTTTTGTGGGAGAGTTCATCCCATTTACATTCACAGTTATGATTACTGTTATCTTTTTCTCCATTCTATTTTCCCCTATGTTTATGCTTTTCTCTCTTCCTTTTCCTCCTCACTAGAATTTTGCTTTTGATCACTTCCCTCAATTTGTCCTCCCTTCTATCCATCCCCTCCCTTTTCATTCCCCTCCTATACTTCCTATAAAGTAAGTTAGATTTCTATATCTGAATGTTATTCCCTCTTTGAGCTAAATCCAATGAGAATAAGGTTCAAACACTGATCGTCTCCCTCCCTCCTTTCCCTCTGCTATAATATATCTTTGTGCCTCTTCACATGATGTAATTTACCCTTTTCTGCCTCCTTTCCTCTTCTCCCAGTACAATCCCTTTTCACTACTTAATTTTTTATCATCACAACAAAGTCAACTTATACCCACAGTGTGTTTATGTATGCCCTTTCTACATGTAACTCTTGAGAACTGTATGCATATTGTGGCATTCTTCCCACATAGGGACATAAACAGTTTGTTCTTATTGAATAATATATTTTTTTCTTTTCTGTTTACCTTTGTATGCCTCACAAGTCTTATATTTGAAGATGAAGTTTTCTGATGAGCTCTGGTCTTTTCATCAGCAAAGTTTGGAAGTCCCCACTTTCATTAAATGTTTCTTTCCCCCCCTGAAAGATTATACTAAATTTTGCTGGGTAGTTAATCCTTGGTTGTAATCCAAGCTCCTTTTCCTTTATGGAGTATCATATTCCAAGCCCTCTGAAGTTGTAGCTTTTTACAGATGACACCAAACTCCATAACACTGTAGTAGAGTCTCCTGGATGAGATCTATAGGGCCTTGAATGTTTGCCCTTGTTCTTCACATAGGAAAGGGCCATGCGGCTAAAAAATGCTTATTGTCCAGATTATAATAAAGATGGGCAACCTAAGGAGTTCTTATATAAGTATGCAAGGCTTGGAAAATGGGAGAAAAGGTCAGATTGCCCTTGGAAATCAAAGGTCCATCGATTACTTCATTTCTCCCTGAAACAAAGACTCATCTTTTTAAGACTAATTTTAATCAAGGAGATATGAGAAGCAAATAAGGAGGACATGATTATAAGGAAGACACAGTACATGAAGAGACTGAGGAATTAGAGAAAAGCATAAAGATAAACTGGCTTTGGGGTAAGTGAAACATAATGGTGAGAGGCAACTGATTTTAAATCTTATGGCTGCAGTCTTTTCTTTTTATTTCATTGGCTCACTCTGCTTATTAAGAGACCTTGAGTGACTGAATTATGGCTTCTTGGAAAAGAAACACTAGAACAACGTTAAATCTATTTGATTCTCTTTCTCCCATTTGTTTTATTGTCCCATGAAATTAAAATGATCTAGTAATCTCCAGGATATTTTTAAAAGTGTGTTTATATGTAAATAATGATTTGTTAAATAAACATAAGATCCTTCCAACTACACTTCCTAAACTTTGTTTTCACTTTAGAGGGTTGAGAAGGGAAACCCTTAGATAACCAATAACATCAAATTTAACCAACAGACCACTTTCCCAACTTAGCTTGACTAGATAGTCTTGGGGTTCAGAGCATTTTATGAATTCTATTTGAAATTTGTATTCAAGGTGTTTTTGATTGTGTGTGTGTGGCTGCGTGTTGGATTTTTGTTTTTAAGTTTTGAAGATTAAAGAAGCCATCTGGGACTGGGACCTTTACATAGAATAAAGCCCCCTTTAACTATATCAAGCAGATAGGTAACTTTTTACTAGGAGCTATTGGAGCTTCCTCTATCCACTGAGGAGAAAGATGGGGAAATAAATAAAAACCCCAAGAGAAAATTATTCTCTGAGCTAGCCACAGTGACTTCTGCTGAGCAATGTAAGGGTTATGGGATTTAAAGATCTTCCATGCCCCATAGGACTTGCTGACGTAGCAGGAAGGAGTGGAGCAAGAGGAAGCAGAAGAAAAGCTAGAGTTCCAGTGGTGACTAGCAGCAGCAGTGGTGGTGGTGGCGGTGGCGGCAGCAGCAGCAGCAGCAAGGTAGAGGTGGAGGCACAAACCCCTTTTTGAGCCAGCCAGAATTTCTGCTAAGGACTCTTGTTGGCAACTGCCAGGGACTGGAACTGTGGAGGGCCGGAGCTCTTGGGAGCACGCTTCCTGGATGCTGAGCAGTTGCTGTGAATGGGGAGAAAAGGACCTTTGCCTCAGGTAGCCTGTTCTGTTTTGAAGGCTTGAGAATGTGGTTGCTTACTACGTTAACTACATGTGCCAATTTCATAACTACTCTGATGGCTTTGACTTTCTGGTTTTAGGACTCAGTTACTTGGTCTTTTAATAAATGTTCTAGTTTCATCCCCCATATGGAGAGCCTGGTATATTTTGTGATTAATAACCACATAAGCCTATTTATAATTGCCATAGGCATAGTGAATATTGCATTGTTAATACAAGCAACAGTCTGAAAAAAAGTTTGTAGACTGAATGAGTTTTTTTTTTTTTAACGTCCCCTCCTAATGGCTGATTTTTGCAGAAAGTTTCACTTATTTCTTTTCTCAGTGCTAGAGCCTTTAAGGGTCTTGCTTTCTCCACCTTTTCCAATTACCTCATCTGACAAAATTCCCTTCAACAGGGAAGAAAGACATCTCTGTCTAAACAGGTCTTCAGTCTCCAGGATGTTCTCCAAGGCACAGAAGAGATGCTAAGGCCCTCCCTCCTCTCTATTAGGATCTTCTTCCCTTCTCCAAGCCCAGGTCTCTATTCCTGCCAGATGATGACCTGTCTCCCCAGACTACATTATTCACAGCTCACCCCCTACCTTTTAGGATCTCCTTTTCTTCTTCAGTGCTGGCACCTGCCCTGGTAGGTTAGTGATACTATGTCCTTTCGCTGCCACGGTCAGTTTGACATCACTTTCAAGACAAACAAAAATGCCTTGTCACATCCAGCATTGCTTTAGCCTTGTAACAGGATTTCTTAAATGATGTAATATTCCTCACCAGACTTATATAGTTCAACCCATAATCCTCTGTAATGAGTTAATCTTTTCCTTTTACTTACTAGCACCTGCTTCCAGGATTCCAAGCTGCCAGTCTTTCCTTCTCTTTTGTTTGGACCAGTCTTATCAGGCTATAAGATCTTGGTCTCATTCCCCTAACCCAACTCCTCTTTCTTGGATTCTTGCTTTTCCAAGCCTTCTCAATTGATGATTTTCTTTTGAATAAGACCTCAACTAAATCTCAAGTGCCTATACTATCAATGAATTTTTTTAGTCCTCTCTTCCCCTAGACATTCTGGAATTTCTCCAGTTTCTTTCCCATAGTTTCTTCTACGATTTATCTACCTTTAGTGCAAAGGTTCTTTTAAGAACATTATTTGAGAAGGGTACCACAGGCTTCAGAGTGCCAAAAGTGCCCACAGCACACACACGCATTAAGAATCAATGCTTGGATAAAAATTAAAAATTTCTCCTCCCAAAGACAATGAGTCAAAAATAAGGATAGAAGCCTGGTTTCTTGGGAATGTATTCAGAAGCACTATTAATGGGTACACTTGACATAGACCAAATTCTGATCCAGGTCTTTTTATATATCAGACTCCTCCCCACTGCCTCAAAAAAGCACTACCACTAGCCAAAGCCAACCCAAAGGACCACATGAGAGTCTCCAATGAATACACCAGGCTGCTCAACCTAGAGAAGCTGATGTATGCTAATCTTAAAATTAATCACAAGATCCTAAACACAGCAGCAAGAATAGCCAAAATTGCTCAACATAATTGAGATACATGTCTGTTTTGAGATGGGCATGATCCACTGAATCAGTTTAGAAGATGTGTGCAGAAATGATTGCAAAATGTGGTCACCTGGTGGTGCCCAAAGGTCTAGTCCACGTCTAGTGCAGCAGCATATGATGCCTTTGTAAAGAAACACGATTGTCTACCTATTTATTCCCAAGAATTCTTCAATTTCAGTGAGTTGGTCCCAAAACCAAAATTCCAGAAGATCTACTGGAAGCTCACAAAAGGCTCAAGGAAGTTACAATTTCTAAACCTCAATTAGATTCCAAAAAGTTACCTCAATTAATTCTCACCTGGATGGTGCAGGAACAGAGCTTTTCATATTCTGGCACAAATAATAGCTCAGTTTGGGGAGACATGGGACGTGTTAGACAATTTTATAGCGAATTTATGGCCTCACTCGATGATGGGGTACCAGATCAAGCTTCGTTATTGAGTACACAATGTGGCCCTACTTTAGGCTGAACCTCCTATTCTTAGAATTCATACTAAGCATAATATTCCTAAGGCTTACTAGAAAAGTCTTTGTAAGCCTCCCCTATATCCCATGATCAGCAAAGGTTAGGTGTGCTTGTATCAAATATCAATAGGTGATTTAATTGGGCTCAAAATTTGAAATCCCAGATTACTGGCAGCCCTGGTTTTCTAGAGGTAGGAAAAAGTGGCACAACCTGCTGACCTCCACCCTTCTACACAATTAGGATCAATAAACTTATAAATTGTTTAAAAATTAAGGAAAAAGAACCAGTGCTTTAAAGCATACAAAGGATTAGCCAGGAAGTGCCTCCTCAGGCTCTTGTTTTCTGGTCCTTGCAAAAAACCCAAATTGGGGTGTCTTAAGTTTTTACAAAGCTTCTAACCTAGGAATTTATCCTATGAATAAACCTGCCCTGAATCAGAAGAAAATGTGATGAGAGGGTAGTGAAATCTGACATGGAATGAATACTCTAACTACATATTTTACTATGGAAGATTTAGACTCATTAAAAATCAATTCATAGCAACCTCTTTTTTAGTACTAGAGAATTTTTGTGACCATGGGATGCAGCAGCCCAAGAAATCATATCCAGTAATGAGATGCAGGATTCAGGTAAGGCTTTAAAGTGTAGAGACCTCATGGTTGAGGCAGTGTCCCATATTAACTCTAGTACTACCAACTTCTGGAAACAATGTTCTCTTCTGAAATGCCTTTCATATGAGGGTAAATAAGAAAGTTTGTGCAAATATTCAAGAAAAGGCAATTAAATACCATGCTAGTGAGGATCTCCAGTTCAAATAATCCTCTTCTGAGGAATGATGATAGAATGGGCTTGAAAGTGTGCGGAAAGGTGTAATGGAAATGCAAATTTAAAGATCTTCCCTGCCCCTAGATTAAGTGCACCTGGAGCCTGTGGCGAGAGGCTTGTTTTTCAGGAAAGCCCACACCTTGATACTTTGTGATTGGGCAGTGGGTCAAGAAGGTTGTTACATTCTCTGAGCCAGGAGAAGGCTTTGCTTTGGGGCTCACTTTGAGAAGTGTTGTGTGATTTGACCAGATGAGACTCTGGGAAGCCGTTGAGAGCCCCCCAGCTTTGAAAACCCAGATATTGATGCTTCCCTCTCTGGTAACTGTGATTTGGTATTGATGTAATGTTGGGACAATTTGGAAGCCTGTCTGTTTGATCTGTCTGTATACTCTGAAGTCTGGGGTGCTGACCTTTTCCCCTTGAACTAGGTAAAATATGTTTGATTGATTAAAGTGAGCTTGTTAACCAATTTTGAGTTGCTTTCCTTTACAAAAGCAGATCTAAGAACCTGTGTTGGCAGCCACCCTGGGGATGCTAGGGTGCTTGCTGCTACAAAAGGATCCCACATACTTCTTGGAAAATGAATAGGCCATCTAAAATGTTCTTAAAAACCATGTCATTGCTGGAGAGGATGTGGGCAAATTGTAACACTAATGCATTGCTGGTGGAGTTGTGAACTTATCCAACCATTCTGGAGAGCAATCTGGAATTATGCCCAAAGGACTATAAATAATTTCATACCCTTTGACCCAGCAATACCATTTCTAGGGTTATATCCCAAAGAGATCATAGAAGTAAGAGGAAGACCCATATGTACAAAAATATTTATAGCAGCCCTTTTTGTGGTTGCAAAGAATTAGAAACTAAAGGGGTGCCCATCAATTGGGGAATGGCTAAACAAGTTGTGGTATATGAGTGCAATGAAATATTATTGTGCTATAAGAAACGAGGAGGAGACGGATTTCATATTTACCTGGAGAGACTTATACAAACTGATGTTGAGTGAGAAGAGTAGAATCAGAAGAAATTTGTATACAATCACAGACACACCATATCTGTGATGACCAACTATGACAGACTGGACTCTTTTCAGCAATGCAGTGATATTAGTTAATCCCGAAAGACTCAAGAAAGAGAGAAATGCGCCATCCAGAGATATAACTAGAAAGAACTGAGCCTGAATCCTGATGGAAGCAAACTTAATGATCTTTTTCTTTTCATGGTTTGGTTTTATTTCTTCTTTACCATCTTTCACCTCACCTAGTACAACATGCCTTTGTAACTTGACTAATGTCTATTGTGAAAATGTTTGCAGATCCTATACTGGACTATATGCTGTCGTGGGGGGAGGGGGGAAGGAAATAAAGGAAATTTGAAAATCAAGGAACTATGGAATTGAATCTTGTTAACTGAAACTAAACTAATAATTTTTTAAAAAACCCATGTCATTCCATGGGGGAAGGTCACTAAACCAATAAGTGACTATTTACAAAATAGTATATGATCTGTGGCACAGTGACCAGTGGACCATAGTTTCGCATCTCTTCCTCAAAATAAAGGGTATAGGTGTGAGCATGCTGGGAAATGTGGCAAGATGTGCTAGCAAAGATAATCTCTTCTAGAAGGCAGCACACTGATTTCAGTAGCCACACACTGATTTCAGTAGCCGCACACTGAAGGACATCAATTTATAGCTTTTAAAAATGACAGGTGAAGCAATAACATTGATGAGATTGGCAACAATGGCCTTAATGACTTAAAGGAGCCACATCTGTTATAAGTAGCAACTAGAATCATGTCACTCCTGACAGCAGCATCTTTTGCCTGGAAGGACAGAGCCTGAAGAGTATTAAAGAGGTTGTTGTTCGGGGGTAGGCACATGTATGTAGGTTTTATGAAAGGATACTAATACTTTACCCTCAAGTGGAAGGCAGCAAGGATAAGTGGGTCAAAGAAAAACAAAGGTATGATGCTTGCTGCATATGAATAAGGATATATGTGTATCAATGTATTTATGATTATGAGACTAAGACATGGAATATGTTCTCATATGTGCACTCTCTGCTTCTGGATAAATAGGTCTCTTGGCTAAGTGCCATGCATGTTCACTGTGAAGCTAGTGGGAAGGAGTCAAGCCTTGGATATAAAGCTTGGGGTCCTTTTTACTCAAATAATTAACAGTGACCAGGAGTTTAGTTTGAAGCTGAAAAACATCTCCCCTAAACTATAAGGCAGCAAAGAGATCCTTTTATGCCATAGTCGCACTCCATACTACATATTGGAGATAGACCTTGCTACTTGATTTGGTGGATAAGACAAAGCCCCGGTTCCTACAAGACCAGTGAGTACTGCAAGTGATACCATGACTGGGATTGAGAACCATCCAGATTGATTTAGAGTACAGGTTACAGGCATCATAGATAGATCACCTACTCTAATTCATCAATTTTAATTGCAGGAATGTGGGAAGGAAACTATTAGAAGTTGACTTTTGGAAAAAGACAGTTAATAAGAAGACAAAGGAAGAGATGGTTTTTACCAATTATGAAAATAGTCATTTGGATTAATAAAAGTTTGCTGAACGTGACAGAAGCAAATACTCCTGAGAGTACTACAGTACAATATACAACTGATTATTATAATGGCATAATATCAACAAAAAGACTAAACAGAAAATGCTAAACACAGGTAGAACATAAAGGCAGCATATGGCAGTAGAGAAAGATGATCTCTAATCTAGGAAAACCTGGATTCATTTCTCACTTCTGACTCATGTGGATTATAGAATCCTGAGAGCCTCCCAATGGTGTAGGCAAGTCAATGGAACCATATGTTGCAGAGAATTTGGTGACTTGCATTGGTAGAGGAGTGTTACTCACTGGGAGTTCCCTTTACCTGTGAAATAACTAATCTAGTAACTATCCCTATGCTAAATAATTTTAAAAGGCACAAGGATGTAGTGGGAAAGTTTTTTTTTTAAAGCATTATAAAGACTGTTTAAACAAATAAGCTTAAATGAATTTGCCAGGTAGGTGTTGAAGAACTCCCTCATTCATGAGTATTGTTGGATCCATTAGGGTTTACCATATTGAGAGTTGCTGATTGAATCAAATCATAGTAACACCTAAAAGTTGGGTGATGAACCTTTTAGCAAGCTACAATTAACCTAAGGCTATCATTACCAATGATTTGCCAAATTTCCCCAAGTTAAAAAATATGCTGGGAACTCCTCTTAGTCCACCACACCCCATTCCCACCCTGTCCTTATTGGTGAGTGCCTCATCAGGTTCACCATACCACGATGGCACAACCATATTTCATACTTCACTTTACTAACCACTTGCTTCTGAGACTACGCTCCTTCTTCCCTTTCTTCCTCCCCTTGGTCCCCAACTTTCTAGGTTTGGAATCATAATCAAATCAATACTTGCACTGTTACCCTAAAGGGTGTTAAATTCCACTACAATCTCTTCTCTGCGCAGTCTCCCATTTGGATAAAAGCCCCTTGAAAGCAAAAACAAATCTCCATCTTGTTTTTATTTCTCCAATGCTCAGTACAGTGCTTGACATGTGTTACATCCTGATTATCTCCAATTTATCCTATATATAACTTATTTGAACATATGTGTTTACATGTGGTCTCCAACATTAGATCAAGAGCTCCCTCTGCAAGGGCATAGACTGTCTTTTTCTCCCCGGCGCGTAGCACATGACTGACTGACTTTATACAGTCAATTAGCTACCACTATTCCATGTACCAGCTATAACTATGCAATTGGGAAACTGTGGACTCTCTAAAACAAGATGGATATTTGGAGATAGGGTGACAAGGGCATCCCAGAAGAAACTGACTCTCCAATATCTAATTGGAGATGTAGTGAAGGCAGTTGTGTTCAGGCCCAATTTACTGTGGTGATTAACCCTGTGAATCTTATACAAGTATCAATTCCCAATTTATCACTTTGATGATGTCCTATGCTTGAATCACTCAACTGGCTTGAGTTAGGCCTGGCTTAAAATAATTTCTTTGAGCTATGCCTAATGCTTCATGATGAGGGTCCAGTTGCTGAAATCCTCTAAAAATGAGAGGACTGAGATCCATAGGGTATGCTAGGACCACTCAGCATTATGATGAATTTTGATTTGTCAATCCATACAGGACAAAGAGATACCAAGGGAACATTTAATGCAAAAATGAGTATAATAAGAGACAAAAAAAGATAGGGACTTAACAAAAGACAAGAAATATTTAA
This sequence comes from Gymnobelideus leadbeateri, assembly GCA_011680675.1. Lineage (NCBI taxonomy): Eukaryota > Metazoa > Chordata > Mammalia > Diprotodontia > Petauridae > Gymnobelideus > Gymnobelideus leadbeateri. The sequence goes on along the minus strand of WOXC01004512.1, from coordinate 373,128 downwards.
CATCACTGATAACTACAATGCTGTGATTACTGACCTAGAGTCCTGGAGAGTGAAGTCAAGTAGCCTTAGGAAGTATCACTTGTAAGGCTAGTGATGAACTATTTAACAGCACCATCTTTTAAAGTGTTGCACTCACAATGCTGGCAAATTTAGACAACTCAACAGTGGGCACTGGATTGGAAAATGTTAATTTTCTTTCCAAAGAAGGACGATACCAAAGAACATTCAGACTATCAAACTATTGCACTCATTTCATAACCAGCAAGGTTATGCTTAAGATTTTGCAAGCTATACTCTAGCAATATTACCAAGAATTACCAGAGGCACAGGCAGGTTTTAAGAGGCAGAGGAAGTAGAGACCAAATTGCCAATATTCACTGGATTTTGGAGGAAGCAAGGGTGTTCCAGAAAAAAACGCGCGCGCGCACACACACGTACACACACACAAAACCCCCACCTACTTCTGCTTCACTGACTACACTAAAACCTTTGACTGTGTGTATCACAACAAATTGTGGCAAGTCCCCAAAGAAATGGGGAGCAGTCAATCATTTTACTTGTCTTCTCAAGAACTTATATGAGGGATCAAGAAGCAACAGTTAGAGCTCAACATGGAACAACTGATTTGTTCAATATTAGGAAAGGAATATGATAAGGCTTGTAGACTGTCACCTTATTTAGGCTGGATGAATCAAAAGCTGGAATTAAGGTTGCTGTGAAAAATAGCAACAACTTCAGACATGCAGACGATAATACTCTGGGAGCAGGAAGTGCAGATGAATTAAGATGACCTTTGATGAGGGTCAAAAAGGAGAGTAAAAATTGTCCTAAGACATGGCCTCTGGTCCCAAAGGGTAGCCTGGAGAGCCCTGAGTGGCATCAGGCTTTTGCTATGACCTCCCCTGCCACAATACAGTCAGGACATAAGACTATCAATAACAGTTGTATCTGAGCCAAAGATTAGCCCTCTATCACCTGCCGTGGTAAAATAGCGTACACTGTCACAAATCCATTTGAATTATCTCACAACTAGGAGTTCCTCAGCTCTACAGGAAGCTATAACAACCCTTAATAAAAGAACAAAGATACTCAAAGCCAAAACACAGAAGGATCAATGATGGGGATACCCATATCTTTTAGAATTTCTAAGCCAGAGGCATCTGTGCCACATGATGAAAACACATATCCTGAAATATCTATAGTTCATAGAGTAACAAAAACAATATTATAAAGAAAAATAATTCCAGAGTACTGACAAGCCTGCTACAAACCTTCTGACAGAGTGGTGATAGATATCAAAGTGAAGAGACACATCCTTTCAGACAAAGCCAATGTCTTTAACAAGCACAGTCAAGCAAAACAGCTACAAAAGACTGTTGTTCTTTGCGGGGAGGTTGAGAAGTGAGCTAGGGATAGTGGTTTTGTTTTTTTTGTTTTTTTTTTTTTTAGCAATTGGGGTTAAGTAACTTGCTCAAGGTTACACGGCTAGTCATTATTTGTGTGTGGGTGCTCATTTTCTGAGGCCGGATTCGATCTTGGTTCATCCCAACTCTGAGGCCGGCGCTCTTACTCACTGCGCCACCTAGCCGCCCCTGGGATAGTGTTTTCCCCCTCCCTTCTCTAATAAAAAGGATCACTGAAGGTTTTTTTTTTTTAATGCAGAGAACAGAAGTAAACACAAAGAGGCAAGATGGTTTTTAAAATAATATGAATTGTGTATTTTTTTTGAAAAACAAACAGTATAAGAGATTATAGAGATATAATCCTCTGTTTCATTTTGCATGTGTAAATATTTTTTGCAATTAAGTTCAGAAAAATAAAGATTTAATAAGTAAAAATGAAGAAACAATTGCTACCTGTAAGACATGAAGGTATTCTAGGACTGTCAGTCACTATGACAAATTCAGAATCTTGGCAGCTGTCAAAATAGCCATTCCATATTCCCTTAAAAAGGGCCCTGAAATAACAACACCAATTTTTTTTTTTTGCTTTTTGGAGGGCAATTGGGGTTAAGTAACTTGCCCAAGGTCACACAGCTAGGTTTTTGTTTGTGTGTGCATTGTGTCTGAGGCTGGATCCGAACTCAGGTTCTTCTGACTCCAGGGCCAGCGCTCTACTCACTGCATCACCTAGCCGCCCCTAATACCAATCATTTTTGTTACTCAGTCTGAATACTGCTTATACTCCTGTTCTTGTGGAGGCAAAAGGATAGCAAACTGGATGTGCTAAATTACCTATATCACCTTCCAAAAGTGATACAGAATAGATTGTGTGGGGAGATCTCAAGGTTAAAAATGATAACAGTAAGAAATATAAAGTGAAGAGGGGGCCAGAAGAAAAACAGATCATTCTGGAGAGCAATCTGGAACTATGCCCAAAGAGTTATAAATAAGTGCATACCCTTTGATGCAGCAATACCTCTTCTAGGGTTATATCCCAAAGAAATCAGACAAGTGAGAGGAAGAACCATATGTACAAAAATATTTATAGCAGCTCTTTTTGTGGTGGCAAAGAACTTGAAATCAAGGGGATACCCATCAATTACAAAATGGCTGAACAAGTCATGATATATGAAAGTAATGGTATAATACTAAGTGTGCTATAAGAAACAAGGAGCAGACAGACTACATAACCTAGATAACCTAGAAAGACTTTTATAAACTGATGCTGAGCAAGAAGAACAGTACCAGGATAAATCTGTATACAATCACAGACACAAGGTATATGTGATGACAAACTTCAACAGACTGAGCTCCTCTCAGCAATGTAAGGTTGTAAGATAACTCCAAAAGACTCATGATCAAAACAGATATCCACATCCAGAGAAAGAGATTGAAAAACTACTTGCTGTATTTCTTTTTTGTTCTGTTTCCTCTTTCCCACTGATCATTCCATCAGTTACAATCCTTCTTTACAACCGGACTAATGATCAACGTGAAGATATTTGTAGATCCTATATTTAAGTGCATGCCACCATGATGGGGTGGGGAGGAGAGGAAGGGGGAGAAAATTTGAAACTCAAGGGACTGTGGAACTAAATGTTGTAAAATAAAAGTAAATAAACAAATCCATTTAAAAAGAAAAAGAAAAATGGATCGGTAATTTACAGAGTGATCAATCCTAAGCAGCTCTCTACTGGGTTTTAATTGTATGGGCACTAGCTCTGTATTTACTCTGGCATCACTTCACATACTAGCATCCAATCACATATTGCTCCATGAGTCCCTAGGGCTGAGGACCACCAAGCTTCTGGACCACAATGAGTCACTACAACCTAGAAATGCTAAAATTTTCCACCAAGTTCCACAAATCTCTCAGAAAATTATATCCACTGTACTTGGTCCAGAAAAAGGAGGTGTTAACCACAAGCAAGGTAGGATTTTTGTTGTTTTTCTTTTGAAGTTCAGTTTCCTAGTCTCAGGCTAAATTTTAAGTATCTGAAGGATTGATTTCCCTTGCATCCTGGTAATATGCACAGCTGTAACACATTAGGTGCTGAGGAACAGCTTTCATGCCTTTGTACACTAAGCCAACCAGATGCTGAGTTCTGCACTACACATTCAGGCTCTGTGTGCTGAGCCAATCAGGTAATGCATGTGGGCTATGCACATGGGCTCTCTGTGCTGAGCCAATCAGATGGCAAGTAAAACCATGTATATAAGCTGGAAGATGGATACCACCTTGGGGCTCCCTCACGGGAAGAATACTTCACCTGAGAACTCTTGATGCCCTAAATGAAACTATAGATAGCTTGCTATGAATCTGAATCCAGAGGGAAAAAATGAGCTGCACATTGAGCCTTGAGAAGGCTAGTGGCAGCAGCTAGCTAAAAGAGTCTATAGGTTGTGAAAGTGAATCCAGTTAAAGGGCAGAGACCTGCCCCACCCCTCCTGCCCCAGGCTTAAATTAAGCCCCTTTTAAAGAGCTGTTACCAAGGGCCTTTGAAAACAAATTAAGAGGGTGCTGGTGATGTGTGTAAAATATTGTTGCCCTGTTAAGCTTTGTTTTCCCAGAGACAGAAACTGGAGACAGGAGCCACTAGAGCCTGATGACAGGCAGGTGTAAGGAGAAATTTGGAGTGGAGCAGCCCCATCCCCCATGAGCTGAGACGAGGAATAGGAGTGGAGAGCTGCCTGTGTCAGGATCCAGGCAGGAGCAGGGAGCAGCTGGCCCACACAACTGCAGGAAAAGGAGGAGCCATGGTTTTTGGTAGTCAGATCCAAGTCAAGAAGAAAACTTTGCAGTCTGGGGCAGTGTTAGAACTCGGAGGCTTTGGCTCATTAATGTATGCATGCACCTGAGAGTTCCAGGTGGGAGCCTGCAATGGCAGCATGGGAAGGGCACACCCCCAAGAGGGCTTTATTTGAACATTTTGTTTTGATTGAGGAAATTGTAAACTATTACTAACTAGGGGTGGAGTATGTGGCATTTTTCTGTTACCCCTGTTATACTAGGAAAGACCCTGGCCTGGAACCCCCAATTGTATAAAGAATATATAAGGTGGGGGATATGTCATGCTACATTATATACTGAATACACTGATATATGCTGTGCCATGTTACATACTGGTTGTCATGCTACATGCTAAATGTTTTGTTTAAGGCTACCCTGGTAATAAGTTGCTACTGATTGTGAATGCTTTAGTTTCTTGAATAAGGTTTAGTTCTGAATAGATTGTGTATTATACCTTGTGGTCAGAACCTTAAAATTATTCACAGCAGCAGCCCTTAAGTGTGCTACCTTGATTGGTGTTATAGGAGACTGCTTTTTCCTAGTTGTTGTAAGACATGGAAACAGGAGGCACAATATCTAAAGAAAGTATACATTTTGACCCTCCCTGAATCTGCAGAAATCTTGCCAGGAAGCAGCTAATTTCAAAAAATCTTTCTTCAGGTAAATTTAGAATAATGCACCAATCTCCAGCACTATAATTATGAGGGAGACTGTAGAGGGTCAGTACAGACAGTTCAGGCATGGGAAAAATCTGGGCCAGGTTTTCCCTAGATCTGCTCCCTGTGAGGGCTACATTGTTTCTCAAGATATTGGCTCACCATCCTTTTGTGACTTGCAAGAGTACAGGATATAATTGTTAAGTAATGATTAGTAAATGCTTTATATAACTAAGGTGTATACCCTGGACATGATGTGAGGGAGTGCGAAGGTCTCAAAGGCCTGAGATACCAGGAGGTGCTTTCTGCAAACTCACAATTAAATTTGCTGTGTTAGCATTGAGAGTGTCTCAACCAAAGGGGGTTGTCTCCTCCCCTGCCAGCCAGAGGCAGATATAGAGCGGACTCCCGGAAGTGAGGAGGAGTCATATAGCAGCCATTGAATAAACCTGTTGAGCTTGATCCTGAGTCCTGGCATTCTGTTGTGCATTCTCTCCATATCGAAAGCTACGGGGCTGGAGACCTCCAAAGACCAGGTTAAGGTAAAATCAGCTAGTCTGGATTGCAACCTGAGAGAACCACTGTAAGTGGCGCCCGAACAGGGACTGAGGGTAATAGGCTGATGCCCCTCCAAAGTATAGCTTGAGAGGGAAGGCCCAACAGCCTTACATTCTAGTAAGAAGGCAGGAAGGCAATAAGATGGGGCAGGGATTAACAATACCCACCATCGAGCCAAAAGACTCGGAGATTTATGCTCGACAGGTGAAAAAGGCGTTGGCAGACAAAGACCTTTACTTCTCTCTGAAGGAGTGCCAACATTTAGTGGACAAAGTACTTATCGTGTCCCCCTGGGTCTGCTTTACTGGCCTAGATCCAGCAAGATGGGTCACGGTGGGAACTCAGATGGCTTCATATCATGATGATGATCCGACTTCACTGACACAGATAAAGATTTCATGATGTTTTCGGCAGTTAAAGCCACTCTGACCAGAACACCACAGTGTCCTAAATTAGCCACCGCAGCCACTCAGACTACCGATACCTTAACAAAAGGGGCATCTGCCTCATGGGGGGGGGGTTTCTGTGGAGCCGGTGGATAGCCCCCCAAGTTACAAGCCCCTGTACCCCTCGCTGAATTTTCCAGCTGCACTATCAGAGGAGGAAGTACAGGGCGGGGGTGAGCCATTAGAGACAAAACAACAGGAAGGGGGTAGAGATCCTGAGAGGCTTGCTAAATTGGAGGAGGAGCTCCGACAGCTCCACATCTCACTCTCTGCACATGCCTTTACGGTCCAGGAAGCTCCTACACAAATCGGCCAGGAGACAGGAAACGCTCACCAGTGCTCTGCGTTTTCACTTTCATTTGTGAACAAGAGCCAAGGAACGACAAGCACCGAGTTCCGCCTAGCCAGAGGGGGCCACCAGGGAGCAGGGGAGGCAAGCCAGATAGAGAACGTGGTGATAGAGGCTATCAGAAAAGCACTTAGAGAAGGAGAAGACGTAACCCAGTGGGATCCCTCGCTCGTTCCAGTTACCATAGAAGGTGGACGTAGACATCACACCGCCTTACCATATAAGTTGCTAAAAGATATCAAACAAGCCTGTACCGAATATAGACCAAATTCACCATTTACTCTAGAGTTCTTATCAGGGTTTTCAACTAATTTCATGTGGACCCCATTAGATTGGAGAGGACTTGTGACTGCTTGCCTTAGATTCCCACAAAATTGCTTGTCCTGGGCTATGTATGAGAAAGCAGTGAAGAAATATTTAGAAGACCATAATGTTCAAAACAGGGAGGAATCCCTTTAGCATTTCTAGGGAAAGCCTCATATGCAACTCAGGCTGATCAAAAGGAATATGAAGTAGCTGCTTATACTGGGATAGTACACTGTGCCTTGGAGGCCTGGGGAAGGATAGACAGAGAGGGTGAGAAGAAGCCCCAGCCTGCAGACTTACCAAGGATGAATCGCTGCCATCTCGCCTTCATCTCACAAAGGGATGGGAGGGGTCATTGCAGCCAGGAAGGAGAGTCGGGACCCCAGCAGAGATAGCAGCTTCTCCTGCAACCACCAGCCCCCAGCCTGGAAGTTTAGAAACTGCCATTCTAGCCCCTGTATTATACAGGCAGGCAAAGTAAATTCTAGTCACTTCAATCCTCCCATCAGTCCCTCATTAAGTAGAAAACCTAAAGATAAGTCCCCCACCCAGACTGAAATCCCAAGTTAATGGAAACAGCCTCAGGCTTGGGAGTCTCCAAGAAGGGGTGTAACTGAGACAGCCAGGAGTCTGAAGAAAAGCAAGGGAGGGGTCCCAACAAGCCCCACCTCACCTCACCAACAAAAGCCTGCTTATAGCCCAGGGGTACAGAGGTAGAATCTATTCACTTCCACAGTCTTCTCAGAGTGCATTCCTGCCTTAGCCTCAAACTAGGCACCCAGAGGCTACAGCATTCAAAGTCAACAACCAGGCCCTTAGCTCATAGCCTAAGAAACTAAGAAATTGGAAATCACAATGGGAAGGAAGGCAGCAGAGAAGGAGAAGGGGAAGGCAAGAAAGTCTATCCGAGCCTACTATGTGGGTCAAGAACAACCAAATACACAGGACAATATGGACTCTCTCCCCACACCCGAGACCACAGAAGGAAATATGAACTGGTCTCAAGCTCAAATAGCATTCTTAGAGGAGCTTAAGAAAGATTTTAAAGACCAAATCAGGGAGGCAGTGACCAACTTGGGAAAAAAAAGTCTCAAAAGTAAAATTAATGAAGTAATTGGAGAAAATACTTCCCTAAAAGGACCTTCAAAAATAACTGAAGACTATAATTTGTTAAAAATTAGATTCACATAAATTGAAACTCAGAACTCTATGATGCAGCAAGAATCAATCAAACAAAACAAGATGACTGAAAAATTGGAAGAAAATGTAAAATATCTCACTGGAAAAACAACTTACCTAGAGAACAGATCCAGGAGAGAAAAGACAACTTAAGAATTATTGGTCTACCAGAAAGCCATGAGGAAAAAAGCAGCCTAGACAACATCCTCCAAGAGATTGTCAAAGAAAACTGTCCTGGATTCAGAAGATAAAATAGTTATTGATAGAATTCACCATATTCCTCCTGAAAGAGATCCCAAATTGAAAACTCCAAGAAATATAGTAGCCAAATTCCAGAATTACAAGATTAAGGAAAAAATTCTACAAGCAGCCAAAAAGAAACAATTCAAATATTGAGGAACTACAGTTAGGATCACACAGGACCTAGCAGCTTCTACATTAAAAGAGCAGAGGGACTGGAATTTGATATTTCATAGAGCAAGAGAGCTAGGATACAACCAAGGATTAACTACCCGGCAAAACTGAGAATAATCTTTCAGGCAAGGAGATGGTCATTTAATGAAATAAAGGACTTCCAGTCTTTCCTGATGAAAAAGCCAGAGCTCAATGGAAAATCTGATCTCTAATTACAAGACTCAAGAAAGACATAAAAAGGTAAACAAGGAAAACAGACTCACACATACATATGTGCACATACCCCACACTCATACACACACACTCATTACTTGGGATGCAACAAGAGCAAAATGTTCACATCCCTATATGTGGAGCTGATAGCTGTCAATATCAAAATTTTTATGATTATCATGACCTTCAAAAGGGTTATACTTAGAGGGTGTGGGTATGAATGCACTAATCTGAAGACTTAAAAAAAAAACCTATTAAGGGGATCAAAGGGACTGTCATGGGAAAAAGGAAAGGATTAGATAGGAAAAGGTAAAATATGCCATGCAAAGAGGCATTAAAACACACCACAGTAGAGGGGAAAGAAAGAGGGAGAGGAACATCATTTAAACACTATGCTCACTGGTTCTGGTTCAAAGAGGGATCAACTTAATCGATGAAGTTTAAGATTCTAATGTGAATAGACACAAATTCATTAAATAGAGGAAAAAGAGGGGGAGAGGAGCACTGTTTGAAATTTACTCTCGTTGGTTTGGAGTCAAACAGGGAGTAACTTACTCTGATAAGTATAAAAATTTATTGTGTCCTAGAGGTAGTGGAAGGGTAAGGGGGGGGGGTATAAAGGAGTAGACTAAAGGGGAGGATTAGAGGGGAGGGAAATAGTAGTAAGGGGAGAAGGTAGGATAAGAAGGGGGGGGGTCACCAGGTGGGAACACTGAGGGAGGGGGTGGTCAAAAGGGAAAACTTCAAGGAGGGGAAGGGAGAAGGAAGAAACAAAAACATAAACAGGGGAGGGAATAGGATGGAGGGGAAGAGACAGATAGTCATTATTACTGTGAATGTGAATGGGATGAACTCTCCCATAAAACAGAGGCAGATAGCAGAATGGATTAAAAACCATAATCCTACAATATGCTGTCTACAAGAAACACATTTGAAACAAAGGGATACCCACAGGGTAAGGGTAAAAGGTTGGAGTAAAATTTATTATGCCTCAGCTAAAGTAAAAAAAGCAGGGGTAGCAATACTTATCTCAGATAAAGCAAAAGCAAAAATAGATCTAATTAAAAGAGATAAGGAAGGAAACTATATCCTACTAAAAGGCACCATTGAGAATGAAGCAATATCACTACTTAATATATATGCACCAAGTGGTATAGCATTCAAATTCCTAGAGAAGAAGTTAAAGGAATTAGAGGAAGAAATAGATAGCAAAACTATACTAGTGGGGGACCTTAACCTCCCCCCTTCTGAACATGATAAACCTAACCTCAAAATAAACAAGAAAGAAGTTAAGGAGGTGAATAGAATTTTAGAGAGACTAGATATGATGGATCTCTGGAGAAAACTGAATGGGGATAAAAAGGAATTCACTTTCTTCTCAGCAGCACATGGCACATACTCAAAAATAGACCATGTACTAGGGCATAAAAACCTTACAATTCAGTGCAGAAAGGCAGAAATATTAAATGCATCATTCTCAGATCATGATGCAATAAAAATTATGTGCAATAAAGGGCCATGGAAAGACAGACTAAAAACTAATTGGAAATTTAAAAATGTAATCCTAAAATATTGGTGGGTCAAACAAGAAATTATAGAAACAATCAATAATTTCCTTCAAGAGAATGAAAATAATGAGACAACATACCAAAATCTCTGGGATGCATTAAAGGCAGTTCTTAGGGGAAGTTTTATATCCCTGAGTGCATACTTAATTAAAGCAGAGAGAAGGGAAGTCAATGAATTGGACATGCAATTAAAAAAGCTAGAAAAAGAACAAATTGAAAATCCCCAATTTAGTGCTAAATTAGAAATATTGAAAACCAAAGGAGAGATTAATAAAGTTGAAATTAAGAAAACTATTGAATTAATAAATAAAACTAAGAGCTGGTTTTATGAAAAAACCAATAAAATTGATAGACCCTCAGTCAATATGACTGAAAAAGAAAGAAGAAAACCAAATTATGAGTATCAAAAATAAAAAGGGTGAATCTACCTCCAATGAAGAGGAAATAAAAAAAAATAACGAGGAATTATTTTTCTTAATTGTATGCACATAAATATGACAATCTTAGTGAAATGGATGAATATTTACAAAATCACAAGTTTCCCAGATTAACTGAAGACAAAGTGAATTACCTAAATAATCCCATCTCAGAAAAAGAAATCAAACAAGCCATCAATGAACTCCCTAGGAAAAAATCTCCAGGGCCAGATGGGTTTACTAGTGAATTCTATCAAACATTTAAAGAACAATTGATTCCAGTACTCTACAATCTGGGAAAATCAGTGAAGAAGGAGTCTTATCAAATTCTTTCCATGACAGAAATATGGTACTGATTCCTAAATCAGGAAGAGAAAACAGAGAAAGAAAATTATAGACCAATTTCCCTCATGAATTTAGATGCAAAAATTTTAAATAAAATATTACCAACAACTTATCACAAAAATAATACACTCTGATCAGGTAGGATTCATTCCAGGAATGCAAGGATGGTTTAATATTAGGAAAACCATCAGTATAATTGAGCATATCAACAATAAAACTAGCAGAAACCACATGATCATCTCAATAGATACAGAAAAGGCTTCTGACAAAGTACAACATCCATTCCTATTAAAAACACTAGAAAGTATAGGAATAAATGGAGCCTTCCTTAAAATAGTTGATAGCATCTATTTAAAACCATCAGCAAGTATTATATGCAGTGGGGATAAACTAGAGGCCTTTCCAATAAGATCAGGAGTGAAACAAGGGTGTTCACTATCACCCCTCTTATTCAATCTGGTACTAGAAACACTAGCAGTAGCAATTAGAGAAGAAAAAGAAATCAAAGGAATCAAATTAGGCAAAGAAGTGACCAAGCTGTCACTCTTTGCAGATGATATGATGATATACTTAGAGAATCCTAGAGAATCAAGTAAAAACTACTTGAGACAATAAATAAATTTGGCAAAGTTGCAGGATATAAAATAAACCCACATAAATCCTCAGCATTCCTGTATATCTCTAATGAAACTCAACAGCAAGAGATAGAAAGAGAAATCCCATTTAAAGTCACTGCAGACATTATAAAATATCTAGGAATCTACCTGCCAAAACAAACCCAAATGGGGTATGATCACAATTACAAAACACTTCTCACACAAATAAAATCAGATCAAACTAATTGGAAAAAAATCAATCAACCCATGGCTGGGTTGAGCTAATATGATAAAAATGACAATTTTACCCAAACTAAACTATATATTTAGTGCCATACCAATCAATTTAGCAAAAAACTACTTTTTAGAGTTAGACAAAATAATAAAATTTATTTGGAAAAACAAATGGTCTAGAATATCAAGGGAATTAATGAAAAGAAATGTTAAGGAAGGTGGACTAGCTATGCCAGATTTTAATCTGTATTATAATTTTTATAATAATTTCATACCCTTTGACCCAACAATACCACTTCTAGGATTATATCCCAAAGAGATCACAGAAGTGGGAGAAAGACCCATATGTACAAAAATATTTATAGCAGCCCTTTTTGTGACTGCAAAGAATTGAAAACTAAAGGGGTGCCCATCAATTGGGGAATGGCTAAACAAGTTGTAGTATATGAAAGTAATGAAATATTATTGTGCTATAAGAAACGAGGAGGAGACGGATTTCATATTTACCCGGAGAGGCTTATACAAACTGATGCTGAGGAAGAAGAGTAGAATCAGAAGAAATTTGTATACAATCACAGACATATATGTATGATGACCAATTATGACAGACTGGACTCTTTTCAGCAATGCAGTGATATAAGTCAATCCCGAAAGACTCAAGAAAGAGAGAAATGCTACATCCAGAGATGTAACTGAAAGAACTGAGCCTGAATCCTGATGGAAGCAAACTATCTCATTTAGGGGAAGTGGTTGCAAAAGAGGGGGAGAATAAGGAAGGCTAAAAAGGCAAAACCACATTCATATTGAATTTGGTTCAGGGAGAGAATGACATACATACTAAATGGGATATCTCAACCTGCAGCAGAATAGGGGGAAGGGGGATGAGAGGAAGGATGATGGATGGGAGGGCATCCTTGGGGGAGGGGACGTTGGAAGTACCCACTATAGAAGAGGGACAGGATCATGTAGGGAATGGACCAGGTGGGGGGTGGGATGAGTGGGAGGGAATTATAAGCACCCTTGTACAATATATCTACTATGATAATGTTTTGCATAGCTAGACATGTACAACATATACTGAATTACTTATCTCCCAAGAGGGAATGGGTGACAAGGGAGGAAGGAAATGGATCTGAAATTTGAGGTCGTAACATTAAATGTTTCAAATATATATAAATACTATTATTAATACTCTTTTGCTTGTAATAGGGAGATAAGATGTGCAGGCATTGGGATGCAAAGACTCACCCTCCTCTAATGGAAAAATCGATGGGGGTATGGGAGAAGGTATGGGAGAGAGCAGATTAGAGGAAGCGATATCTTGTGGGATTACTGTTCTGGGAGGTTGAGTAGGGGAATAATGGGGGGAAAAATGATTGTAACTCAAAATCTGGCGGAAATGAATGATGTAAAACAGAAGTTAATAAACCATTTGTTTAAAAAAAAATAAAAAAAAATAAATCAGGAAAACGGACGATGTTAACTGACCTTAGGAAGGTAAATGATAAAATGGAAACTATGGGGAGCTTACAACCTAGTTTGCCCTGTGTCTCTGTGTCAGATTAAGGAGGTTCATGATTCACATGAATGGAACACTAAGCACTTCAAAAGATCCAATATAATATAGTTTATTTAGAATATAGGTGAATGGGAAGGAAACTGGAGATAATAGAATGAAAGGCTTAAAGATAGCAGAATAAGAGCAACTATGATTAATAATAGATTATATATGTTTACAAGCATCACCATTGTGGGGAAGCACCAACACCTGAACACAGAAGCTGGGGAATCCTGGGTACAGCTGTCAGGGTCCTACACAGGAGGGTCCCAGGCAAGATATCTCCTCCATGGGTGAGATGCCAATTTGGGATCTGAATCTTACAGTTTAAGCAGTGCTGAGAACAAAGAAGGCAAACTGCCAGGTATTTTTAGCAAGCACTGTATCTTGTGTGAGGCCTGGGATGGAAGCCAATCACTCCAAGCCCCTCCTCACCCCAAGAATGATGTTTCCTTGTAAAGGCTAGTTCCAGGAGTTGGGCAGTTCTCTCTTCTCAAGGACCTGGCCAGGGTCCCAGGAGAGGGCCCTCAAGTTCTTAGGATCCTCTCTGCCCAAACAGCTCAGGGAAATAGAAAGGTCATACCAAGTTGGGGGCCTTGGATTGTATAACCTTATTCCTCACAGAGGGGTTTACCTTGCCCCTTCATTTGGCCTTTAGATTATACAAAACATAGGCTGTCCCTGTAAGTGGGGTCATGGATCGATATATTTTCTCCTTATCCTAAAGTATATATAGATGTTATACAAAAATAAAAGAATTAACATGCTAAATAATAGATCATACCAGTGATTAGTGTCTGAAGTGATTAAATGAGAGGCCTCTAGTAGTTTATTAGCAACTATATGGGTTTGTATTCGATGTTCATTGAGCACTTGTTGATTGTTCTACAATAGTTGCCTCAGTTCCTGGGAAGAATTCAATAAGGAAATTAAGGGTTTAAGGGAAAGATAGATATAGGGTAAGGGCAAAGGCTTAGGGATCCATTCAAGATTAAGAGTATCCTCTTGGTCAGGGGAAAAATAGAAATCATCACCCTGCCAATGCAGGTAAGTTACATTATACAGGCATCCAGAGAAAGGGGCCTCTTAGCCTACAGAGGATAAATCAGTCTGGTTATTGGAGCTTACACAAATATTTTGGCTAGATAGTTCATATAACATAGAAAAGTTAGAAAGCAGTTACAGAGTCAAATTACACAGGTTGGAGGAATGGTTCAACAGACAGGGCTTCAACTGCCTAGTGGCCATCCCACAAACTAAGCCATTATTACCTGTACACAACTGCCTCAACAAGTATATAGTTGGGTCAAATTACAAAATTCTACAGGTACAACTGACCACTTGTAATGCCAAGCAAAGGTAACTTCTCAAAGGTTCAAAATACCAGCATAGCTGCTCTCCATTTTATTCAGTGACAAATTAACAGAGAAAATCAAAATACAGCATAATTCAAAATACAGCATTCACCAAGTGTAATTCAATAATATCTAAGTACTACTCCACCCCTGGGCAGTACATTCATTTAGTCAATCCCAAAGACCCTCTTCTCAAATGGAGATTAGTTTTCAATCATAAACAAAGTACATTCATTTGGATAGTCACAGAGCACAAAAAAGTCAAGTTTTCCACCCCTGGATCACAACTGGATAGGTCATATACCAGAGTTACAACAAGCTTAAGATATTGTCACAGCATTCAATACCCAAAGAGAGGTCTTCTCTTCATCTTGACCTGAGGCAAGTTCACAGCAATCTCTGTGACAAAGCTTAACAAAGCCACAAGGTACATTGCCAGTGTCCTCATCAATTCATTCTATGTCTGTAGAAGTCATAGGACCCCTGAAAACATCAGCAAAACAGCACTGTCCTTCACCAGTGGATGCAATTCACTCTGTCTGCAGAACAGTCTCAGGAGCTCTGAACCAACAGCAAGGTTCCAGGACCTCTGCAACAACAGCACTGTCCTTTACCAACAGACGAATCTGGCAAAACAACATCAAAACAAAGTACTGGCATCACAGCCATGTCTCCTCAGTCCTTGGCAGCTCTGGATGGCAGCTCATCCTGGGCAGCTCGAAATGGCCCTCGGCAATCCTCTGGGTCTCTCTGCCTCCATGATGCTGCTTCCAAAAATTCTTCTGCCTCTCTTTCTCGGTTTGTGCCCCTCTAAATCCACATCACCAGCTCCTCCCAGTTCAGCCCTCTCTTTTCACATCAACAAGTCCATTCCACAAGTGGGACTCACAAGCTCTGGGTTTTAACACTCAACCAAGCCAGTACAGGGGATCTTTAAACTCCATTACTATTACACCACTGTAACAGGAGAAGAGATGATATTTTGTTAGGGCATGCTGCTCTTGAGCTAGGGAGAAATGTGATTTTGCAAACTGATGTGATTTTACAAACTATGGTTCAAGCACAAACACCCCATTAGTCCCTCTTTAAACAGATGGGACCGAAAACCATTTGGAGACAAGGGACAAAGGTCTCAGCTTTCCAAACTGCTTCATGCTGAGGGAGAACGTAGAGCTGTTTCTGTTTCACAGGGTCCCACCGTTTAAGAGGCTGGGTCTGTAACCATTGTCTAGAACCTGATAGATACCAGGTCCAAGGGTGATGGGTCACGTTCTCAAACAGTGGTTTGTACTCAGCCTGAGATGTCATCTGCAATTGAAAGGTGCTGAGCCTAGAAGAAACAACTCTGGCAAAGAGGTTAAACAAACAAGGGCCAAAAAGGAGCAGGAGGAAATTAACCATAAGTAGGGTGAGTATGGGCTAGTATAACACATTACTCAGACTTATTTCATTTTCCTTTGCATTTTCATATACACAAGATACCTCATAGGTTATTATTCTCTTATTAATATAATTGTACTTCCTTGAACCAAAGAGGTTCCTGACTTGAAGCTCACAACTGAATGGTAGACATACATCCTTGTTTTACAAAACTTGTTTATTCTTTGATTATATTTACTCTGGAAGAAAGATACTTCAGAAATTGAATCTTTTACATATACAGTTACAAATATTAACTTTTGCTTAGATCATGTAATAACTACAAATTCAGATTGAAACAACTATTTCCTGACAAGTATTTCCTTTCTTAAAAAAAAAAAGTTTGAATTCATCCTAGTGTTACGAGGAATATCATTAAACATTTATATAAGAAAAATTAATTGGGAAGTAATCTTTCTTTTTCCTTTAAGCAAAAATAAACCTTTAAAATTGGAATTCATTAAATCAAGTTAGAGTCCTTGAGTAACATAAATTCCCAAACTATTATTACAATTTATATTCCTAGATACTCGTGATGGGGTGCTTGGGACGTATATGTATTTGTAACATCAATCTATGTTTGTAACATTAATCTATAATATCAATCTGTAACATCAGTAAATGGGGTGCTTTGGGATCTATTTGGGATCTCTGTAAAATCAATTTTTAAAACCAGTCTGTAAAATCACACTTCCCCCTCCCCAGTCTCAAAGCATTAACACTGCCCTTTCCCCCCTGCCAGCACTCTGGCCAGGCTAGGTGGCACAGTGAGTAGAGTGTCAGCCCTGGAGTCAGAAGGACCTGAGTTCTGATCTGGCCTCACATGCTTATCTTGCACACAAACAAAAAACCTAGCCGTGTGACCTTGGGCAAGTTACTTAACCCCAACTGCCCTCCAAAAAGCAAAACAACAACAACAAAAACTATTCATGAACTGTTTATCTCTGCTTGAAACAATAACAACCTACCTATGAATCCTTCACTAAACTATCTATAAATGCTTTAGCTTAGGCAAATGTTATCTCCCCTACTAGAGTGGCCAGCTGCAACCATGAATCCTTCAATACCCTATCTATAGGTTGACTTCTTAGCCAATTATACCCATACTGTGTCTTCCTTGACCTTGGTTCCCAACATCCATCGTGTCAAACATGACATTGATGGGTGGCAGACTGGGCACTCCTCAGTGGCCATGACTGAGGGTTGACTTTAGTGTCCTGTCAGACCTAAAACCACACCCTCCAGGTAGCCCCCCCCTTGGGCTATTTACCAGTGAATCGTGGGCAATATGCCTGTGCAGTTGATATTTAAAGTGCATGGTCCTTTAAGCACTGACCACTCCTTATCTCCTTCCTGATCCCACCCTTATTCACCTAGTTAGCATAATTGACACCTGTCTTGACTCCTTAAAACTATACCTGTGATCTCTGCAATGTTGCAGGTTTCCTAAGAGTCCTTGCCCACTGTGCTATGCAGTGTAACAATAAACTTTTAAAATCTTGGCTTCAAAGTTTGATTGAGCCTGGTGAATTCTTTCCAGACTGAATCGCAGGGTTTCTGGTTACTGATAGTGATCAGGGTCCCTGGTAGAACCTATTATCCTTCCCCCAACACTTTCAGAATTCCTAGATATCACAAAATTTAGTCTTAAGCAGTTTGCGTAACTTTCTGTATGTATTTTAATTCTGGATGAAAAAATAATTATTAGATTTTCCAATAAGCTAACACATAAGAGCTCATATGTTTTACTGACTACTTGCTCTGATCACAGAAATTTGCTATAGAAGGACAAAATCAGGGAATGTGATATTCCAAATACAATAGGATAAAACATCCTTGGCTTTGTTTAAATTCAGGTAAAGTCACAGATATACAACCATGCAGCATCCATTCCACCTCATAGCTAGACTCAGGAATAGGTGGGAACTATTCCTTTACAAAGGAAACCCATGGGTAAACTGAGCCAAGAGGGATCCCATCCCTGTTTTTTTATACCTTTTTTGAAGTTTCCCCACTTTTCTTAATTCTAATTCCCATCTCCCCCCCTTTAAATAAGATGGCCGCATTGACAACATACAAGGGGGCAGTCTCCTTTATGAGTACAGATACAGAGATTCAAAAGAAAACAATTGTCCCTTCAAAGTCTAAAAGTTTCATTTCATACAACTATAAGGGGGTTACACCATTTGATGGGAATCCTCTGGTTGTTTTCCAGCCATCCATCCTCAGCATCATATTCCAGGCTCTCTCTCTTCTGCCTTCTTTCATTCACTTTCCTACAAAAGTAACCTTGGAACCATTTTAAATTACCCTTCCTGAACCCTTATTATTACAAAATTAAAATTAGCATCTTGGTCAGTTGTCATGATCACACATTAAAACCAGTTACTAATGTTTTTTGCACTAATCCATTATTAATTCCTCCACCAGGAGGATGAGATTTCACTAAGAAATTTACATTATGCTAACAATTGCAACAATTAAAATATTTACTAAGTAGTCCAGAAACTATTCTCCTTTTAATATTAACCAATTATAACAAAGCTGAGACAAGTGTGATACTAACTAAATAACAGAATAATATTCCCACAAACCCTTGACCTATTTGTCCTCACATTATTACAAAGAACTAAAGGACCCTGACTTATACAGGAATATTTATCCTAGATCCTGAGCCTAATAGCTTAAACTTATAGTAACTTAAAATGTTCCAGAATCAAGTATTTTTCAAAACTTTTGATTATTGGAACTTGCCACCAAGAATGGGGACAAAACTGTAATGAGGGGCCATATTTCCCCAACTTCAGAAAGTCAATTTCAGGCAAAATGTATATCGAGCTGCCATCTACATTGAGCCAAACTTGAGGTCTGCCAGGTGCTTGTGGGTAAATTGAGTCAGGAGAATCCTACTTCAGCTCATGCGGAACAGTCATTCCCCCGACCTTTATACCTGTATCTTACAGGGTCTGGCACCAGGATTAGTGGCTTGGGTGGCTTTTCTTAACATTTATACCTGGAGTTAGATTCAAAGAAACACCCAATTAATAGTCCCATCAAATCTTAAGTAACAATCTCCAGTATACTGGAGGCACCACATTCCATATTTGGGACAAATTTTGAAACCTTTATATAGAGTCACTTGGAAGAAATATGAATCGACTGGGGACCTGAGCAGAGTAAAGCTTTTGAAGAAGCCAAGGCTGCCATACAATTGGCCCTAGATTTGTGGCCCATACAAAATGGTCCAGTGGAATTACAAGTGACTGTACAAGTTAATTATGCAAACTGGAGCTTATGGCAAAAACAACTAAGCCGAAATGTACCCTTGGGATTTTGGTGTAGGGAACTCCCTTCATCTGGAGTCCAGTACATACCTTTTGAATAGCAGTTGTTAGCTGCATATTGGGCTTTGGTGGAGACTGAACAACTGACCCTGGGCCATGAAGTGATATTAAGACCTGGAATCCTGATTATGACCTGGGTAATGAGTGCCCCAGCTTCTCACAGAACTGGACATGTCCAAGAAAGTAGTATGATCAAATGGAAACGGTATATTCAAAATAGAGTAAAAACAGGCAAAAGCAGAGTCCTCCAGAACGAATCTGTAGCAAACATAGAAATTGAGGGGAATGACACACCCCCTGAACCAAAGCAACAGTTGGTACAGTCCTCTGTAAAATGGAATGAGGGATATGATAGATTAACTGAAGAACAAAAGAGACATGCATGGTTTACTGATGGGACAGTGAAATATTTGGGCCAAAAAAGACACTGGAAAGGAGTGGCCTATAACCTATGTACTAGAAGGACTTTGGAAAGTACTGGGATAGGTGGAAGTAGTCAATATGCTAAACTTATGGTAGTACATCAAGTCATCAAAACAGAACAAGGAGGACAGTGTCATGCATTCACTGATTCATGGGTGGTAGCTACATGGATGCCCATGTGGAAAAATCAAAATTGGGAAATTCATATAAAAAGTCTGGGGCAAAGAATTATGGGAAGATAACTGGAACTTGTCTTTGGTCACTAACTTGTCAGTTTTTCATGTAGATCGTCACGTGGCCTAGAACATGACTACAATGCTCATGCTGATTGACTGGCAAAGATTGCTACTAAACATAATGTCCTTACTTTGACAACTGATTATCTAGTATTAGCCAAATGAGTCCACCAAACGGCTGGCCATTTGGGGGTCCAGGCCACACACCGGTGGGCACAAGATCGAGGTATTAGTGTCTCTCATTCACTGTTAAAACAGATAGCAGAAGAATGTCATATATGTCAATTAGAAAAGGAGCGAACTGTTCCTCGGGTAGTAACTGGAGAGATAGCAAGAGGAAAGGTTCCAGCCCAAATCTGGCAGATTATATTGGTCCACTACCCCAAGATAAAGGATGCAGATTTATATGTATTTGTGTTGACATGTATTCGGGTGTACTAGTGGCCTGTCCTTATAAGAATGTAACCAAGAAAAACACTGGGATAGGTGGAACTCTAGATCTCCTAAGTCTATATTATGGAACCTCAATGCAGATTCAAAGTGACAATGGGTCACATTTCAAAGGTAATGAAATGAAGAGATATTGTATATTAAACAATACAGAATGGATACATCATATTCCATATTATCCAGAAGCATCTGGGTTAATTGAAAGAATGAATGGATTACTGAAAGAACAGTTAAGGAAATTAAGTTCCAATAATTCACATCAACATTGGAGGATAATTTGTTCGTGGCTTTACGTAATTTGAATAATAGACCATTGGGAGGAAGTACACCTCTAGCCAGAATGATGACCCCAAATCTGCAAATTAGAAAACAACAAATGCATAAGATCCCAAATATTGAATATTGGATCTTGAGGCCAGATGTCCCAGCACCATACCCAGGAACACCTGGTTCGGTGGGATATGATTTACATTGTTTAGAGGACTTTTGGTTAGACAGGAAAGAAATAAGAAAAATCTCCACTGGGATATGCATAAGAATCCCTCAAAATCACTTTGGACAGATTTACCCAAATCAGGATTAGCAGCCCAACGAATACATGTATTGGCTGGAGTAATAGATTCTAATTATCAAGGAGAAATTGTTGTGACATTCCATAATTTAGGTGGAGGGCCCATACAGATTCGTAAAAATCATAGGATAGTCCAAGTGATTATCGTTCCTTGTAAAACAATACCACTTGTAAAAACTGACCTTCCTTCCAAAATGACTGTCAGAGGAACTGAAGGATTTGGTTCTACTGATAGAATAAAATCCGGCGCTAAAGTATGGGTAAAACAGAAGCCAGATGATGTTCCAAAGACTGCGGAGATTACAGCACATGGGAGGGATAACGCTCTGGAGAAGATGATTACAAAATTGTATCCTTAACTCATATATTCTACCATGAGTGAGGCTACAGTAGTCTGGTCATTTTCTCTTTGCTTTTTGTTGACTTTTTGTCTGTTCACCTTGTTTGCTAGATTTGTTTCCATAGGCTTGGTACCCTCCACCTGTAGATGCCTGATAGCTTAAGCTGGATGTCACCCCCTGTCTGCAACTGTGATGTGTCACCCTTAGACCTGGCATCAAGCACATTAAGAACTGCCCTCTCAAATGGGACCCCTTGGGACAGGGACAGCTCTACATCTGATTTCAGCAGCAAGTAGCCATGGAAGAAGAGATCTTCGCCCTTTACCCCAAGATTTCGGGGCCCCATTTGTTCCAGGGGGGCATGAGGGGGAGCTTGTGCTCAAGCCCCACCCTAAAATATTGTTTTCTGTGTTTATTGTATGCTATCCTTGTTATATTGTTGTAAAACTCTGCTGACACCAGTTATTCCTAATACATTTTTGCCAAGTAAGGGACATGAAAGATCTTGGGGCCGAATGTAAGGGTTATGGGATTTAAAGATCTTCCATGCCCCATTGGACTTGCTGACATAGCAGGAAGGGGCGGGGCAAGAGGAAGCAGAAGAAAAGCTAGGGTTCCAGTGGGGACTGGCAGTGGCGGCAGCAGCAGCAGCAGCAGCAGCAGCATCGAGGTAAGAGGTGGAGGCACAAACCCCTTTTTTGAGCCAGCCAGAATTTCTGCTAAGAACTCTTGTTGGCAACTGCCAGGGACTGGAACTGTAGGAGGCTGGAGCTGTTGTGAGCACACTTCCTGGACGCTGAGCAATTGCTGTGAATGGGGAGAGAAGGACCTTTGCCTCAGGTAGCCTGTTCTGTTTTGAAGGCTTGAGAATGTGGTTGCTTACTATGTTAACTACATGTGCCAATTTCATAACTACTCTGATGGCTTTGACTTTTTGGTTTTGGGAGTCAGTTATTTGGTATTTCAATAAATGTTCTGGCTTTATCCCCCATATAGAGAGCCTGGTATATTTTGTGATTAATAACCACATAAGCCTATTTATAATTGCCATAGGCATAGTGAATATTGCATTGTTAATACAGTAATGTATGCTTTGAGAGTTGGACTATGATGAAAACTAAACACCACAGATTGATGCTTTCAAATTGGGGTCCTGGAAAAGACAGAGTTCCATGGAAGCAAGGTGATCAAATCAGTCGTTACCTAAAGAAATTAACTCTGCCTTTTCACTGGAAGGATAAATAATGAAGCTAATACTTTGGCCACATAAAGAAGAGTCAGGGTTCATTGGAAAAGACCCTGATGTTGGAAAAGATTGAAAGCAAAAGGAGACGGGGATGGCAGAGGAAACAGTGAACTCATCCCTGGATAGACTTGAAGATACTTAAGGCCAGAAGGGCCTGGCATGCTATGTCCCATGGAGTCCCCAAAAGTCAAACATGGCTAAACTGAACAACCACCACTGTGACAAAGAAGGCACGAACTTCAGCTTCTAGCCTACCTACTGGTATCTTCTCAAGCAAGTTACCAAGTTGTTTTTTGCATTTGAATTGAATACACTCAGGCAGACAGCTAATCTACCCTAACTTCACCTTCTTGGAATAATCTTCTAAGCCCATGTTTTCCCTTTGTTGTGATTCTTCGTGGTAGCATGCTTATGTTTTCTTGCAAGTCACAAGATCTGGGGATCACAGAATAGAAATCTGAAAAACATCTTTAGGGTCTGCTTTTCTATCACATACCCTAACTTGCAGCTCCACTAAAAGCTCAAGCCTATGGCACAGACTGTTCTATACTAACAGAGAGTGTAGAAAACTGAGAAAACTCAGCTGTTTTAGGGATCTCACACTGGGGTAAGCCAATGACTGAGTTACTACCAGGGAAGAACTTCATCTTTTGTCTTAGCTAGTCTGAACTCATATGGAAATGGTCTATAATTCTTAAGGTTTCCTCAGAGAGGAGAGGTGACAAAACCATTATCATATAAGACAATGGACAGCATTCATATCAAGAACCATCATTTGAATGAAGGATAGCATGCTGTTTCTGCCCCCAAGATATGGAAGATTTTTTAAAAAGTTATTTGACCTAATTAAGCTAGGAGCAAGGACCAGGGAAACTCCCTACAATTGTATTAAAACTCTTATCCTTAGTAATACAAAACTTTATATGCCCATATCTCTGAATCTCATGAACAGTCATACAATAGTAGCTAGGAAGTCTAAAGGTTTGGTGAATGATTGTGAGTATTTTGTGCTCATAGTCTCATGGTTGGCTAGTGTCATAAACTATAGCAAGAGCAGAAAAAAGAATCTGCCCCAGTGTTATAGGAATGTAAAATTTTAAGATCTTCTCTGCCCCTAGGTTAAGTACACTTAGAGCCTGTGGTGGGAGGCTTGTTTTTCAGGATGCCTACACCTTGATACTTTGTTACTGGGTATGGATCAAGAATGTTGTTACATTCTCTGAGCCAGGAGAAGGCTATATTAGTCCTGATGGAAGGCTTTGCTTTTTTAGGGCTCACTTTGAGAAGTGTTGTGCGATTTGACCAGATGAGATTCTGGGCAGCCATTGAGAGCCCCCCCGGCTTTGAAACCCAGATGCTGATGCTTCCCTCTCTGGTAACTGTGATTTGGTATTGATGTAATGATTGGATAGTTTGGAAGCCTGTCTGCTTGACCTGTTTGTTTCTCTGTCTTGTAAGTTCTATCTGTACACTTTGAAGTTTGGGGTGCTGACCTTTTTTACCCTGAACTAGGTAAACGATATGTTTGATTGATTAAAGTAAGCTTGTTAACCCATTTTGACTTGCTTTCCTTTAGAAAAGCTGATCTAAGAACCTGTGTTGGCAGCCACCCTGGGGATGTTGGGTTGCTTGCTGCTACACCTAGCAACAATTTGAAAAGGTTATTTTCTTCATTGTAAAGCCAATAATTCCATTGATAAAGAATATATTCATGCACACATCTGGTACTTTGGTTGTACAACCAGGAAATTCCAGGTTTTCTCTGGAATAGACTGTCTAGGTGTAGGTTATAAGACTGCAGAGGAAAATCATGTGGGCTACAAAATCAAATTGAGATTCACTTGTCCACAAAAAATTGGGGTGCCAACAAAATTACTGAGATGCTGCCTGGGAAACTCAGGTAATTCTGGAAATATCTGCCCACGTACTCTAGTCTGTGTTATAAGCAGTGAATCAAAAAATTTCTTGCAGAACTAGGGTTTCAAAAAGGAAATCGAGACATTGCAATGTGAGTAGCATGAAGAAGTAAAGCAGAGGAAATCAGGAGGGCTAGGAAATAAGAGATATGTACAAACATAAAAATAAAGATTAGTAGGAGAATCTTTTAGGGAAATCATATGTTTATATATGTATGTATGTGTGTATGTAAGCTAACCAGACCCCTACAGCCTCTAGCAGTGGCAGCCAACCTCACCCCACCCCCTCAGTGCAGCACCAGACATGAGGGTCCCCTTAGGCCTCAGGGCAACATCAGTGCAGCACCAGGTAAACATCCAGGACCTGTAGCCACTGGCAAAAGAAGTCTGAGATAGTGCCCCCTTTACCTTGGGAGCAGAGCTCAAATTTTAAAGAAAGGAAAAAGGCCAAAAAAAAAAAATGAGCAAAAAAAACCAAGCAAAAAAATCTGACCATAAAAAGTTATTATGGTGAAAGAGAAGACTTAACACACAAACCCAGAAGAGGACAAGATTGTCAGAAACAAGTATAGGCAAACAAACAAACAAACAAACAACCCCAAAGAAAAACAGAACTCATGAAAAAGTTCAAAAATCATGTAAGAGGGTAGAAGAAAATTGGGAAAAGAAATGACAGTAATGAGAATGATGAAAAAAAAAGAGTAAATAGCTCAGAAAACTGTTTAAAAAGTAGAATTGGTCAAATAGAAAAGGAGGTACAAAAATCCACTGAAGAAAAAATTCCTTAAACTCGCCAAATCAAAAAGAAAATACAAAAAATAAAGGAAAACACCTTAAAACTTTGATTCTTGATGCCTCCTAGAGTTCTTAACTTCTCCTTGCCCAATTCTAAAGAAGTTAAAAGAATGGAAAAAATGGAAAAAGAATGGAAAAAAAACTGAAGAAAATGTAAAATACCACATGGATAAAACAACTCACCTGGAAAAGAGATCCAGAAGAGACAGTATCAGAAATCACTTAATTACCTGAAAGCCACAATCAAAATGAGGACCTGGACAGAATCTTTCAAGAAATTTTTCAGGAAAGTTGCCCTGATATTCCAGAACCAGAAAACAGAATAGGAATTGAAAGAGTCCACTTATCACCTAAGGAAAGAGATTTCAAAATAAAAACTGGCAAGAACATTATAACCAAAACTTTGGAACTATAAAGTAAAGGGGAAAAAACACTACAAGTGGCCAGAAAGAAACAATTCAAACATCAGTCACAATCAGGATTATACTAGATTTGGCAACTACAACATTAAGGGATTGGAGGTCACGAACATGGTATTCTGGAAGACAAAGGAGCTAAGACTATAACCAAGAATCTCTTACCTGGCAAAATTATGCATAATCCATCAGTGGAAAAAATGGCTATTGAATGAAATAGGAACTTCTTGACCCAAGAGAAGAAGTATCAACAGGTAAAAAGGGAAAAGAAAATATAAAGGATTCAATAAAGCTCAACTGTTTACATCCCCACATGGGCAGATGATATTTGTAATTCTTAAAAATTATATTTAATATGTGTGATATCCTGTTACATGACTCTGATGCTTATGCTAATGAAAGAGTGTGACTCAATACAACAGATAACCAGAAGCCTAGACAGACGATGGTGAAATAGAGTGGCAAATGAAGATTGAAGAAACATGGAAACTCTGGCACAAGTTTCTGGATGATTATTCCCACTTTGAAGATTGGCTGAAGTCAGCAGAGAAAACAGCAGTAGACCATGAGAGACTCACTCAGCTAGAGCTTATCAATAAGCAATATAGGCTACTTGCTTGAAAGAACTGCACAGACGCTGCCAGCAAACCAAAACAGATGGTTCATGAGGGCAATCAGTGTTGGGACAACCTCCAGACATGAGTTACAGCTATTCTACAGAGACTCAAGCATTTTACTTATCAAAGAGAAGAATTTGAAGGGACCCAGGAGAACACTCTGGTGTGGCTCTCTGAAATGGACCTGCAGCTTACATGATCCCATCTTCAGAGGAAGACTACCATACAATCCACATCAACAATTTTGCCCAATCATTATATCCTATGCTGAGGTACACCAATGGGCCCCCACCAACATAAGGTACATGCTAGGGTACTACCAATACATTCAGCAAGCCTCGGGGCCTCTAGTGCTTACAATCCCAGTGTAAGTAGCTTTTCTATTAGGCACCATCAGCTGATGTTCACATGTCATGAATTGGAGTTTGCCTCTCTGGGGAGTGCTGGAGCCCCTGACTGTGATGTATATGTGGTTAATGGTGTTATATAACATTCTTCCACTGGGGTGAGGACCTGGTCAGACCTCAGAGCACCAGTCATTCTGTGAAGGACCTTAGTTGCTTTGGAAAAACTCAAGTTGTTTCTGTTCACATTCAGCCTTCTAAAACTGTGTGCAGAAGAGCCTAGCATTTTTGTGAATGCTGACTTTTTATTTCCAGAATTCTTAAGATGAGTTTACAGAAGCAAAAATTAGTTAACTCGTGTAGCTAACAGTTACAGTATGTGCAGTAAATTAAATGGCTTTGAGAATAAAATGTCCCTTAATGGTTCAAAACTTCTCATGCACACTTTGTGAGAAAACTGATAGACAATCACATTTGAAATGTTTGGCACAAAACTGCTGTACAATCAGAATATAATGAAATTTGATACTAGTCAATTCTAAATGTCAAGTGTCTTATAATTGCTGAATCTGCCTTTTCTTATATATATTGGAAAAGTGGTTCGCATGGATGTGATTTCATGTTGTACATATTTTAAAATGATTTCTCTAAATTAGAGTATGAATACAAATAAATAATGTAAACTTCGATTTTTTAAAAATCTGGGCTTTACCTTGAACTTTTGTCTCATGTACAGTAAATGCCAAAAGATAGACTGATATTTTTGATAAATTAACTTTGTAAGATTTTTCACACTTTATAAAGTGATGCTGCAGGGTCTTTTTGTTGTATAGTCAAATGTGTTGGTACAGAAACACGAAGCTAGTTGTGGCATACACTCTTCCAGTGTGATGTTTTTCTTGCTAAAAAGAAATCTGCCCCCTTTGCAACAAAAAGAAATCAGACGTCGTATGAGATAAGATGTTTGAGTTTTAAGATTGATGGACCTATGAAATGGAAAATGCTCATGTCAATGCATGGTCAATTTCCCCTCCCTCTTCCATTCACAGTTTCCCATCATAAGCCCCAAAGTTTAAAAACCTTTGAGGAGTAGCACATCAGTTAGTGATTCATTGAGGAGACTGCATCTCTCAAAAGAATTAGAAGTAGAATAAGAGAAATAACTATTGCATTAATAACCTATTATTAAATTAGGGATAAGGTTTTCCCTATTTCTTCATTCAGGAACCAGCCCTTGTAGGTCAGTCAGTCTCAGAAGGACAACACTGATAGATAGATGAGATTGACCTAATCCTCAGGGTACATACATACTTCATAATCTTGGGTGGATCCCACCCAATTAGTGGACCTTACTTTTGTTTATAGTATAAACAAAATCTAATCTAGGGTGCATTCCAGTCCTGAAGCACTAGCCCATGTCATTGTACACCTATTAGAGTCCAGGGAAACCCAGTTTATGAAATAGAAAACCAACCAGAGTGGTTTGGATAGAAATGTATTTCTTTGCCTAGATGACTGGAGTCAGACAAGTCTCCTGATCAAACCATTCTCAGGAGGAGTTGAAGACTCATTTGAAAGTCTATCCCCTCATTAACTATTCACCAATTGGGATTAATTTTTACCTCTCAGGGGCACCCTCTTTTCCAACAGTATTTAAGCATTCAGGATCTCCATGGTTTTGTCTTTGGTCAAGAAAGACCGATGATCAAATTATTGTTAGCTAGCCCAATACACTGATTATTATACCCAGGAACTGTCTCTTGGGATTGTCATTCATCAAACTGTTTTCCTGATACTTCTATTTATTGGTTTTATGGTCCTAGATAAGTCATAACTTTCCTCAGTCATAACTTTCCTCAGCCCTCCATTTCCTAGTTTACAAATGGGGATAATAGCACCCAATAAGATTAGCTGAAGCCTTCCTGGAGATGAGATTAAAAGGGGCCCTCTGCCCTGGACAGCTGGACTGTCCTCAGTATGTACTTCATTTGTCAAAATAACTATGTGCCTGATATGTATAAAACCCCTTGCCTGCATATCCCTCATTACCTCATCTACCTGCCAATAAGACAGGTTTCCACTGTAAGAATCCATAGCTTCTCCTGGCTGGCTGTTGCCTCCCTTAAGGTGCCACTGTATCCCTTAAGGAGAAAAACCCACTGGGTATATTACCCCAAATAAACATCTTTACTTGATTTGGAGATAGCCTGTGCTTGAATTCTTTTCAGATGACACCAAGACACACATTTCTTGTACCTTTTTGGTGACCCATATAGGGACTCAGGCTCTTTCCAAAACCCATTCTTTTTACAGCTGGCACCCTGATCAGATAAGTGGGGATAGTTTGTGGGTCTCTTCACAATGCAAGTTCTAAGTGGGGGAATATCCCACCTGAGAATCCTGTGTTTTCCCCCCTCCCTGTGGGATGCCACATGCAGAGGCACAAGGCTTGAAAGAAAGGTTAGTTGCACTGGGCTTATGATGGGGCAGTCCCCTTCCACACCATGGGACTATTAGGGTATCTTTTGCAGAACTGGAAGAACCTTGGTCCTCAGGACCTTAAGAAAACATGACTTAATTTTTTTTTTTTTGTACTACTGCCTGGCCTCGATATAATCTAGAGGACCATGAAAAGTGGCCTGATTTTGGGTCCCTCAACTAGAATACTATATTGCAACTTGATCTTTTATCACTGCAAAGGAAGTGGACTGAAGTTCCATACATCCAGGTCTTCATGCCTCTGTCATAAGACTACCATGCGGTAACAATGCAGAATGTTTTTGGCTAAATTTAATACAGCAAAGGAGGAAAAAACCAGACCTTGATAAACCTCTCCTTTTCTTTCCTCTGGCCCCAGAGGCTCAGCCTTCCACCCTCGAAAGCAATCCTTATCAGGAAGTTTATAGTCTCCTATAGGACCTTCCTTCATATCCCTCACCTCCAAAACTCCCTCCATCACTAGGGCCCCCATTCTTAGGAAGTAAAGACCATGAGTATTATTTTAATGAAAATAGTCAGATAAAGAGGGCTTTTGACAACTAGCAGTCAGCTTCAAGAATTTTTAGTGTGTATAGATATGTTGTCTGTGGTTTTCTCAAGAAAGGACCATTGAGTTGGATAAATGAGAAACAGTAGGTAGGCAAATGAATGAGTACTACCGAGAGGTTGGGCCTTGTGCATTCCCTGTTGCAGCATTTTTTATTTAGAACACGCTAAAAATGTCTCCAACCCCCAAAAAGGTGTCTCTGGCAAAGACAGCATTAGATGGAGGAGATTACTTAGTATGGAAGTCAAAAATATTTGAAACATATCAAGATCAGGCTAGAAGAAATGAAAGAACTTGAGTTCCTGTTAATTTTGAGCAACTTACTGGTACAGGAAGATATAGCCAGCTTAGGGATCAGTTAGGGTATGAGTTGATAGCCTATGAACATATCATGAAGGCAGCCAGAGTGCCATGGCTTAAAGTCCCTGGGAAGAAAGATGGAGGGACCTCATTCACAAAAATAATCGAAGGACCACAAGAACCTTTCCTAGATTTTCTAAGTAGACTGGCTATGGCCATACAAAGGAGTGTTTCTGACTCTGAGACCACCATAACTGTGGAAAAATTGGACACATGAAAAAGGCATGTAGATCCCCTAGCAAAGGCCCACAGCATAGCACAGGTTGTGCACCAACTACCCCATATCCTAAGTGCAGAAAAGGCAATCATTGGGGGTCAGAATGCCGTTAAAAAACAGAACAAGATGGGACCCAAATCCCAGGAAACTTCCCCCGGGGCCGATCCAGCCCCAACAAACAATGGGAGAAGCCTCATCACTCACTCCTCTGGTGATAGTGCCCCAGAGCAATTCCCTATACCAGATGTGAAACTCACAGTTGCAAATCTCTGGCATGCTATCCCAGGGAGTGCAGATTTAAGACCTTTTCTCCTGTGTTTCCTACCTCATAGATGACACTGGAGAAGACCACAGGCAAGTGGAACTCTGACCCTGATGGCTAAATAAGCCCTCTTAGTTGAAGAGCCTGGTATGAGGCCTAGATCAGTTCCCCAACCTCAGGCATTATGTCCTTGTGATAAGCATGGTATATACCCCTGGCCTGGGAACAGGGAGGTGTGCAATGTTCTGGGGGGGAGGGGGAAAAGGAAAAAAAAAACACATGGTGTTGCAGCTGAAGGAGATTTGTGGCTTCGTTCTATAAAAGCTTGTGCTTGCAATAATAAGGTCAGCTCTTGTTTTCCACTGCTCTCAGAGTCCCATCTATTCTGTGCACTCTCTCTCTCTCAGCTTTTGGATAAGCAGTTCTTTCCCACCTTGGTGCTGGACAGCAGGGCCCCTCACAGCTAGCACCCAACATGGAGACACAGAAATTGCAGGCTGAGTGGGTGTCACAACCTCTCATCGGTTTTGCCCAGAGGAGAGCCCTACACAGCCCTCCCACACCCCTCCCCCCTCTTATCAGAGCATGCGCACCCCTGCTGGGACATAAGTCAAGCAGAAAGAACATAGTATGCTCTCTCCCCTTGAAAAAGCAATCCAACCAATTAAGCAGCAGGGAGAGGATCATAGAGGCCTAGGATTACAAACATTTCCCATACTAGAGAGACCTGGCCCTAATAATCTTGGACAAGTCCTTCGTGATTATGAGCCCCTTGATATCAGGACACTCAGAGAAATTAAAAAGGCCTCTAATGAATTTGGTTCAACTTCCATGTACATGAGAACACTTTTGGACCAAGTAGCCTATACAATCCTACCCCCTCATGATTGGAGATAGGTGGCTCACATGTGCCTGGAACCCAGAGAATGTATGGTTTGGAGCTCTGCGTTTCTTGAGCAGTGCAGACGACAAGCCATCTGTAATGCAACAGGTATTACACCCTTCAATTATGAACAGCTCTCAGGTACCAGCCCATATCAGGCAGTGGGCCGGCAATTCCATCATGATATAGGGGGATACCAACAAATTAGCTGCATGTGCCACTAGGGCTTAGGCAGCACTCCCTGGAAAAGGGGACAAAGGACAATCATTCACAAAAATAACTCAGGGACCCCAAGAAACATTCATGGATTTCCTAGCCCACCTTGCACAGGCTATTAAAGCAGTTGGAGAAGGACATGAAGTTGACATTCTGATAAAACAATCAGCCTGAGAAAAATGCAACCAAGACCGTAAGAGAACTCTTACAGCTTGCAAAAAGGATGTCACTGTGGAAGAGATGATTCAGAAGTGAGCCACAGTGAGCAGACTTTCTATGTTGATCTGCTTGGGGAAAAAATTTGGGGCAATGAACCTTAGCGCAGGACATAGAGGAGCTTGGAGGAAGGAAGACTGAAAGTGCTT
Source organism: Gymnobelideus leadbeateri (assembly GCA_011680675.1). Lineage (NCBI taxonomy): Eukaryota > Metazoa > Chordata > Mammalia > Diprotodontia > Petauridae > Gymnobelideus > Gymnobelideus leadbeateri. The sequence goes on along the minus strand of WOXC01004512.1, from coordinate 341,235 downwards.
TAATTATGGGAAACCAGGTCATTTGCAAGTCCAGTACAAGCAAAACAGATTGAGATGGGAATGTGAGGGGAAGGTAGGGAGATCTCACCTCCCCACGGGAACTCAATCCTAAAGCAGCTGAACTGCTTAGCAGGGTCGAGAAAGCTATTGCACCATCTACCACCAGGAGATATAACCCCAAACAGTCATTAGAGATTTCCTTATTATACACCTGTTTATCCTTCTGCCTTGCTACATCAAGGGCTAGCATCCTTGAATGGTGCTTTACTCCCACACAACCCAAGCAGTCCCTACTTCCTTATCCCGAGGCTGCCACAATTGTGTTCTGAAAAGCTATTGTAAAATGTTTATTGTATACACCAAGATTATTCATGTGCCATATACTCAGGTCCAGATAGATCACCTCCTCACTCAGGAGGTTAATTGGCAAATGCTCCTCATTTATCCCTGTTCCTTTTCTCATGGACTTCCCATCCTTCTGTCTTGATTTTTTTTTTTCCAAATGGCAGTGGATCTATCAATCTACCATCTGTAAGGACCTGATACAAGGTGCAGTTATTGTATCTACAGACGCCACAAAAGGCCAGAAGGCATCTGTTGTTTGCCCCATGAGAGAACAGTTATATATATTGGATACCCTTTTAACCTCCACTCAGAAGAATGAGTTATATGCCATAGCCCTTGTGTCTTCTGCGGTTCTTGCAATATCTTAACACCTCTTTATAAGGACTGTTGAATTTGTATCAACAGTTGCAGAGAAATATTTCAATAGCATTAGAGAAACAAGGAAAACTGAAGATTTATTGCTATTGATTGAGAATGTGAAAGAGGTGGATATAGCTGAAGGGGATGAACTAGATTTATTAGAAAGGAGGATATCAATGAAGTATGATTATAGATATCATCCTATTTGTGTGACACCAGTGAAATAATAGGTCTGATTATGATTGGCAAAGGTTAAAAATCATTTGTTAGAGGTTTTTAGAAATCTCAATAGGAATGTATATGGAACAGTTTGATAAATTTCACAAATTTATGAAGCATCCTTGGAAGAAGTTAATGTTGATTATTTAGTAAGGAGAATTTGGGATTTGTCTGAGGAATTGAGCTATTTGCACTGGTCATGTGTGTTGCTTTCACCCTTTCTTCCCCTGATTATCTTGTGTCCTTGCAGTTTGCATTCTCCCCTATGCAAAGTTGCCAGTGCTGGACTTAACACTCACCTGCATTACCTAGGCTTACAACAAAGAGGGAGATGTAGAGGAGCACAGACCAGTGGGACTGACCCTGATGGCTGAATAAGCCCTCTCAGCTGAAGAGCCTGCTCCCAGGTCTAGATGCGCGTCTGATTAAGGAGGTTCAGCATTTGCGTAAATGGAATACTCAGTACTCCAAAAAAGACCCAATTAGAATTTCTTTAGAAGATTTATTCAGGATATATGTGTATATGTATATATAGGCAAGTGAGAAAGAAACCGGAAATAACAGAGTAAAAGGTTTGAAGATTACCGAATAAGAGCAACTATGATCAATAATGGAGATGTGTGTGTGTGTGTGTGTGTGTGTGTGTGTGTGTGTGTGTGTGTGCGCGTGCATATATATATATATATATGTATATTTTACAAGCATCACCATTTTCGAGGAAGCACCAACACCTGACCACACAAGCTGGGGAATCCTGGGTATAGAGGTCAGGGTCCTGCATGAGACGCAAGATGTTTCTTCCATGGGTGTGATTCTAATTTGGGGTCTGAATCTTGTAGTTTAAGTAGTGCTGAGAACAAAGAGGGCGTACTGCCAGGTGTTTTTAGCAAGCATCGTATCTCGTGTGAGGCCAGATGGAGGCCAATCCCTCCAAATGAGGTTTCCTTGGAATGGCTAGTTCCAGGAGTTGGGCAGTTATCATATCTCTTCTCAAGGACCTGGCCAGGGTCCCAGGAGAGGAGCAGCCCTCAAGTTCTCAGGATCCTCTGGACCCAAACAGCTCAGGGCAACAGAAAGGTCATATTGAGTTGGGGCCTTAATTTGTATAATCTTATTCCTCACAGAGGGGCTGACCTTGCCCCTTCAATTGGTTCCCCAACCCCCAGGCATTATATCCTCATGATAAGCATGGTATACACCCCTGGCCTGGTAACGGGGAAGTGTGCAGTGTTCTCAGGGGAAAAACATGGTATTGCAGCAGAAGGAGATTTCTGGCTTCGCTCTATAAAAGCTTGTGCTTGCAACAATAAGGGTCAGCTCTGTTTTCCACCATTCTCAGAGTCCCATCTCTTTTGTGCACACACTCTACTTCTCTCAGCCTCTGGGTAAGCAACTCTTTGCCACCTTGCTGCTGGACAGCAGGGCCCCTCACAGACACTATGGTTGTTTCCTCATTACCGACGGGGGGTCCATGGACCTCTTCCCCCACCCCCAGTACTGTGGGCACCATCCTTGGCCATAGTTCAGTATTTACTAGGGCTAATGTTGGTGCCCAGAGTGATAAATGCTAATACTCTAGGAGAGGTTCAAGTCCTCGTACACGCATAACCTCATCAGGATATTTTAATATAAAAGGAGGAGAGAGTAATACTAATGGACTACAAACAAAACAACAGAAAGATATTACAAGCAAGGGGCAGTGGAAAGTTCAGAAGTATAGGGAAACAGGCATATTGGACTCAAAAAAGTCAAATGTGAGATGTATATTAAAGATAAAAGTATAAGGGAAATCATTTGAAGGCTTAGACACAGGAGCAGATAGATCAGTCATATCAGAGTAATACTGGCCACAAGCCTGGCCCATTAATCAGGCCAGCACACCACTACAAGGAATGGGAGCAGTAAAAATGCCTGGACAAAGCACAAGATGGCTTACATGGGAAATAGAAGGCAAGAAAGGTAAACTTAAACCCTATGTACTAGGAACACTGCCAGTAAATTTATGGGGAAGAGACCTAGTGAAAGCAATGGAGATAGTGATTCAGACCAAGCCTATCCAAGATCAGGATTTTGGTTAGGGACCACTAGAGAAAAAAGAAAAATACAGGTTCCTAAGATCACATGGAAAGGACCTCCCATGTGGGTTGATCAGTGGCCCCTTACTTCAGAAAATATCAAGGCCATTCAAGAAAGTTAAGGAATAATTAGAAGCAGGCCATATAGAAAAGTCTACTAGCCCTTGGAATTCTCCAATATTTGCTATAAAAAAGAAATCAGGAAAACAGAGAATGTTAACTGATCTTAGAAGGATAAATGAGAGAATGGAAATTATTGCCAATTTACAGCCAGGTCTACCCTCCCCAACTATGATACCCCAAGACTGGCCATTATGGATTGATGATTATTGATTTAAAAGACTGTTTTTACACCATTCCACTCAGATCAAAGAATCTGTAAATATTTTGCATCCTCATTACCCGCAGTAAATCTGGGAGAACCATATAAAAGGTACCAACAGAAGGTACTCCCCACAAGTGATGAAAAATATCCCTACCATGTGCCCCAAATTTGTTGCTCAAGCTATAAACCCAATTAAAGCAAGGTACCCACAAGCTTATATTATCCATTACATGAATGACACTTTGTGCACATCCAGAAAATGAACAGTTAACCAGTATTCTAAGGGAAATGGCAAAAGCTCTTGAGGAGCAAGGATTAAAGATAGCACCAGAAAAGATACAGAAAGCACGCACCTCCATATTCTTATTTAGGACAAATAGTAAAACAAACTCCGATCAGACCACAGAAAATAGAAATGAGAAAGGATCAATTGCAAACACTTTTCAAAGACTATTGGGAGAAATAAATTGGGTCAGACCTTATTTGAAGATAGGACTCATGAGTTAATGGAGTTAACATATTAAGGGGAGACACAAATCCATCCTCCCCAAGAAAATGGACCTCAAAAGCAAGAGAACAACTCAGAAAAATAGAAGGTATAGAAGCATGCAGAGTAAATAGGATACTACAAGGGAAACCAGTAGAGGTCACCATATTGTCCACACCAAAAACTTCATTTGCAAGCATTCACCAGCATAAGTATATATTAGAATGGGTATATTTAGCAACTCAATCCCCCTGAAGTTTAATCATTTACCCCCAAATGGTAGCAAAACTAGCGCAAAAGGCTATCAAGAGAGTAGTGCAATTGACAGGGACGTACCTAGACCATCTACATAACCCAAATTCCAAGGAACAAGAAGAAGTTAGTTCTTCTTGCCCAAGACACACATTGGCAAATGCTCATTATCACGTATAAGGGAAATATTGACAACATATATAAAAATTTTGTATTGAAATTAGTGTCAAACTATGAATGGATAAGCAGTAGAATAACAAAGATAACACCACTTCTTAAGGCATGCACAGCATTTACAGATGCCAGTAGTCACCAGATAGCTTCATATTATATTCCTCCAGATACAAAGAGTAGCACACACATCATTCAAGTTTGCACAACAGAATGAAATATATGCAATTATTTTAGTAATTCAGGAAGTGAGAGAACCCCTGAACCCCTTTCAGAAAGTTTGCTGTTTATGTTCATTTAGAAACTGTTCATATTAGATTTTCTAATAATCTTCCAGTTTTTCAATTATTCCTCTTGCTTCAAGAGGTCCTAAGAATTAGGCAGGCTCCATTCTACTGCACTCATATGCCCTCACACAGCTGCCAGAACCTTTAGTGGGAGGAAATGTAGTTATTCTCTTCAACAAGCAAGAGAATCACATAAAAAATTCCATCAACCAGAACACATGTTAAAAAGACAATTTGAGGGAGACTAGGTGGCTCAGTGAATAGAGCACTGGTCCCAGAGTCAGGACTGGAGTTCAAATTTGGCCTCAGATACTTAACAGTTACTAGCTGGGTGACCTTGGGCAAGTCACTTAACTCCAATTGCCCTGCCCTCCCCCTCCAAAAAAAAAAAAAAGGAAAAAAAAGAATTTTATATAACCAGGGAAGAAGCAAGACTATAGCCAAGTCTCGCACATCATGTATTCCTCATAGTACTGCACCACCCAAAATAACTATTAACCCCAGAGGAATTCAGCCTCTGGAAATATGGCAGATGGATCTCACTCACTACCAACCATTTGGGCATCTCCAAAATGTTCATGTCACAGTAGACACTTATTCATCTTACGCTATGGCTACAGGACAAACTGGTGAGTCAGTATCAAATGTCATAGATCACCTTGTGCATTGTTTTTCCATGACAGAATACCCAGACAAATAAAAACAGATAATGGACCAGCATATGGCAGCCACCCATTCAAAAGATTGTATTATCTTATACTATTAAATCATATTACAGGTGTCCTATACAACCCCACTGGACAAGGAATAGCAGAAAGGAAAAATAGACACATCAAAATTATCCTCCAGAAACAAAAAGAGAGAGAAAGAAGGATAAAAAGACAAGTTAATATGGTACTAGATACAATAGATTTCTTAACACCAGATTCACAGGGATATACAGCTGCTGAAAAACATTTCAAGCAGAGAGGAAACGATATTTAGGATGAAAAAGAAGTTCCACATAAGTAATTTGCTCAAGGTTACACTGCCAGTCATTATTTAACTCCAACTGCTTTAAAAAAAAAAGTTCCAGTTACATGGAAGGACCCAAAGATGGAAAAGTGGTTTGGACCAGATAAATTACTAACATGGGGTCAAAGTTATGTCTAGTCCAGTCATGGGTAGAGTCTGGGTCAGGATTTCCCTAGGCCCCATTCCCCATGAGGTCTACATTGTTGCTCAGGATGTTGGCTCACCATCCTTCCTTGACTGGCAAGGGAAAAGGGCTTGATGACCAACATGGGACAGCATGGGCACACAGTGGAATTAAGTACAAGGAAGTGGAATACAGGATATAACTGCTTTTGCTATAGTATATAAATCCTTGCCCTCAGGTAAATAAACAGACTGCCTAGATGGCTCCCGCCTAGCTAGTTTCATCACTGCACATTCTCCCGCTTGTGCAGCACTTCATTGGTGCGGGCATCAAGGAACCACAAGGGTCTATGTTCTCTTTGGCATGTCTTATCTTTCTCAATTCAAAGTAAGACTTGTATGGTACTCTGAGAATGACACCAAATAAGGCCATAACCCTTCAATTCAATCTAATGTACGTGTGTGTGGTGGTGGTGGTGGTGGGGCATTAATATCACCTTTCATTGAAGTGACCTGGTTTGGCCAGAAGTAGCCTGCTTGCAGAAGTTTGGAAAGCCCCAGGCCCTGTCTAAGGCCCCAACATCCTGTTTCTCTGGCTTAATGGGGTGGATATGGGCCCCTTTATGACCCAACCTTTGTAACCACAATATCCTGCTTTTTTAACGACTGTTTGCACCTGTTTAAGGCCATAAAGGAAAATATTGTAACTGCAAGGCACAGAACCCCTGGCTAAGCTAACCCAGAACAAGGCTATATAAAAGTTCCCTGCTCCCCTGAGCTAGGGGCTGCTCTCTCTAGATTGGTTCTGAGAGGCAGTCGCCAGCTGGCTAATAAGGCTCCTAAATTCAATGATTGGATTTGTGGTCACTCTGTAACGTGACTTGCCATTTCATTTGGAGGCCCTAGAGAGATGTCCTTTAGCCATCTTCAGTGACCACCTCCTCTGGCTTCAAATGGGACAGGCTGGGGTAGTTGATCTAGGGGACACCACTTAGAGACGTTCCTGATTAGCCTTCTATGGGAGTTGGGTGGCCCTCTGAAGGGTCTTTTGACCATGAGGTTACAGGACGTGTCCATCGGATTCTGTATGGGAACCCCAGACGTCCGTCCAGACGAGATTCCAAACATCAGTGTCTGGACTGACCTCATCCCAAATAATAAGTCAAACATCCTTGTGATTCAGGAAGCCGCCCATAAACCGGAACTAAGGGAGTTCCCTTCGGTTCCCCCAACTCCTGTTTTACCATCCCATGGAGAGGATTCCTAGAATCCCCGCCTTATGGGGGAACCCTGAAGCAGGAAGGGCTGCTTTCCCACCAAGAGTGTGCAGGGCCCTGGAGGAACCCAAGGGGGACTGTGGTCCTCTTTTTATCAGCCCCCCTCCCCCCACCATGTGAGGAAGAGCCATTTATGGGCCTCCCTGTGCCCCATCCCTCAATCCCTTGGCTATTTTACCTCTATGGCAAGATTGTTACTTAAGTTTTTGATGGGACCATTAATTCCTGAGTCTAACTCCAGGTATGACTATTAAGAGAAAGCTATCCAAGCCACCAACCTATCTATGGTGCCAGACCCCGTAAGATACAGATAAGATACAGGTATGAGATGCAAGGAAGTCGGGGTAATGACTATTCGGCATGAGCTGAGGTAGGATTTTCCTGACTCGATTTACCCACAAGCACCTTGGCAGATCTTAAGCTTGGTTCAATGCAGATTGCAGCTTGGTATACATCTTGCCTGGAACTGACATTCTAAAGTCAGGGAAATATGGTTCTGTTATAGTTTTGTCCCTATTCTTGGTGACAAGCTTTAATAATCAAAAGTTTCGAAAATATAGTAACAAATCTATTACTTGATTCTGGAACATCAAAAGTTACCGTAAGATGAAATTTATTAGGCTTAGAATTTAGTAGGGGTATCCATGTATAAATAAGGGCCCTCTAGTTTGTGGGAATATTAATTTGTTATTTAGCTTCATCTTTGTTTTAATTAATGTTAATAGTATGATAGTTTGTGAGTTGAGTAAATGCTGTTCTAATGGCTAGTGCAATGTAAATTCTTTAATGAGAATCTTACTCCCGGTGGAGGAATAATGAATTGATACAGGATATAAAAGGAATAGGTGTGTTTATGATAACTGATTAAGATTATAAGATTATAATTTTAATTGTGTAAAAATGATCAAGGACCAAGAGTGGTAACTTAATTGATTTCATGGAAGGCAAAAGAAAAAGGATGTGGGGAAGTGTCCAGGAGGACAACTTGAGAACTTGCCTATTCCAGGTCTTGCTGACCCTTGACACCACTGTCCAAACCCAGGAGCAGGGGTGGATCCACCACACACAACTGAAAGGACCTGTGGAGCTCCTATTGGACAGTTGAACCAGTCAACCCTGGAAAAGTCAAAGCTATGCTTCCAGTGCCAGCCCTCTACAATGTGGTCAAATGGACTCTGGCCTTTTTGGCCCTTCGTGAGAATTTTGGTCGCTATGAGAGTGCTTATTCCCTTGTTGTTTTCAATAGTTTTTGCATTTGGTCTGTTTGTGTTTACTTTGCACCCCTACACAAATAATTTTATCTGTAATTATAGTGCAATACCATAGGGATTTCCTTAGTTTACTTTTTGTTATACGTTATTATTCCTATTGTATCAGTATCCCCAATGTCAGAAAGAAATAATTTTGGATATTTGATGGAAACTATAGCCCAGACCTTTATTATGACAAATTGTTGGATTTGTGGGAGACCCCAGCTAGAGCAATGGCCCTGGGGCTTGGTACCCTTGAGACCTGAGTGACTCTTAAGTAACCCCTCTTTAATAATTAGTAACCGCTACTGTACAGAGCACTCTGACCAAAATGGTAAAGGTTTCTGCTACTAGATCCATCCGCCTAATGACTTTGAAGGGGCAAGAATTAGAGTTGACTACACAGAATGATGTGAACTCCAATGAGGGGATGGCTTGAGACAGATAGGGAAGTTGTGGAAACTTACCAACTCTGGTGTGAAACTTTCATATTCAAATAAAAGAGGAGGGATTGAGTGAGATGGGTGAAAGTATTCTCATAAAATGAAGGAGACAGTCACCAAACTTGAGCTAGGTCCTTGACCTTCCTAGCTGTAAGTTTCATTTTCTTGTATGACCCTTCTCCCCCTCCCTTTTTCCTGTAAGGGGCTCTTATGACAGTTCCCTTCTGCTAAATATGGATAATTACAGCTATAAGGCTTTGTATTGGGTTCAGAGGGACTTTCCAGGTTCTTATGTAGACTGTGAAGCCATACAATCCCACCAATGGATTGATGGTCCACCTACAGGGGAGGGGATTTCGGGGTTTTGGGGGTATTTCCCAGAATTGTTTGTGTAAGGATCTATAAATGCTTGCTTGACTCTTTTTTTTTTAATTATTAAACAAATGCTTTATTAATTTCTGGTTTACATAATTCATTTCCACCAAATTTTGAGTTACAACTTTTCCCCCCATTTTTCCCCTACCCACCACCCCAGAATAGCAGTCCCACTAGATATCCCCTCATCTCATCTGCTCTCTCCCATATCTTCTCCCATACCCCCTTCGACTTTGTCATTAGGGCAAGGTGAATCTCCGAGCCCCAATGCCTAGACATCTTATGAAACATTTAATTTTAACACTTCAATTTTTCAGATCCATTCCCTTCCACCCTTGTCACCCACTCCCTCTGAGAAGATAAGCAATTCAGTATAGGTTGTACATGTATAGCTATGCAAAACATTTACCATAGTAGATATATTGTAAAAGACTGCTTATATTTCCCTCCCACCTGGTCCATTCCCTACTTTGATCCTGTCCCTCTTTGATAATGGGTACTTCTAACCTCCCCTCTCCCCAGAATGCCCTCCCCTCCATCATTCCCCCCCTCTCATCCCCCTCTCCCCTACTCAGGAGAGTGAATGAGGGTAAGATATTCCATTTAGTATGTATGTGATTCTCTCCTTGAGCCAACTTCAATGAGAATATGCTTTTGCCTTTTTGCCTTCCTGTTCTTCCCCTCCCCTGCAACTACTTCCCCTTGCCTCTTCTACATGATAGTTTACCCTACCCTGTCTCTCTCCATCTCCTCTTGCCACTTTCCTCTCTCACCTCTTGACTTCACCCCTTAAGAATCATCCCTTCCCATCAAATTCAACCTCTGCCCTCTATCCATGTATACCTGTAAACGTATACCCATATACCCTTCTTCAGTTATTTTCATAATGAGAAAGGTTTCATCAGACACAGTTATTGTTTTTCCATGTAGGAATGTAAATAGTTCAACTTTTGAGAAGTTCCTTTTGATTTCTTTTCCCTGATTACCTTCTCAGGCATCTCTTGCTTCTTGTGTCTGAATGTCAAATTTTATATTCAACTCTGGTTTTTTTCCTCAAGAATGCTTGAAAGTCTTCTCTTCCACTGAATGACCATATTTTCCCCTGAAACAAGATACTAAGTTTTGCTGGGTAGGTGACCCTTGGCTTTAATCCCAGCCCTTTTGCCCTCTGGAATATCATATTCCATGCCCTTCGATCCCTCAGTGTAGAAGTTGCCAGGTCCTGGGCTATTCTGTTTCCACAGTATTGAAACTGTTTCTTCCTGGCTGCTTGTAGTATTTTCTCCTTGATCTGGGAATTCTGTAACCTGGCTATAATATTCCTAGGAGTTTTCTTTTTGGGATCTTTTTCAGGAGGCGATCAGTGAATTCTTTCAACCTCTATTACCCCCTCTGGGTCTAATTTTCTATTACCCCCTCTGGGCAATTTTCCTTGAGAATTTCTTGAAGGATGATTTCTAGGTTCTTTCTTTGATCATGGCTTTCAGGTAGTCCAATAATTTTTAAATTATCTGTCCTGGACCTATTTTCCAGGTGAGTGGTTTTTCCCATGAGATATTTCACATTGCCTTCTATTCTTTTATTTGTTTGGATCTGTTTAACAGCATCTTGATTTCTCATAAAGTCACTAGCTTCCATTTGCTCCAGTCTAACTCTGAGGGAATGAATCTCCTCATTGAGCTTTTGAGATTCTTTTTCCATCTGGCAAATTCAGCTTTTTAAGGCAATCTTCTTCTCATTGCCCTTCTGAGTCTCTTTTGCTATTTGAATTAGTCTATTTTTTAAGGTGTTATTTTCCTCAGTCAGGCTGTTTACTTTCATTTCATACTTTTCTTGCATCTTTATCATTTCTCTTCCCAATTTTCCCCCTACTTCTCTACTGCTTCTTAAGGTCCTCTATGGCCTGTAGCCAGCTTGTTTTTCATTTGGGGCTTTTGGTGCAGGAGTTCTGACCTCACAGTCCTCCTCCATGCTTTGAGCCTCTTTGCCCCTAAAATAGGAGTCCAATGTTGAATTTTTATGTTTATTTTGTTTCTTTTGCCTAGGCATGTTGCCACTTAATTACCTGATTTTGGGGCTTGTTGTCACAGTAGGACTCTGCTACCAGACAGGGGAGCTTCCGCCCAAATGTGGGGTCTTCACAACCTCCGCCAGTTGGGTGGCCTCTGTAAAGCTTCCACCTGCTCTGCCAAATTAGATACCCACCCCAAACTCTCCCCCCCCCCCCACCCCGCCCCGACCACAATCCAGATCCAGGCAGTTTAAAGCAAGAGCGATTAACCCCCAGACTGATTGCTGGATCTCCCTACAGTTCTCAGACCAGGAGCTAGAGCCACCACTGACACTGCAAAATGGCTTCTGTGCTGTGTTTCTTCAGCAGCTTTTCGCCCCCAGGGGAGGAAGCCGACACATTCCCCAAATACTGGTCCCAAAGTCCATAGGGCACTAACCTCTCACTTTGTCCTAGGCATATCTGTGCTGATGGTTCTGGAATCGCCACAGCTGCTAGTGTTCTGGGGTCCCTCCGCCCGGCTGCTCGCCCAGCAGCCCTGGGGCTAAAACCACAGCTCACGCAGGCCTGGGCTCGGTTCCCAGCCCACTGTACTGCCTGCTCTCAAAGCACTGCGTTGGCCGCTCCCTGCAGGGCTGCTAGACTGTCCTTGGCAGGAGTTTAGCTTCTCTGTCGTTCTGTGGGTGCTGGGGCTCCAGAAGTTGTTCAGATTCCCCTTTCACATTGTTTGGAGGTGGTGTGGGGCAGAGCACCTTGAAAATTCTGTTTCTACTCTGCCATCTTGGCTCCGCCCCCCATGCTTGCTCGACTCTTGCTGGGTGCCTCCCTATACCAGGCCTGTTTGGAATAGGCGCCCAACTCTCAGGAAACTTGTTTTTAGAATGAAGAGCTTCTATTTCTACCTGGAGAAACCTCTTGAGTTTTATTTGGGTAAGGGTCTTTGGGATCTTTATCCCACACAGAACGATAGAGCACTTGTGCCCCAGCTCCTACCCTGAGATATTGCTTTATGTGTTTTATTTTGTGTTGCCCCTGTTATGTTGTTGTGAAGTTCTGTTGATATCAGCTGCCCCTCAACTCCCATTGACCTATATAACGGACATGAAAGATCTTGGGGCCTAATGTGATGTTAACAGGAATGGGAAGATCTTTTAAATGCAACAGCATCATAAAGGAGGATCTAGGAGCCAGCTTTCAAAGCCCCATCACAAAAGATTTCCTTTAGAGCCAGCTGTCAAGATTTTATCTGAGTCCTGGGTCAAGCCTTTTTGGCTCCCTACACCTCTACAACTCTACTCAGGGGCCTGACTGGCTCCCTCTAGAATGGGGACCTGATCTGCCCAAGGCCTTTAAGATCCTCAAGACCAAATTAACTACTGTTCCAGCATTAGCCCTGCCCAATCTGGAAAATCCTTCATCTTGTATGTTGCAGGAACATAGAACTACCAAGGCTTGGCACTAACTTAGTCCCTAAGGACCCAACTCTTGATGCATACCCTACTTGTTCTAAGCAACTTGATTCCACTGCCTCTGGACATCCCCTCTTGTGTCTTGGCAGTGGCTGCTATATAATTGAGGAAGCCTCCAAACTAATTTTTGGCCAACCTTTATAAGTCCTAACTCCTCACAGGGTTCAGAGTATTTCGGAAGTCAAAGTCCATGGGTGGCTGGTTATTGACAGGCTCACCAAATATCACTCTTCTGCTGGACACACCCAACTTAAATCTTCAAGTGTACCACATTCTCAATGCAGGTCCCCTGCTTCCCAACACCAGTTGGGTGACATGCAGAGCTATGCGGAGGCCCTGTATTATCTACTCAAGCCATCCTGACCTGAAGGATCTTCCTTTTTACAATCCTGATGAGGATGAGTTTACTGATGGGTCCAGCTCCCTTGAAAATGGGGAGAGAAGGGCTGGCTACTCTGTAGTTGTCTTGGATTATAGCCTAAAGGCCAAACCACACTGCGCCCTAGGACCTCTGCTCAGAGGACTGAACTTGTCACCCTTATAAAGTCTTAAGGATTGGGGAAGGGACTGAAGGTTAACATATTTCCTGACTCTAAATATGCATTTCATGTCTTATATGCTCACAGGGTTATATGAAAAGAGAAGGCATTTTTGACAACCAAACATTCCCCCATCAAGCATGGAGGAGCAATCTACTGCAAGCTATCCATGAACCTAGGAAGATAGCCATTTTCTTTTATAAGGCACAATGAACTGGGACTCAATTTAAGCCAGGGATAACCAACTTGCAGACTCATCCCTGCCATTACTCCCCCAGCTCTCTGATTCTTACACATTTTCTTATAGTCCGCAAGAACAGGTCCTGGCCAAAGAAAAGTAGTTCTAAGCACCCTTAGGCCAACTACTCATCCCAGAAAAAAGCCAGTATTAAGTATCTTCTTTGCCTATACCAAGCTATTCACCTAGGTAAGAATTTTTACCAGGAAGAAATTTCTCTTATAGTCCCCAAGAACAGGCCCTGGCCAAAGAAAAGGGGATACACTCTTTCCCCCTCTGAGTAGTTCCAGGCACCCTTGGGCCAACTACTTATCCCAGAAAAAAAACCAGTAGAAGTTTCTTCTTGGCCTATACCAGGCTACTCACCTAGGGAAGAATTTTCACCAGAAAGAACCTGGTGAAACCTATTTTCACTGGTCACAGAGAAAGAAAAACTATACAGCAAGTTTCTTGAACCTATCCCACCTATACCCAGATATATCTCACTCAAGGGTCTGTCTGGTAAAGACTTCTCATAAATGAGAAGAAATACAAAACTTGGGACCCCCTCTCCTCTTCCCTTTGTCCTCCTTTTCCCCTGACACCTTTTCTCCTTTAAAAGATGTCTCTGTAAAACCCATTTTTTTCCTGTGAGAATTTCCTAGGTTTTTTTTTGCGCCCTGCCCACCACTAGTCTCCTAGGGAGCAAGATGTTCGAGACTCCTAGGCAACAAGAACTAGACTCAAAGACTAGGCAGGGAGAACAGGGGCAGCTAGCTCTTCCTCCCCAACCAAGGGGAGGGAAGGATAGTCTCAAATGTGAATTCATCTCTCAGCCAATGAGAGAAGAGAATAGTGGCTAGAGAAGCAGGCTCCCTGTCCCCCTCGTCCTGGGCGCCAAACTGCTGGCCACACCTCTCCACCAATGGGGATGAGAAATGGCCCCCCAGCTGGAGAGTCCTGCCCCCTCACCAATGAGAGGCAGGACTCCCCAAGTCCTTCCCCAACTGTCCTCTGCAGTATCCCTGTCTTGAGATTGTGAGCCCTCCCCTCATCCAGCAGGAACAGAGAATGGGGAGGGACAGACAGAAACCCAATCCTATTGAACCGGGATTTAAAAACCCCTTTTCCCCCATACCATGTGCCTACTTCCTTTGATGAAAGATGTGCCTAGATATGCACAAAAACTGCGGATTACCTCATATTCCCGCCCACGAGACACATTTCCTCTATAAGAATTCATAGGTTTTCCTAGCTGGCTGCTGCCTCCCCGCTGAAGAAGAAAAACTAACTGGCTGGGTATGTCACCCCAAATAAACACCTTTACTTGACTTGGAGATAACCTGAGCTTGAGGTCTTAAGAGACAACATCAAGACACACACACACCTTGCAACCCCGTTAGCACCTACACCTTAGTGTTTTTGTGAAGACCAAACAAGAGAATATGTACAGTATTATGCTAACCTTAAAAGTGCTATATAAATGTTAGCTATTAGCTTCTATCCCTCTTCATAACTATTCTTCAGAATAAAGGGAAATCATGACTATCAGTCAAGGAGCTCTTTATCCACCTCAGAAAATAAAAGGGAGAATCCTGTTTTTGTTGGGGGTAGTTACAAGATATAGGTGTGGTAAAATAGCTGAGGCACTGATTTTGTGCAGGTGTTACATAAACATGATACCCTGGCAATTAAATCAAATTAAGTTTAAGTCCCTTACGTTAAGGACAGGCCCTTGGGAGGTATAACAAACTCAAAACTAAGAACTGTGACCTAGCACCTGCCCTAAAGGGGATTACTCTTGGCTCTTCTCACCTGTGAATGGGAGGGATCCATTCAGATCATCTTAGAGGAGTTCTAGTGGGATTCAGGAAATCACAAACAGTTCCCAGTGATCAAAAAAAGTAAAAAAGGCAATCAATCATGAATGAGGATGATATGGGTTTTGATTTGGGAGGGGGGGGGGTTCAGGGACCCCTTAAAGACCAGGTCATCTGGAAAAAAATTCATAAACTTAAGCAATCTAAGTCAAGTTAGCAAAAGTTTATCATTACATTATTCAGCAGACAAAACTTAAGGAACCTGTGACCTCAGGGGGGTACAGCTAAAGTTTATATAGGAAAAACTCAAGAAATATGAGCCAAATATGCTAAAGGAACACGTACTGCTAAAGCGTTTTACCCAAAGTCCACCAGGAAAAGTCCACAGGGTTGTAGGTGGAGAAACACAGAAAGGTGTAGCTTTTAGGCCTGCTACATCACTAAGTTAACCAGGAGTGGGGGCCAACTGAGGATTGTCCAGTCTGCCACTAGTCATTGTCTTGCTCGACAAGATAGATGTGGGGAGTGTGCATGCATCTTAAATCTAAAATAGTGAGGTCCAGGATGAATATAATGAGGGCGGGAGTTGGTATAGATAGTCCAGTTGGTATCGAATATATCTTTATGAAGCCAGTTCACACTAAAAATTCCTACGAGTGTGGATTTTTGCTGTACCATGGAGAGAAATGCTTCAATGTGGTCCACTCATGAGTAATTGCTGGGCATGCTATCCTCAGACTGGGGAAAAACTGTCAGAAATAGTGTTTTGAGGCTAGAGAGAAATATGATCTTGGAATTGAGGTCCAAGCACAGGCACTGAAGCATGCTATCACATCCATGCAGTCAGAATTATTCCTGTCGGACTCCTGGCCAATTCTGTATAATTGGGAAATAAACTGGCAGGCAGCTATAATCACACCTCATATTCCTCAAGACTACAACATTCAAGGTGGAAGAGAATCACCCATCTGCTGGATTAAAATCCCCTTCATCGAACATAGCTCAATGAGCAACAGATTCTCTCATTTACCTAGTGAGCCAAGATCATGGGGGTATAATGCCAAGTTTGACCTATTACTCTCTTGATCACAATAGAACATGGCTTTAGGCATCTCAGTGACAGTCTGCTCTAGGGCCCCAATGACATGACTTTGAATTATCCAAGGACCAAACTATGGAACTACTACTTCCTTAGAAGACTTGCATCTCCATTTATAGCAATAGCTAGCTGTGGCCCCCATTCTCAACACAGCCCTGCCCAGGCCCAGCTGGGTAGCTAGGAGGTCAAACACAGCTCACGCTAAAATTAGAACATGAGAGGTTCAAATAACCTCGAGTTACATACATGTCTTTCCAATTAATTCACCAAAACATGGAGAACAACTTCACATGGGATTATTGCCTCTAAGCTGAAATCAATAGGAAAAGAACTTTTAAAAGTTTTTTTTAACTAATGCTGTACATTAAGAAATAGCTTAATCATCCACAAAGACCTACTAGCAATCTGAACTGTCCACAAAGTACCTATGGAAGAGTAAGCAAAGGGCTGAGCAAGTACAGAAAGATGTGAACAGAACCTGTAAAAGTATAAACCCAGAGAGATCCTTCCTTTTAAGTCTACGGGGAGACCTAGAGAATGCCTTCCCACCTTTTTACTATTCATCATTGGAGGGTACTACCAAATCACTATAAATTCTACAGGGCTACTTCTTTGGACTTCCTTGTCTGACACCCAGGGAGCTTCCCTTTCCTCCATCTGGGAAATCACATCCACTTCTGAAGAAGTCCAAAGCAAAGTTCTTGTACTTCTCTGGAATTAAATCCTGTTACAACAGCCGAGAGGGGTGAAGGTTTCTCAATTCCTCCTGGTTCAGTTTTTAATTAGACCCATCCCCATGAAGGGAATCAAGGACGAAGCCTGAAGTGATTATTTCCAGGGTAACAATAAATATAGAATTGTATTCTGAATTCATTGGAGACTCATGGATTTATAAAAGCCAAGTTCAAAGCTTGAACTCAAGTTGAATTCAAAGGACAATATCTCACCATATACTGCATCATTCAGGGACACCAGTCAAATAAGCAAGATAGAGACTTTGGGAAGCCTATCAATGTCTGAAAGGAAAGGGTACTGTTGGGGGTATATGTGCAATTCCCCTGGAGGCCTGAGACCTAGAGCATGCCAACTCTACAGTAACCTGTGAGACAGCTCTGTTCCAGGAAGGGAGCTCCATGACCTTCTGACTTGTTGCCAACCAATAGGGTCTTCAAGGGAAGAGAAGCCTTGAGATGCCAGGGAGGTTTGGGGAGGTTTAGGGAGGTTTGGAACATCCTGCCCAATACTCGGAGCCTGATACAGAGTACTCGGCTGTGACATAAGAGGTGTATGGGAACAAGGACAATGTTGTACTCTCTAAGATAGTTGTTTGTGATGGTTATACACTATATACTCTGAACTCCTGGCTGATCATGTAGAAGTTAGGATGTAATCACATAAGAAGATGCTGAATAAAGTCTTGTTACTCTTTGACTCTCCTGGCTTGGAACTCCATTCTTGGGGAACATAGCTGGACTACGACCAGGTGTATGTACACTGAAGGCCAGAATAAGGTAATTCTCGGCCACCCCTGACCTTGGGAGGTCGGATCAGGGTACCAAGTTCCTCCCTTCTGCCTTGTGGATAACATTAAATTTACTTAGAGACAAGGCACTAAACATCAACCAAAAGATTTGCACTTTTATCACAGCATCCTAGATGAGTCTGTCACACTGGTCAAATGTTCAAGGACCATCTCTGGAATCCTGGAAATACCAATAGAGAATTCCTTTTGCCTCGGAGTACTCAAACTCCCAAATTTCTCATTCTCCCCCATCAAAAAACTAGAGGTTCTTCCAGATTGGCTGATTCAAGACAAGAACTTCAGAAAGGAAAACAATATTTGAGTATGGGAAACTTATCAAGATGAAAGTAAAACACTGGTTTGACTTTATGGCCAATTTAAAATTAACCTAAGAACGGAGCATATTTTTCAAAGGTCTATAAAAAAAAAAGTTTGCATCAGGTTTTGCGAGTCTAATCCAAAAGGCTTTAAACTGAATGGAGGGAGGAGGCAAGAGGAGATGGAAACGGGCAAGTGGAAAGCTGCCAATATCTTCCAAATTAGATACAGTAGAGAGTAGATAAGACGTATATTAGGACACACTGGAGTGAATACAAGTTGTACCCAAGCTGACCTAATGTTAGGGAAACGTGGCTTTGGTCTTTAGTTTAAATTTAGTTTCAAAGATTTTTTAAAAATTTAGTTTGATAAGCAAAATAAATAAAATTCCTTTTTGGAAAGTTCTTTATACTCCTATGTTAGAAGGATGGCTGTATGAAAACTGAGAAATTCATAGCAGGCCAAGCTCACAAAGTGGCCAGAAACAACACCTGCTGCCTCAGTATCAGAGTTATCATGGTGAAGAGCATTCAGATTTTTTTAAATGTAGAAACACATGGCCTTAATTGAGAAATACCACCCTTCCTTGTCCTAAATAGCCTGCCAAAGTAGTCAAGAATTTGGGGCTTCACACAAACATCTTAAGAGATACATGCATCCCTCATCATACCCGGAAGCCAGACCTGAAACTATCTTAAGAGGGGGAAAAGTTTTGTACCCCATTGAGTACTATAATGAATCTCAATTTATCCAGCTTCCCAGGGCAGGGTTCTTCTATCAAGTCCTTGGTGACTATTAATGGTCTCCAATGTGCCTCCTATGGGGGGCCCAAAGGCAATGATTGGACCTAATGCTATTTATGGGGCTGGATGGCCCATACAGGTTACCCCATCTCTGTTCTCATAAAGGAGCTATTGTATTGAGTTAGATGTAGCCCCATATACCTGCTACCCAAGGATGAAGATGATGAAGCAACATTCCTGGACGTGGTGCCTCGTGAAAAGTGGTCCTGGGACAGGAAACAGTTCAGCTAAAGTAGTGTGATGCCTAGAACACTGGAGTCACAAGACCCAAGTTCAAATGCAGTTTGTAACACATGCAGTCCTGAACCAAGTTAACTGCTGTCTGCCTCAGTTTCCTCAATTGTAAAATGGGGATACAGCACCTCCCTTTCTTAGGGTTGTTGTGATATTCAAATAATCATTGTAGGGCTCTTTGTAAACCTTAAAGTGCTATATAAATTCTAGCTGCTATTATTACAAGGCAGAAATAACACTGGTGGGTGGCTAGGTGGAGCAGTGAGTAGAGTGTTGACCCAGAGTCAGAAGGACCTGAGTTCCAATCTGGCCTCAGACACTTAACGAACACACAAACAAAAACCTAGCTGTGTGACCTTGGGAAAGTTACTTAACCCCAATTCCCCTCCAAAAAAAAAAAAATAACACTAGTTATTTAAATTGGCCATAAAGTCAAACCAGTGTCTTACTTTCATGTGATCAGAACTAAATGGATTTATCTAGCTTGGGAATTCACCCACTGCCTTTGCCCCATCCCCAGTACTCCTATATACCTTCAGAAACAGCCAGAACACAGTTTTAGTTGCTAGAAGAGGCTTCACTATTGCACCACGTCCTAGGATTATTAGTTCAGAAGAGCCAACTGAGAGACACTGAATTTTTTTAAGAAGTATTTCAGGTCAGTGAATGAGGCTTTGTTTCTAACACTCAAAAATATGGATGGTGTCCAACCCTGGTAATAGCTCCAATATCCCTTCCAATACCCTCCAGTACACTCTAATACAGTGACAGTTCTATCCATTTCAAGTCTCAGTGATGAGAATTAGGGATGGCAGGCTTAATGCTTTTATTTTTATTTTTTTTATTATTATTATTTTTTTTTTTGCAGGAAAATTGGGGTTAAATAACTTGCCCAAGGTGTGTGTGTTAAGTGTCTCAGGCTGGATCCGAACTCAGGTCCTTCTGACTCCAAGGCCAGCACTCTACTCACTGCGCCACCTAGCCACCTTGGCTTAATGCTTTTATAAATGAGAATGAGCCTCAGTTCATACTTACACTACTTTAGAGTTACAAGGTTATCAGAGGCCTCTACGGAATAAAGTGCTGTGCCTGGAGTCAGGATGATACAAGTTCAAATTCTACCTTAGATATTTACTAGTTGTATGATCCTAAGCAGTCACTTGATCTCTCTCTTCCTCAGTTTCCTCAACTTTTCTCTCCCCCCAGGGTTGTGAGGATCAATTTTTGAGATATTTATGAAGTACTTAGTACTGTGCCCTGAACATAACAAGCATTTAATTTATTTGTTTTGCAAGATAAACAAATGGGGTAATTTTCTATAGTCTACAATAATCATGGAGAATCCATTAATAATTAGCAGTCAAGGACACACTGATATCCATGGACACACAAGATAATATTTAGGAAATTCCAGATACTTAAGAGCAGCATAGTAAGAGCAACCCCTCCCCCAAGAGAAAACTGAAACCAACAGTTGAGTCATCAAGTAAAGGGATCGACGGCACTTGTCCTCAACCCCTATTTATTGATAGGCCCAAATACATTTTATTTAGGTGTTGAATAAGCACAATTTTCTGAGAATCAAAAACTAATGATGGCTAGGTCTCCCAACATAATCATGGGGCTTGAAAATGGGCATTTTGTTTTTCTGTATTATACATACAGTTACAATGGGTTTTTTCCCTTTTCATTTTCAATGAGAAGGTGGGAGGAGGGAATAGAAAAGAGGAACACTAAGAATAAAGTTGCCTTCCCCCAATCCAGTATCGCCCTCTGGAAAAAAAGGGGGGGGGCATGGATAAAAAAAATTAATTGCATTGAAATATTTTTAAAATTCACAAACAGCAGCCTCACACACTAGCAGTATAATCCGGGGTGAGGCACTTAATCCTAATTCCTTCAATCATCCCAATGCTCAAATACCCCCTACGAAAGTAGTACTGAGTTTGTGGGGAGCTCAGAAATTGAGGGTTTCCATTACAGGCGTAGAGGTGCCTCCACCCCATGATGATGCCTCAGACTTTGAAATCTTTGTGAATAGAACAAGACACTAGAAATATGCTTTGAGAATATTAGGCAATAAAAGGAATTTCAACTCTAGTCCAAAGGTGCCAAGTTCCAGCAGTCAAACTTTGTTGTCCAGCATGGCATCCTGTAAGTCCTCAGAAAGGAAGCACAAATATAAGAAATGATTCATTTGAATCCCTACTCCATTCCAATCAGTATTAACCAATTCCGTGTGATTCCATAAGGAATAATGATTATTAACAATACAGTTAATGAAACTGACTTTTGCCCAGCAACACTGGCCAAATCTAAATCTGCCCAGTAACAGAGGGCTCTACTTCCTCTTTTCCTGCTTCCCCTTCCCTATGGTCAATTTTCCACACAGGAACATACCCCACTCCTATCTGAGTCCCCAAGATTTGTGTATAAAAGTAAGCCCTGGGGTGGGCTAGGTGGCACAGTAAAGAAAGCGCTGGCCCTGGAGTCAGGAGGACCTGAGTTCAAATCCAGCCTCAAGACACTTAACACACAAAAAAAGCTAGCCGTGTGACCTTGGGCAAGTCAGTTAACCCCAACTGCCCTCCAAAAAGCAAAAATAAATAAATAAAATAAATAAATAATGAAAGTAAGCCCTTGTCCTTCTCCAAGCTGCTAGTTGCTTTTGGTGTCAATAGAGCCCTCTTGATTAGGAGCATATCTGCTTCTTAAATGCTTTCTGGATGACACAAGTGAACCTCATCATTCTCTTCATTATGGTGCCAAAAACCAGAAACCCATCTGAGAGTCAGTTCTTCTCCTAGTCAACAGGTAGGTATCTCTCTCTCCCTAACCTTCCCTTTGTCTGTGTCCTATGGCTGGACCCCTCAAGATGCCTAGATTTCCCAGAGAGGCATTGTGTGTCTGACAAAGGCATTTAGGTGAGATCATTTTCAACTTCTGGAGGGACACACCTCATTTAGCTTTCTTCTCCCGTTCTCCCCCCTCTTTGGGACACTAAGAGGCAGCAAGCATCACAGGATCATGGGACATGGGACGGGACAGGATATTTCTATTCCAAAGGATTCTCCCCTCTGTTGCCTCTTAAGGTACTGGGAGAAATTTGGGAAGGAGAAGCTTAAGAAAACATCTCCTTTCTTTCTGTAGTACAGCCTTGGCCACAATATAACCCGGAGTACCAGGAAAAATGACCTGTCAACAACTCCCTTAATTACAATACTATTATACAATTAGGTTTTTTTTTTTTCAGGAAGAGGAGTAAATGGACAGAAGTCCCTTATGTACAAGCCTTTATGGCTCTCTCAAGATTCCGACCTCCATGATTCTTGCAAAATGCTTCTTGTGTGCCCTCAATTAAGTCCTGAACTCTCCAAATTTGACAAGGCACTGAACTCCAAACGTAACATTCTAGAAGATTCAGTCATGTACAGGACTAAATCTAAATCTCCACTCACTAATCCTTAAACCTCTTGTCCCTCCTACTCTCAATCTTTCTCCCAGTTTGACCCCCACATTTCCCTTATACCTTAAAGGGGACTTTCCAAGTCCCTTGGTTTCCCCTATACCACCTTCAAATCACCTGATACTATGTCGTTCAAATACCAGACATGGGACTCCCTTTTTAGCACTCCAAGCCCCAATTCCCCTTCAGTCTGTTTTGAAGCTCCTTCTAAAGAAAAGTTCCTGATGGGGGCAAGGACCCAAGCTCACGTTCCTTTTTCAAAGTCTGACCTTGCCCATTTTAAAGATATATATTCAATTTACCTCAACTTTCATTCCTCAATATACCATCAAGGAGTAACAACAATATCAGACTAATGGATTTGAATTCTCCCCTTCCGGTTGGTATAAGTCATTCTCCAGTCAATTAGAAACCCCAAGATCCAGAAAGTGGAAACTCATTTTAGGACTCTACCAGGCTACACAAGTAGAAAAGTATGTGCTTTACAATCTGGTGAAATCCCTCTTTACCAGACCTAAAATGCTAAGGCTTGCTCTCTATGAGCCCAAGACTACCCTGAAGGAGCAGTAAGACCCCCATCTCTCCTTACGCCTGTCCAAAATTGAGGGACCTTCCCAGGTGAGATTGAGCAACTAGATTTTACACATATATCACCCTGTAGAGGCTTTAAGCGTCTCTTAGTACTAACAGACACCTTTTTCAAATTGGGCAGAAGCCTTCCCTTGCTGCATGGAAAAAGCCATGGAAGTAAGCTACTTTTGAATGAGATCATCTCCAGATTTAGGCCCTTGATTCTTACAAAGTGATAATGGACCAGCATTCACTCAGCGGGTTGCCAAAACATTTAAGACATAACCATCTTCATTCTGACACCCTCAGTCCTTAGTTAAGGTTGAAAGAACAAACCATACTCTAAAATACACCTTGACTAAACTGACCTTAGAAGTCCAGCAGGGAGGGTGGAGTCAAGATGGTGGAGTAGATACAAGACTTCCAAGGGGCTCCAGCTCCCACCTTCCCCAATTCATGTAAGAAGACGACTCTGAACAAAGTTTGGAACTACAGAACCCGCAAAACACACACACACACAATTATTAATACTACATTATATGTAATTGGGAAATAAGATAGATAGGCACTGGGGCACAGATCTACCATGCCCTACTGGAAAAGGGGAAGGGGGTATGGGAGACAGATTAGAGAAGGGGATATCCTGTGGGAAGGCTATTTTGGGGTGGTAGGTAGGGGGAAAACAGGGAGAAAATTAGTAATTCAAAATGTGGCAGAAATGAATGATGTAAACCAGAAGTTAATAAACCTTTGGAAAAAAAGTCCAGCAGGACTGAGTGTGGATAAAACCTGGCTCTTTACCTACCACAGCGTAGTCCAAGCAGAACACCTGTGAACTGACTGAGGCCAAAGGACGCCCACCATCTGCTGATGATTGAGGGACTGTTTTGGCTGCTTTGTTTTTTTTTTTCATTCTACTTTCTATTTCTTAGCTTTTGGTTCTGCCCATAGAGGCATCATAGTCTTCCTTTTCTTATCACCGATACCCACCCTGTGCTTAGAGCGAGGCCTGCTTCCCGACAGACTACCTCCAGACTACCTCTCTTGTCCAACATGAACAGATGACCACTTAGTGGAGATGACACTTGCCTTGCCTACCTTGCGACTACCCATGCTCATGCATCATTTCTGGCCCTCCTGAAGGGTCAGAATGAAGGTCTGTCAACAATGAGATTCTGTTACTTTAGAACAGAGTTTGAATCCAGACTGAAAAAAACTACCTGCTTTTTCTTTTCCTTGTTTGGTTTTGTTTCCTCTTTCCCATTGTTCATTCCCTCTGCTATAATCCTTCTTTACAACCTGACTAATGTCTAATGTGTAAATATTTGCAGATCCTATACTTGATTGTATGCCGCAGAGGGGAGGGGGGGAGAAAATTTGAAACTCAAGTTGTGAAAATGAATCTTGTAAACTAAAAGTAAATAAATTAATAAAGACCAAAAATTTTTTTAAAAGTAGGTCTCAAATTTTAGTCTGATGTTTATCACTTGTTTATCAATCATGAAGTTCATTTGCACAACTGCAAGAATGCTGACAAATTATCTCCATCCTATTTTGCTCCAATTTGATGTCCAAGCCAAGTGTTGGTGGTGTGACAAAGCCCCCCAAGTTGTTTCTGTACCTTCAGACCACCCTCTCTTGTCCAACGTGAATAGATATCTTATGACCAATTAGTCACTGGAGATGACACTTGCCTATCTTATAACCACCCATGCTTATTGATGCATCATTTTCTGGCTCTCCTGGAGGATCAACATCAAGGTCTGTCAGCAATGAGATTCTGTGTTTTACCATACCTCTTTTTTTGCATGTTTGGGTATCAAACCCTATACAATGAAGGTTCTGGGGAAAGGGGGCATTCTCAGCTCATGAGGAAGGTCTGAGGTCCACTTCATTAGAGAGGACTATGGATGCTTTAAGAAAGTGCTAGTGGCATGGACCTCCTCTACCTCAGGGGCTTTTCTTTTAAGATTGGACAGCTTTGGCCCCCACACCAAGCAGGCATTACCCTTTGTGCTTTTGTATGGATGTGGTTGGGCAGCGCAGCTTTACCCCCCACCCCCACACACACAACCATTCTTTACTTGGACACCCTCAAACACCACTTGATGCTCAACTTCTAGAAAAGTCCACTCTGCTTGGAAAAAAAAAAGTCATTTGGGACCCAGAAAATCAGTGCAGTGAGATGGTACTCACTGAAGACTATATGGAGGTGACCATCATTTCCCACCAGGTTGCCCTCCTCTGGACTTTCCCAGGTGCCCAGAAACCTCTTCATCCTACAAGAGGACTTCAGTTCTGGAATTCACAACTCAAAAGCACCCTTTGTCCATGACCCCCCCCCCCCACTGAGGGAAGGAGGAGAGGGTCACTCCAACCATGTGCCTTGTTGATCACCCAAGGGCATAAAAAGTCCCCCCCCCCACCATGTGGAAGCCAGAGCCCCTCTAATCTAATGGTTTTGATGAGGCTGACTTCTGCCCAGCAACAAGGAGAGCCTTGCCTAAATCTAAATCTGTTTAGTAACAGGGGGCTCTACCTCTTGTGTAGGATGGTGAGAATTCTCACTCAAAAGAAATAGAGGGGCGGCTAGGTGGCACAGTGAGTAGAGTCTCGGCCCTGGAGTCAGAAGGACCTGAGTTCGGATCCGGCCTCAGACACTTAATGTACACACAAACAATAACCTAGCCATGTGACCTTGGGCAAGTTAACTTAACCCCAATTTCCCTCAAAACAAAACAAAAAATAGAGTCTCACTCCTAGCAGTTAAAAGGAAAAGTCTTTTACTCTCTCAAGAAAGAGACTCTCCACCCAAGATGGAGATCTCAGAAGTGCATTGGCGGTTTCAGCAAAGCAGAACTTATAGGCCCTAACTGCTAAAAGACAACTTACCAGGCAGTTCAGTTCTTCATAAGGTAACTTTCAGCAATGGGTCAACATCTCAAATACCATGTTCATAAACGAAGCCTCCAAGCTTTCCAAGTTCACTTTTTTACCTGCCTGACACCTTACAACTTCAGAGATGATCTGGCTTGGAAAAACTGGGAAGAGAAATGAAAGTGATACAAGAAAATTATGAAAATAAAATGCCAATGTCTTGGTAAAGGAAGCACCAAAAATACTAAAGAAAATAACACCTTAAAAAACAATAGATCATTATAAAAGAGGTATAAAAATTCAATGAAGAAAAGAATGCCTCGAAAGCAGAACTGGTCAAATGGAAAAAGAGATGCAAAAATTCACTGAAGTCCTTAAAAAATTGGTCAAATAGAAAAATAGGTACAAAAACTCACTGAAGATAAGAACTTCTTAAAAAATAGAATTGGTTAAAAAGAAGGCAAGAAAGGTGGTAAACTCCAACAAAAGTAGAATTGGGCAAGAGGAAACTAACAACTATTAAATATCAAGATGAAAAAAATCAAAATACTGAAAAAACACAGAAGAAATTGTGAACCATCTTGCTAGAAAAACAAGTGACCTGGAAAAGAGATCTGGTAAAGATATTTTGAGAATTATTGGAGTACCTGAAAGATTAAACATCATCTTTCAAAAAATTATCAAAGGAAACTGTCCTGATATTCTAGAACCAGATGGTAAAATACAAATTGAAAAAAATCTACTAATCAGCTCCTGAAAGAGGTCCAAAGTAAAAACTCCCAGGAATATTATATCCAAATTCCAGGGCTCCTACCACCATCAAGAAGAAAAAAGTCAGAAAGAAACAAATTATCATGGAGTTACAGTCAGAATAATGTGATTTAGCAGTTTCTACATTAAAGAATTAGAGGGATTAAAATATTATATTCTAGAGAGCAAAACAGCTAGGATTACAACCAAGAATAGCCTACCCAGAAAAATTTGAGTATAATCCTTCAGGGGAAAACATTTTCAATGAAATAAGAGGACTTCCAAGAGTTTCATGAAAAGACCAGAGCTCAACAACAACAACAACAACAACAACAACAACAACAACAAACTGACTTTTACATACAAGACAAGAATAATATATGATGATAAACAGGAAAAGAAGTTATAAGGGATTCAATAATGTTAAACTGTGTAGATTACTACATGGGAAAAATGATACTTGCAACTTTTTCTTTTTTAAAGCAATTGGGGTTAAGTAACTTGCTCAAGTTTACACAGCTAGTCATTATTTATGTGTGGGTGCTCATTTTCTGAGGCCGGTTTCGATCTCAGGTCATCCCAACTCCAAGGCCTGCGTTCTTACTCGCTGTGCCACCTAGCCGCCCCAGATACTTGCAACTTCTAAGAACTTTCACATCATCATGGCAATTAGAAGGCGTCTACATAGAAGGTACAAAAGTAAACTGAATATGATAGGATGATAAAAGTTTTTACAGTAGAGTGGAAGATGGAGAAGAACATGTAAACCTTATTCTTTAGAATTGGCTTAAAGATGGATTAAGATACACTTAGTTGGGTCCAGAAATTTATCTTACCATATAGTAAAGTAAGAGGTGGGGGAAGGGAATAATAACAGAAGGGAGGTGCTACTAGATGGGCAGGTGGATTGGGGGAAGTAAAAAATCCTAAGGGAAACACTTTTGAGAATGGATATGATGAGAGAGCGAGTGAGAGAGTAGAGTAGGATAAACAGGATGGAAATAGGATGGAGGGAAATAAATAGTAATCCTAACTAAAAAAAAAAATTACATTAAGTTTTTCTGATAAAGACCTCATTTCTCAAATATATAGAGAACTGAGTCAAACTTAAAATAAATAAGAGCCATTCCTCAACTGATAGTCAAAGGATATGAACATGCAGTTTTCAAATGAAATAAGCAAAACTATCTACAATCAAAAAAAAATGCTCTAAATCACTACCAATTACAAAAATACAAATTAAAACAATACCCCACACTACCAAACTGACTAATAATATTGACTAACAAAAGGAAAAAAATGTTGGAGGGAATGTGGGAAAATTGAGACACTAATGGCCTTGCTGAAGTAGTATACTGATTCAACCATTCTGTAGAGCAATTTGGAACTATGTCCAAAGGGCTATAAGATCACACCCTTTTACCAAGTAATACCACTACTAGGTCTATATTCCCAAAAGACAGAAAAAATAAAATGGCCTATATGTACAAAAATATTTGTTAGGAGGCCGAGTGTTGGCAAAGAATCGGAAATTGAGGAGTTCCAAAGACTGGGCAGCTGCAGACAATTATTTTGTGTCAAGTAAAAATGATGCTAAGATAAACAATTTCTGGGCAAGATAACAATTTGTTAACAGTGATATATATAAGTGTTACCAGAATGGGCTTCTCTAGCCACCTCAGCAAAGGGCAGGGACCCTGAAAACACTAGAAAGCTCCTCTTCATTGAGAGGCAGGAAAAAAGGAATTCTGATTGGGGAATGTCATCATAGTAGGCTACATCTAGGAAGGGCAATTTGACCTTCAGACATGGATGATCAGGCCTCTCTCTGGCAATTAAAGAATGAATTGCATTATGGGACCCAGCTGCCTCTAGCAATGTTGGCTAGAAAAACAAAACCATCCTCCTTAGGTGTAGTCCCCCAGCCTCCCTTGAAACCAAATCACTAATTTTGACAGAGACAGATTGAAGAAGAGTTGTCCCAGTTAGATTTGGGTAGCTCAAACTAATTCTACTTATCCTTAAATAGAGGCAAGGTCCCACTTAAACTGGGGTTAGCTATAGTGTACTCCCATTCAGCTATGACTTGAGTTCAGACTGAGAGACTTGTCTTGTAAGCTAGATTTAAAAGAAATGGGGTTTGCCAAAATGGGGAATAAAATGAGTTAAGAGTAATAATGGTTATCATATAATACAGCATAATATTTACTTTCCTCACTGCTGCTTCCTTGGGATTCAGTAAGGTTTACTTCAGCCTTACATCAGGAACAATGACGTCAGAAGGACACAAGATCCCCATACCCCTTTACACACAGAATCTGAAACCAATGGGAAACCAAAAAGTGAAGTTTCAGAACCTGTTGGAGATCAGGTCAATTAAGGAACAGATAAACTAAAATTCTTCAGTCAGACATTGTTGACAGAACAACTCCGGGTGGAGGCAAGACAGCTTACTGCATTGCGTACTCTTCACCCCTTCTTGAACATGCCACTAGTTTTACATTCAACAACAGGTTCTTTCTTGCCCTGTGTAACAGTGAAGGGAATTTGAAAATCTTCCCTGACCTTTAATAGGTCGAATGTAATAACATGGAGCTGGAAATGAGTCAGAGCAGTTAAGACTAAGGGAGAGGTAAGTGGACAGCTAGGATTTTGAATGTTTGTGTGGCCTGAGCAGGGGAAAAGCTTTGGGACGACGTTGCTTTCTGCAGTGTTAATGTGTATTCACTTCTGTGTTGCTACAATGGATTCAGTTTTCTGGTGTTGGTATTTGGTTTTCTGGTATCTGAATAAATGTTTTGCTTCTGTCTTCTGTAGGGTGTCTGTTATATTTTGATTCAGAACTACGCTGGTATATTCATAGTTGCCATCAGTGCTGCAAATATTGCCTTGGCAATACACCCTGCCCCTTAACCTTGGGCTACTACAGGTCAAACGTATCTTTGGCTCTGGCTGCATTTAATATCTAGAAATCAGAGGCAGGTAGTAGGGAACACTCAAGAGATTCTTCATAACCTAGCTTGTCAGGGAGATAATGGAGGCAGATTTAAGAGAGCACATGCTGAGGTTTAGGGATGCTGGGACCCTGAAATACAAGAGCAAGAGATGCAGGTGCTGCCTTGAATAAATTTAACAGGCCTTCTTTCAGCCAGAGATAAGGTTTATTGGAACACTGGTCAGGTGGGCAAGATTCTTAAGGAATCTGAGCAATATAGCGTTCGGGATGGGGCTAAATTTAGTTTCCCCGTTTTGCCACCCAACACTAGACCGCCCCCAGAGTCTTTGGCAGTAATAGCAGGCTGTGCCGTTAAGGTGTAGAGCCAACTTGACCCACTCGACTTCTCTCATAAATGCCTAAGTGGCCTGAAACAAGGGTCCAGGGAGCCCGTCCAGGACTTTGTGGCCAGGGTGAGGGAGGCATGTGAGAGAACCTTAGGTAAAAATCCTGGTATTGATCTCATTTTCCCGAGGCTTCTCCATGAAGGGCTTAACAGACCCTGCAGGTGAGCCACTGCTAGCTTACCTCAGGATGCCACCCTAGATGAGGTCCTGGACTTGGGGGTGGATTACCAAGACCTTGATATAGAGGCCATAGCCACTGCAATATCGAAAGGGGTCATTCAGGGTTTGACACAGGGGGGCCTGGGGGCCCATCCCAAAATGGCCCCCAAATGCTTCACCTGTAAGCAGTTAGGCCACTTTCAGAAACAGTGTCCCCAGAAAGACAAAGCTTGCTTCAAGTGCGGAAAACCAGGGCACTTTGCCAAGCAGTGCCAGAAGGGACAACAGCCCCTCCTGCAGTCAGGAAATGGGGTGAGGGGTGCCTGGTGGGCCCCGAAAACCACAAGCCTTTCCTGGCCAACATACCCACAAACAGCTTCGAAAAGAGGTATACAAGAATGAGGACTCGGGATGGTGGTCAGTAGAACAACAGTGGGTGTCACCATAGAGCCTTGGACCACAGTGCCTATAGAAGTCAATCCTTTTCCTGAGGCACTTATCTATAATTAAATTAAAACTGTTGATCCCTTTAAAGTTGTCTTTCCTTTACAAAATCAGATCAAAGTTTCGAGTGCCCAAATGAAATTGAGGCCCTCTTACTTCACCACCAAACTCACCCTTTTTGGATCAGACTTGCAAAAAAAAAAAAAAAAAAACCGCAACCTTGCTTGGTAAAGAAAATATCCCTCTTAAGCTTTGCACCATCCTAAATCCTACTACATTACTCGATGAACATTACTCTGGGGAGACACAGCACAACTGTGACTTAATATGGACCTGACTGAAAGATCCCATAATGACCTTTCAGATCCCCTTTGCAACTCCTGATTGTGTTTTGTATATTAATGGATGCTCTTTATAAGAGATGGTGCTCACTACACTGGTGTGCCTTTAATTTAGCCTTAACTTGGCTCAGGGAGAGGCTTTGGCTATGATTAATCAATTTTGTTGTGCTGGAGGCATCCATTCAGAGGAAAATGTAACAAACCACTAAAGTCCAACAAGCTTTAATGGAACTACAACTACCCATTATAGACAGCAAACAAACAATCTGTTAGCTGACCTTGGTAAACAAACTATTACTGCATAAATTTATCTGAGATGCTATGTTAAAACCTACTCTGAACCTTGCATGAACAGTTTACGTTGGTGCTCACTACTGATAATGACTATGTTAAAAATATTATGGAACTAGCTTGCATATATAGTAATCTATGGAAGATATATCTCCAATTGATCAAAGGAGGGAACTGAAAATTGAGAGAACCAAATGGAATCTATTCTATACCTGATTTCATGTTCACTGTAATGGAAATACAAATTTAAAGATCTTCCCTGCCCCTAGCTTAAGTGCACCTGGAGCCTGTGGTGGGATGCTTGTTTTTCAGGAAAGCCCACACCTTGATACTTTGTGATTGGGCATTGGGTCAAAAAGGTTGTTACATTCTCTGAGCCAGGAGAAGGCTATATAAACTCTGATGAGAGGGTTTGCTTTGTGGCTCACTTTGAGAAGTGTTGTGTGATTTGACCAGACGAGACTCTGGGAAGCCATTGAGAGCCCCCCAGCTTTGAAAACCCAGATGTTGATGCTTCCCTCTCTGGTAAACTGTGATTTGGTATTGATATAATGGTTGGACAGTTTGGAAGCCTGTCTGTTTGATCTGTACTGTAACTGAAGTTTGGGGTGCTGACCTTCTCCCCCTGAACTAGGTAATGTGTGTTTGTTTGATTAAAGTAAGCTTGTTAACCCATTTTGAGTTGCTTTCCTTTTGAAAAGCAGATCTAAGAACCTGTGTTGGCAGTCACCCTGGGGATGTTGGGGTGCTTGCTGCTACAATCACCACCAACATTTTGTGTAACTACCTAAGATACCATCTCATTGTCTCCAAGTTTGAAGTTCAGCTTTCTTAATAGCCACTGTCCTATTCTTGTGTCAAGGAAATCTGTTCTCCTTAAAGAATGCAGGTAGATGCATTCTTGTCTGCTATCTCTGTACCACTGCTGTCCTTCTAGAAAGTCTAGTTTTGTTATCCACATATCACTAAGCAACCTTGCTGAATGGACACAACCAAACAAGATAGGTGCTGGGCTGCTAGCTCCACAATTTCCATTCAGTCATATTGTTCCCCACATCTATGAGGCTTCTGACTTCATAACCGATCATTTTGTTTCTGCTGTCTATGATGCTGAAGGTTTTATAAGCAATCACATTTCCTCCTCTATGGAGCTGCCTTCTGTTTGTTTTTTATGCTGTTGTTTTTGTCCATAAAAAAATGACCTGTCAGTCCTTCTTGAGGGGTCTTTTGGCTTGCTGAGGAGCTAAAGACTCCTTTTGTTGGCTAACTGCTAACCTTACTAAATCAGTTGAACACTTAGAACTTTGTTGCCTCACTTTACCTTAATTCCCATCACAACAATATCATTTAGATCAAGATAAGGCTAAAAGGCTCTGATTTGTGGCTAATTATGTGGTCACTAGGGCTCTGCCCCTGTATTTATGCACTCCCTCTGAAATAATTTCTTGGGATTTACTGTTTGAAAAGATGATTGAAGAACACTGGGAGAAACAAGCCATCAAAGTTCAACATCCTAACAAGTCTCTAAAAGCTGCTATTTTCCACAGATCCACCTATTGCATAAAGTTTCCTGTTCTCCTTATTTAAACGAAGTGTAGGCATGTATTTTGATTTGACATCTGTGGACATTTTCTCTTGACTTTTCTGCTGCCCAAATGTTTTCTCCCCCAAGAGCTCAAAAGCAATTTGGCCCACTATTAAGCTCAAAGAGGGAACGTTTGGAATTAAGACACATTTTTTTCCCCTGTAAAGTAAGTGGGCTCAATTAAGTGATCTTTGATTCTCTTGGAACCAACCTTGTATTATATACTGACTATACTATCAGTATAGGCTATATATATATATATATATATATAGTCTTATATATACTGTCCAAAAGAAAGCACGGAAGAGATGTTAGTTTGCCTACAAAACTGAAGATCTATAGAGCTACTCTGCTGACTTCACTATTGTATCCCTGGAAAACCTGGACAGTCTGCCCAATACCATGCCAGAAAACTGAACCGTTTCTACTTGGTTGTCTTAGGAAGAGTCTGAAGATTACCTGGCAAGGTAAGGAACCAGACATTGTCAACCTCAACCAAACTCTGAAAAGGTTAAAACAAATAGTGATATAGTTATTTCATTTTATTCCCTTAAAACTAGAGAACTTGGGGGAGGCTGGGTGGCACAGTGAATATAGCACCCGCCCCTCCAGCCTCAGACACAACACAAAAACTAGCCCTGTGACCCTGGGCAAGTTATGTAGCCCCAATTGCCCTCCAAAAAAAAATTACCTAGAGAACTTGTACAAGAAGGTCTGCCTACTGAACAAAAGATTGAGAAAGCTTAAATACCTTTTAGGGTAATCCCAATTCAGGATAACTATGACACAAATTTATGATTTCCATATGATACTATCCATATTATAAGAAAGTTAGTTTCTTGGTTGTAAATGCAAATTAGGAAGAAAACAAATGGAATAGGATCCATGTGCAATTTATGGTCTCAGGATGTCTGTTTTCCTCCCATATGGAGTATGCCCCAAGGTAAGGGGAATTTCACTTCTAGCCTTATCTGGTCTCTGAAACTGCTGACACAGGAAAAGGCCTTTTTAAGGCAAAGCAGTCTATTTGATTAATTCAGATTTTGGCCAGCTCATAACCCTACATTCGGAAAACTCAGTTTCATAGGATTGCCCTATATTTGCTTTAGTAAAACAATATGGTTAAGATTGAGATTTCTGGTGCCAAGAATTTTGAAAGCCTGAGATTAAAACTAAGGATAAGCTTAAGAGGACTAAAACAGAAATAAGTGAGATACAAGCATATGTGCCTATCTTACCATGTACAACCAATGATACACAAAAACAGTGACAACTCACGATTGAAGACCTTATCCTACCCCACTCCTGGAAGTTTAACGTTGTACTCTTCGGAAGGATTAGCCTAATGAGAATTACTTGCAGGAAGTGTGGACACATCAGCAACTGCCTACCTGCCATAGTCAAGTAAAGGTTACTTATGCTCAGTGACGTACCCTTAGGAGAGAAGGTGAAAGAACTTGAGGAATGCTTCTGTAATGGACATTTGGAACTTGCTAGACCACCTAAGATGACATCACCCATGTGGAAGATGCTAAGAGACCACAGCACTACAGCATGCACAAATACTTTGTACTAGTCAAGTCACATGTAGTTTCAAGAAGCTTTTCCATTGGCTGAGTAACTGGAACTGTTAGCATCTTTAAATGACCAGGGCTTCTGCTGCATTTGCCTCCAAGGGTAAAGAAGGTTCCTTCATTCTCACCATAAGGTAAAGGAGAGGACCTCCTCTTTCTTCCTGAGGTCACATGGCTCAGAGAAGTGGGAATGGGTCTTTAACCTTTTCTTTCATTCTGTTTTACTTATACAGAGTGGAGCCTCCCATCTGGACCAGGTGGCTCAGGCTGGATATTTTGGGCAAATCAGCACCAACCCCTGGAATAGCATAGACCCATTATTCCCAGCACCATTAAAAGCTGGCACTGTTGGCTTTAGATTTGACCTTAATAAGACCCAATTCCAAGAAGGAACTCAACTAATTTATAAGTTTTACTATTCCTCCTCACTCTTCTCCATGCCCCTCCCCCCCCCCCATTAATCACCTTCTCTATATCTCTCTATACCTTAGACCACAACCTGATGGCCTTAAGAGAAAAGG
This sequence comes from Gymnobelideus leadbeateri, assembly GCA_011680675.1. NCBI lineage: Eukaryota > Metazoa > Chordata > Mammalia > Diprotodontia > Petauridae > Gymnobelideus > Gymnobelideus leadbeateri. The sequence continues at coordinate 306,280 of WOXC01004512.1, read as the reverse complement.
TGGTGTTTAGCACTGCTGGGGCTCCAAAGGAAGACAACTGAGAAGGTGGGGAAGGTGGTTATTTGAGAATGAGTATTGGGTGTTTTGTGACTTTAAGGTCCCGGCTTAGGCCGAGAGAGAGGTGTAGTGAGCTTTAATAGCTATAAAAGGTGATATATGTAATGCAGGGTCATGATTGGCGGGTGGGGGAGCTTGAAGGGTATATATGCGGAAGCATTGCGGAAATAAACACACACACGCTTGCAACCTCAGCCGGTGTTCTGTCTGGTGATTTCCTCTCTGAGGCCGGTGACGACTGAAGACCCGGGATGGGTAAGTAGAGGCTCCAGAGTGGGGGGGGACGTAACAAATGAGATTTTGATTTATGGTCCACTGATTAAAAGACACAAGGCTTCTGGTCAAAGAGTATACTGAACCACGATTGATTAAAAGAAGTTTGTGTTGAGTCTTACAAATTTAATATGAAAGGCTTTAGACTCACATGGTTGCATGGAAGACTGCCAACATTTACCAGGCAGGCTCAAGCAACATGAACATGCTCAAGTAACAAGCAATCTGAATGGTAAATCCTAATGTAAGAAGGCCATTTTGAACTCACAGATATCAGAGTTAAGGCTTGGGTGGGATAAGCAAGATAGCGTTACAAGCCAATTATTAGCCCTAAACCCTCAAAAGAAAAGAACTGCCTTTCTCATATATAGTGATTCCACGTGACAGATATAAGATAAGAGCTTCATGAATGAAAAAAAATTATATACCAGCTATAAGGTAACGGCACCAATTCCACAAGATAGCTCCATGAAACCATAAGCTATACTGTAGCAAGGTTATTAAAAATAAAACCAAGTCATACTGAAGACATCTGACAGAAGGTGATCCACTAGAGAAGTATATTTGCCAAGAAAACCCCATGGACAATATTAGAAATGCCAAAGATATGACACCAGAAGATAAGCCCCTTCCCAACACGTTACTGGGGAAGAGCTGAGGACAATTACAAAGAGCTCCAAAAAGAGTGGAGCAGTCGTGCCAAAACCAAAGGGACACTCAGGAAAGTCCAGTGCTGTAAAGATCAATGTTACATGGGAAACTAGAATGTAAGAGCTATCAACCAAGGTAAGTTAGATATGGTCAACCAGAAGAAAGATTAAACAACAGTTTGGATGTCGTGAACTTTGGATAGGAATTCAATTCAGGTGATCTTTACATCTACTTCTGTGGGCAAGAATCCTTTAGAAGAAATGGAGTAGTCCTCAGCTAATAAAAGGATGAGAAAATAAGTACTAGGGTACAATCTCAAAAGTATTAGCATCCTATTTGTTCAAATCCAAGGCAAACCATTCAACATCACAGTAATACAAGTCTATTCCAACCACTGATGCCAAAGTGGATCAATTCTATTAAGATCTATGCCACCTTCTAGAAATAATATTAAAAATTATGCCACATTCATCATTAGGGACTAGAATGCTAAAGCAAGCAAACAAAAGATAACTGGAATAATAACAAGCAAATTTGTCTTTGGAGTGCAAAACGAAGGCAGAGAGTAAGAGTTTTGTCAAGATAACTCACTGGTCAAGGGTAAATTTTTTCCCCCAAAATCCAAAAGGTAACTCACACATGGACATCACCAAATGATCAATACCATAATCAGACACTATATATTTTGCAGCCAAAGGTGGCAATCTATACAGCCAGTTTAAAAAAATACCTGGAGTTGACTTCAGGTCAGATCACGAGCTTCTTACTGCAAAATTTACACTTAAATTGAAAAACTAAGAAAAAAATCAGACTACATAGGTATGAACATATATTAGAGGTGAGAAAAAGATTTAAGGGATTAGATCTGGTAGATAGAGTGCCTAAAGAACTATGGACAGAGGTTCACAATGCGGTACAGGAGGCAGAAACAATAAAAATTCTGAATTCTCCAGAGAACAGCAAGGAGAGATAAGATAAGGTTTTCTTGTATGAACAATGCAAAGAAATAAAAGAACACAATAAAATGGGAAAGACAAGAGATCTCTTCAAGGAAATCAGAGATATCAAAGAAATGTTTCATGCAAAAATGGGCAGAAGACAAAAACTGTAAGGACTTAACAGAAGTAAGAGAGATTAAGGTGGGAAGATTACACAGAAGAACTATGCAAGAAAAACCTTAACATCACTAATAAACACGATGGTGTGGTTACTGACTTAGAGGCAGACATCCTGAAGAGTGATGTCAAGTGGGCCTCAGAAACCACTGCTAAGGATAAGGTTAGTGGAGGTGACAATTCCAGTTGAATTATTTAAAATCCTAAAAGATGATGCTGTTAGAATACTGCACTTACTATGCCAGCAAGTTTGGAAAACTCAAAGACTACTGGATTAGAAAAGATCAGTTTACATTCCAGTCCTAAAAAGTAGCAATGCCTAACAATGTTCAAACTACTCAACAATTATTTTCATTTCCCATGTCGACAAGGTTATGCTGAAGAATTTTCAAACCAAGTTATAGCAAAATGGGAACTGAGACTTACCAGAAGTGCAGGGTGGTTTTCAGAGGCAGAGGAACTAGAGATCAAATTGCCAACATTAACTAGATTATGGAGAAAACAAAAACTATTTCTGCTTCATTTAACTACACTAAAGCCTTTAACTATGGATTACAACAAATTGTGACTAGTCCTAAAAGAGATGGGAGTATCAGATCATCTTATTGTCTCCTGAGGAACATGTAAAGGTGGTCAAAAATTGAACATTAGCCAATATGGAACTAAATGGTTCAAAACTGACTATATATTGTCACCTTATTTTATATACAGAGCACATCATGTGAAATGCTAGGTTGGACAAATTAAAATCCAGAATTAAGGTTGCTGGGAGAAGTATTAACAATCTCAGATATGTGCATGCTCTCTGATGTAGAAAGTGAAAAAAATTGAAAAGCCTCTTGACAAGGGTAAAAAAAAATCAGAGTGAAAAGAGCTGTCTTAAAGCTTATCATAAAAACAGACAAACCTAAGATCGTGGCATCGTGTCCCATTTACTTTCTGGCAACTGGAGAAGAAAAAAAATGTTTCCATTCCATGACTACAATCATGAAATTAAAAGACATGCTCCTTGAAAGGAAAGCTATGGCAAATCTGCACAACATAACTAAAAAAGCAGAGACATCACTTTGCTGACAAAAGTCAAAGCTATAGTTTTTCCAGTAGTAATGTATGGCTGTGAGAGTTAGACTATAAAGAAAGCTGAGCACTGCGCCAAATTGCTGCTTTCAAATTGTGATACTGGAGAAGAGCTTTCCCAGGTCCTTAGATAGCAAGATCAAATCAATACTTACAGAAATTAACTCTGACTACTCATTGGAAGGTCAAGTACTAAAAAATGATGCTTAAATACTTTGGACAATGGTGAGGAGATTTTTTCAATGAGGACTCACTGGAAAAAAACCTCTGATGATGCCAAAGATTATGGAAACAGCTTGGACACACAGACATCAGAAGAGAGTGGGAAAACAGAAGGATTTGGTGTACTATGGTCCAAGGGATTCATGAAGAATCAAACATAACTGAGCAACCAAATAATAAAATCCCCTTAATTCCAAAATTCAGCCTGATCAAAAACCTGGTGGATCCTAACCTGTGGACCTATGAAGATCAGACAAATTTGGCCAGAAACAGCAGGGGGAGACAGGTCTCTTCACAGGGATCAGAGTGTACTACCCTACAACTCAGTCTAGACAGTACTCAACTAGACACTACTGATTTCAGTATTGCTTCCATTCCACACTCCAACACTAGAGTAGGGAGTCCAACAAATTCAGAAAAACGTCAAATACATTTAAAACTGGTTAAGGAAGCCTTTAAGCTCTCCTCATAGCCAAACCTAAGTTCCCCAATATGACATTATGTCAGTATTGGCAGAATGCCATGGACACTCAAAACTAACTCTGTTGGAGAAACAATTGTGTTTCTTATGGAGCAAGGAAAGAATAATATGAAGAGAAATACAGGAGAATGAAAATGGGGGGTGGGGGAAGATCAAGATTGGAAGAGTAAAAAGCAGGGATTTGCTTGAGATCTCTCCCAAACCCCTGCAAATACCTGTAAAATGATTCTAAACAGATTCTAGAGCAGCAGAACCCACAAAATGAGAGTGATATACATCTCCAGTCCAAGACAGCCTGGAAGGTCAACAAAAAGGGTTTATCACACCAGACTGGGAGCAGAACAGTCTGGTGTGGGCCATGCTGGTTCAGACACAGCTGCAGCAGGCCTCAGGGAACTGAATGCTAACAGCTGTGGCTAGAGTAGCCTAAGAGTTTAGCTCACATCTCATAATGGAACAAATTATGAATAGTGTGTGCCTTAGTATACCTTAGTATATTTAATGGTATTTTTTTCTGACTACAATGACCTTGCCATTCTTATTTGAAGAGAAATTATATCCAAAGAAATTGCCTTAGCTTCAGGTCCCTTTTATTCCAACCCCTAACTAAACAAGAATCCTTTCTCTGATCCTGTCAGCATGGTATGGACATAGAGCTTTGTCCCTCAGTCCTGGTGAAATAGTTTATTACTGCCAAAACATATTTAGACCTCCTTTTCAGGTCACCTGAATATTAAGAAATAAATTATTTCTCCCATTCAATCCTTCCCAGTCTTTCCCTCCTTTTTCTTAAGAAAGCACATCAGCAGTCAGAGCTAATGTTAAAGCTTACCTTGTCCCCCTCAGCAAATGAAAGCCAAGAAAGGTAATCAACGTCTTCCCCATTAATGGTTTGTTCCATTATGAAAATTTTGCTAAACATCCAGGACACTTAATGGTCCAGAGAAGGCTTCTCTAGACTGTAGCTTTAAACAGATGGACCCACAGCGTAAATCAAACTTATAACTAAAAATAACTCACACTTCTAGTTAAGATCATTGCCTTCCCTTAGTCCGTTGAAGGCATCAGTTCATGATCCACCTAAATGAAGTACTTTCCTTTCCTTTCCAGTTACCCGAAGGGGCCAAGATATTGACCAGAGGTGGATTTGATTACTTCAAGTCACCCATTAACATCTAGTAAAAAGCACTTGAATGGAATGGTTTTAGGAGATGAATGTTATTCCAGAAATATTAAATGACTATTGTTTTATTGGGTGAAGTAAATTTATTTACCTAAAACCATTCCTTATTATAGTCTGACATTTTCCTTCTTCAAAATTCTTGTTACTTCAAAACATCATGTAAAAAAGAGCCATATCGGGGCAGAGCCAAGATGGCGGAGTAGAAACAGCTCATCCAAGCCACTCTGCCCCCAGATTCCCCCCAAACTATGTAAAAGGGGACTCTGAACAACTTCTGGAGCCCCAGCAACCACAGAAATACACAGAGAAGCTAACCTCCCGCTGAGGACAACCCAGCAGCCCTGCAGGAAGGACCAGCGGAGCAGTTTGAGAGCCGGCATCGTGCAGAGCACGGGGAGCCGAGCCGAGATTTTAGCCCCAGGGTGGCAGGGCTAGCAGTCGGCTGGAGGAACCCCAGAACACCAGCAGCTGTGGCGATTCCAGAATTATCAACATGGACATGCCTAGGACAAAGTGAGAGGTTAGTGTCCTATGGACTTTGGGACCAGTATTTGGGGAATGCATCGGCTCCCTCCCCTGGGGGCTAGAAGCCACTGAGGAGACACACTATTTTGTAGTTTTCAGAGGCAGCTCCAGCTCCTGGCCTGCGAATTGTAGGGAGATCCAGCGATCAGTCTTGGGGGGTAATCGCTCTTGCTTTAACCTCCCTGGATCTGGATTGTGATCTGGGGTGGAAGTCGTGGGTGGGTTTACAGCTTGCCAGAAACAGAAGTTGCCTCCCACACATTCGGGACGAAAATTCCTCTATCTGGCCTTAAAGCTATAGTGTGGCAACAAGCCCAAAAGTCAAGTAATTAAGTGGCAACATGCCAAGGCAAAACAGAAAAATGCAACCCTAGACTCCTATTTTGGGGGCATAGAGCAGGAAAAGGACTGTGAGGTCAGAAGTCCTGCTCCAAAAGCCCCAGGGGAAAACATGAGCGGGTTGCAGGCCATAGAGGACCTTAAGAAGAACTTTAAAAATCAAATAAGAGAAGTGGAGGAAAAATTGGAAAGAGAAATGAGAAGGATGCAGGAAAAGTATGAAATGAGGGTCAACAGCCTGACTGAGGAAAACAACACCTTAAAAAAATAGACTAACTCAATTGGCAAAGGAGGCCCAAAAGTACAATGAGGAGAAGAATGCCTTAAAAAGTCGAATTTGCCAGATGGAAAAAGAATCTCAAAAGTTCACTGAGGAGATTCATTCCTTCAGAGTTAGACTGGAGCAAATGGAAGCTAATGACTTTATGAGAAATCAAGATGCTGTTAAGCAGATCCAAACAAATGAAAGATTAGAAGGCAATGTGAAATATCTCATGGGAAAAACCACTGACCTGGAAAATAGATCCAGGAGAGACAATTTAAAAATTATTGGACTACCTGAAAGCCATGATCAAAGAAAGAACCTAGAAATCACCCTTCAAGAAATTCTCAAGGAAAACTGCCCTGATGTTTTAGATCCAGAGGGCAAAATAGAGGTTGAAAGAATCCACAGATCACCTCCTGAAAAAGATCCCAAAAAGAAAACTCCCAGGAATATTATAGCCAGGTTCCAGAATCCCCAGATCAAGGAGAAAATACTACAAGCAGCCAGGGAGAAACAATTTCAATATTGTGGAAACACAATCAGAATAGCCCAGGACCTGGCAGCTTCTACACTGAGGGATCGAAGGGCATGGAATATGATATTCCAGAGGGCAAAAGAACTGGGAATGAACCCAAGGGTCACCTACCCAGCAAAACTGAGTATTTTGTTTCAGGGGAAAATATGGTCATTCAGTGGAATAGAGGACTTTCAAGCATTCCTGAGGAAAAAAACCAGAATTGAATAGAAAATTTGACATCCAGACACAAGAAGGAAGAGATGCCTGAGAAGGTAATCAGGGAAAAGAAACTAGAAGGAACTTATCAAAGTTGAACTATTTACATTCCTAAAAGGAAAAGCAATAACTGTGACTGATGATATATGAATACATATGTGAATGTGTGTGTATATGGTTACAGTTATATATGGATAGAGGGCATAGGTTGGATTTGTTGGGAAGGGAGAATACTCAAGGGATGAAATTATGAGGTGAGAGAGGAAAGTGGCAAGAGGAGATGGGGAGAGACAGGATAGGGTAAACTATCTCATGTAGAAGAAGCAAGGGGAAGTGGTTGCAAGGGAGGAGAATAGGAAGGCAAAAAAGGCAAAACCACATCCTCACTAAATTTGGTTCAGGGAGAGAATGACATACATACTAAATGGAATATCTTAACCTGCAGCAGGATAGGGAGAAGGGGGATGAGAGGAGGGATGATGGATGGGAGGGCATCCTTGGGGTGAGGGGAAGTTGGAAGTACCCACTATAAAAGAGGGACAGGATCGTGTAGGGAATGGACCAGGTGGGGGGTGGGATGAGTGGGAGGGAATTATAAGCAGCCTTGTACAATATTTCTACTATAATAATGTTTTGCATAGCTAGACATGTACAACATACACTGAATTACTTATCTCCCAAGAGGGAATGGGTGACAAGGGAGGAAGGAAATGGATCTGAAATTCGAGGTCTCAACATTAAATGTTTCAAATATATATAAATACTATTATTAATACTCTTTTGCTTGTAATTGGGAGATTAGATGTGCAGGCATTGGGACACAAAATTCACCTTCCTCTAATGGAAAAGTCGAAGGGGGTATGGGAGAAGGTATGGGAGAGAGCAGATTGGAGGAAGCGATATCTTGTGGCACTGCTATTCTGGGAGGTTGGGTAGGGGAATAATGGGGGGGAAAATGATTGTAACTCAAAATCTGGCGGAAATGGGTTTTTTTTTTAATTAAAAAAAAAAAAAGAGCCATATCCAAAGGTGAGAAGGGACTTTATAGTATAGGCAAACTCAAGCAGATAATGCTCAACAGACCGTTGCTCCTTTGCCTTCCCTGAGCCCAGAGAGTAGCAAAGGTTGTTAGGTAATAGCTGGATACCCATGGGATATCAGCAGGGTAACCTTTTTGTTATGTGCTATGTCCCATCTGAAGAAATTGGACAAAAACAGCCAGATCGCCCTCAATGAGCAAACATTATGGGTCCATCAGGGTGGCTGACTACTATGCCAGAGATGGCCCAAACTATAGATGCTCCAAGTTCTAATTAATCAGATTCATAGGAACCACCCTAGGCCAACAAAATTATCAAGATGAACTAAAGTTAAAATTGAGACTCTCCCCGAACAAGGGACTCAAGAGTAATTCATAAAACAGATTACAATAAAAGCCAAGGTCTAAATCTATGACTTGGTGTTAACACCCTAAAAGGCAGAAGGCCCATTTGACACAATTCAGTGGTATCAACTAAATCGATAGTAAAGATAGAAGGCTATATAGATGGATTATTTACAAAGGGAGAAATACTAATTCCTTCTTCCTGTATGTAAATGAACCAAGCCACTCCATTTATCCAAACAAAAACAAAAATCTCAGGCAAAACCCACCTATTACAGGGAATGAAATAGGTTTACTGCTATTTAATGACTACCTGGATCCATTCTCTGATTACGGTCATGAACACAATGGACAAGCTATTTCACATCTAAACTACAAAGGTCATGACTAATGTGTTTATACCAGATAAATTAATAAAGTCATCAAATGAAGGAAACTAATACTTCTGGGAAATAAATATTAGAGTAAAAATTCCTGGACAGAAGAATAAGACTCCAGAAAAGGATAATTTCTCAGTCACTACAGCTAGGATCTTGACCCTAATCACCCCCCCCCCCAACCCAGACACACACACACACACACACACACACACACACACACACACACACACACACACACCTCACCCCCCATCTCTATAGAAAAGAGGCTAGAATGGCCAAAAGAACTTTCAGAGGAGCCAGAAGGCCAAATAAAAACTGGTAAAGCAGAACTAGGAGTTTTAATGACTTTAGAATAAAGAATGTAAAACATGAACTGAGAAAAAACATAGCAAAGTGGTAGATATCCAGCAAAAAAAGGCAATGAAGTCCAATCCAGTGATACAAATCTAGACAGCCATATCAGAACACCAAACACCAAAAACTGACCTGGAAAACAGATCATGCATCTTTGGTCAGTCAAGCTGTTTTGTAATGGTAGTACCATACATAAACGAGTAGAGGACAGATAGCAAGAAATAAGTCAGAGGCATAGAATAGATAAACAAGATTGAGAAGCACCAGAAGTAATGGAGCAACTATTTCCTAGTTTGGTAGTTCTGAGAACTAGCAAATAATTTGGTAGAATATCTCAGTCCTGGAAAATGATAAGGAAACACTCTTCTTCCTGTAAAGAGATGTGAGTCTGCTTAAGTAAAATGTATTTTTATTTCTAATAAATGAGCATATTTTTTTCTCAGTGCCTTATACATAGTGGGTGCTTAATACTGATCGAGGGCAATTCTGTTATGAAAGAGACCTAGGTTGATTCTAACTTATTAAAGTATCCTTCTTTAAGCTTAGAATTTTGTTTCACGTGGTCAAATGCTCATCTAAACCTTTTTTTCCTTTTATCTGAGTTTTTCCTTTACATTTCTCCTTAATGCCACCCCCCCTTCCTACTCCCATTGAAACCTTTCAAATGAGGGAATGAGAGCATCAATTTAGAGGTTCATACGTTAGGCCATCAAGTCTGACTCATTTTACAAATTAGGATTAAAAGATAAAGACTGAAAAAAGACAACTTTAATTACAAAAAATTTACATGAACAAACTAGAAAAAAAATAATCACTGATAAAGAGGATGGAGAAACACCATCATATATCTTGGGTTTTTGTTTGTTTTTGGAGGGCATTTGGGGTTAAGTGACTTGCCCAAAATCACACAGCTAGTAATTGTGTCAAGTGTCTAAAGCTGAATTTGAACTCAGGTCCTCCTGACTCCAGGGCAGGTGTTCTATTCACTGTGCCACCTAGCCACCCCAATCTTGTTTGTTTTTGTTGTTGTTGTTAATTAAGTTTTAAGGTAATTTTTTTAAAAAATGGTCAAGGGATAGTAAGTTTTTAAAGAGAAAAAACCCTACAATACAAAAAAGTAAAATAGTATTCTGAACCACTGAGAAGAATTTTAGGTTGTAGTATCATAAAATGTAAGAAGCTGAGCCACTCAGCCCTTCCCATTAAATAAGGCATTGGCCCAGTAAACAGTCGAGAGCCGTAGACATCCAGCAAAAGTCAATGAAGTCAAATCCTGTGATAGAAATCTAGACAGCCATTTCAGAACACCAAGTACCAAAGACTGACCTGGAAAACAGAACATGGATCTGTGGTCAACCAAGCTATTTTTAATGGTGGTGCCCTATGCAAGTGAAAAGAGGACAGAGAACACCATTTGGTAACTACACTACCCTCCAGGCCCAAGTAGAGCACAGCACAATCTTTTAGGTAGGCCCCAATATGTTCAACCTTCCAGCTAATTTTCTGTGGATATTAGATTCCCATTTCTTTGTTTAAAGAAACAAAAACTCCTCTGCTCCCTCCTACACACACACACCCCACACACACCCCACACACACCCCCACACACCATTAATTCTTTACCAGACCCAGTAAGATCTGGCTCTCATGCCAAACAAAGTAGAATCTCAGAAACCTATACAATCCTAATAAATCATTTCTGCTAATGATCTCCCCAAAAACACTTGAACAGAATTATGCCCAAGCCTGTCACATGCCCCCAGTATGGGCTGGGTAAACTCACTGCTATAAACCTGGAAAGCTGAAGGAGTTTGATGCTCCATCAGCTTCAATTGTTTCCAGCTCAGCTGTTATGGAGGTTTCCAAATTAGGCTGAGAAAAGGTACCTTTAGACATACAAAACATGGAACCCAGAATGAGAAAACCAAAATTACCAATGCAGTGACTGAGTAGATGTGACAGACACAGTTTGATGGTAGTTGTGGGTTAGCATGCAGTTACCTAAAGCCACCAGAGGGCACCAGAGCTACACAAATACTGAAAATTTAGGTCTTCTACACATGGGGTCACTTCCCAGAACTAGGTGGCCCCATTTCTTCCTAGGTTTGTTGGTATTGCCCCTTCTTTCAGATATCCTGTAAACTGATCCCTTAATGTTCTCAATAGTTGCCCATAGTGAGGAGCACCTGTGTATACAGCAGCTTTCCTGAGCTATTGTATTCACTGCCATGGAGTCTAAGCCCATAGATGCAATTTCGGTCATGTTAGAAAAGTTATCTTTATCCCTTTCATTTGTTCTTTTCCTTCCATTTTTCATTCTAAAATTCCCTTCTGATTCCCTCACGTGTCTCTCTGGGGATGTTCAATTTCATTTCATTGTTTTTAGTTTCATTATGTTTTAAGGTGTCATCAGTCATCTTCCACCATCTTTTAAAAGACAATATATACAGGATAATTTTTTTTCTTTTTGGAGGGAAATTGGGGCTAACTAATTTGCCCAAGGTCACACGACTAGGGGTGTGTGTATGTGTGTGTGTGTGTGTGTGTGTCTTAAGTGTCTGAAGCCAGATCTGAACTCAGGTCCTCCTGACTCCAGGGCCAGCACTCTATTCACTATACCACCTAGCCGCCCCCAGGATAATTTTTTCAACTTTCAAAAGCATTTTATTTTCCCCAATTACATGTAAAAACTTTTTTTTTAGTTTTGAGTTCCAAATTCTGTCCCTTCTCTACCCTCCCAGAGATAAAAAATCTGATATTATACCTATGCAATCATGTACAACACATCCAGATTAGTCATTTTGTTTCACCATCTTTCTGTGAAAGATTATACAAACAAGTTGATATTCTAACTCCTTTGCTGATACCTTCCCTTCTTGGCAAGCCAATCAGATGATCTGAGTATTACTTTTAGGCAAGACACAAGACAGAGAAACTTGCCCAAGGTGCTCACCACTGTTCTAGAGTCTATGCAGAACGCAACAGTACAACTCAAACAGAGAATCCCTAGATATGGTGATTTGAGAAGTTGTAGCTTATGACTTTAACCTCAACATAGTGCAGAACTTCCTGAATGAGATCTGTAGCCCCATGAGTACCTGGTCTAGGCTTTCACAAAAGGGGACCAGTAGCTAAGAAATACTTATTGTCCAGATGATAGAGGGATAACCTATAATGCTCACACCTAAGCATGTATCACTTGTACAGGCAGGGGTAGGGAAGGCTTTATCACCTTTAGGAAACAAACATCCATTCATGACCACTCTCTCACTGAAACAGAAACTCATCTTTTTAACACCTGTTTGTAATTATTGGGATAATTCATGAATCATGGGACAGTTGACAACAGGCACAGAGAAAGTATCTACAGAAAATTATGAGGAACCAGGGCAAAGCATACCATATGAGGCAAGTCAGAGATAACCAGGGACGTCCAATGTGCTCTACTAGTATCTGGAATATCTTAAGGAAACTAAGGATGGCTCTGAGTTAATCTATATGAGGATGGACAAGGAATGCACAATACAGACTTTATTTTGTATCACCGGAAGGGTTTATCTACAGCAATGGGATCTCTGGTTGGTTTAAAGAAAAAAAAAAGACATCCCTTATTTTGCACATACTGGCTTCTAGACAGGTATTTAAAGAGAAAGTCCAGATGAAAAAAAGAAAACAAGCCAGTATTTTCAAGAGATCCCACAATACAGTCAGTTCACAGAAGTGGCACCCAATTCTGCACACTAAAGCTCAGTAAGAATAAGGTGACTATCAAGGTCAAGTAGTTTAAGATCAGAAGACCAGGAAGGCAAGTTTCTCCATTACTAATCTCCCTTCTTTGGTGGGGTTTTTTTTGTTTGTTTTTGGAAGGGGGAAGACAGGGTAATTGGGGTTAAGTGACTTGGCTCAAGGTCACACTGCTAGTAAATGTTAAGCTTCTTTAGTTGGATTTGAATTCCGGTCCTCCTGACTCCAGGGCTGCTGCTCTATTCATGGTGCCACCTAGAGATGGAAAAGCTTAGCTTTGAAGGAAAGCTTCAGTGTGGTCCTTCAGGTATGTCTTCTGTGAGCAGCTCAGGTTTTGAAAAGCTTCAGATTTGAATGTCTTACTATCCCACAGACACACAGGATTAGGCCAGAGTTTGAAATCCCCTAGTGTTTCAAATTGAGAAACAGCACAGTGGTAAAAAAGAGCAAGGGATTTGATGAAATGTTCAACTAGAAGTCCTCTAAGGTCCCTTTCCAATTCCATCTATAATACTATTAAGAACAGGACTCCTAATGACAGGTGAGCACTCAGAGCCATGGTGTAAACTCGGCAAGGACAATTATGTATTAGAAACCAAGATACCTATGGTCTCTCTGCTGCTTCTCCTAGTCGCCTTCTCTGGTGAAACTACCTCAGGGAAAGGATCATTGTGGGGACTCATCTGTGCCCACATTAATGAGGTTGATCTACCAGAGGTCCTCTATCACCTTTATTGTCAGGCACCAAAGTATTAGCAGAAAAACAGGTGAGAGACCTTGGGGGTGGGGGGGAGGGAGAAAGAAAGGAGTCTGGTAGCAGGTCCAGATGGTTTCATTTCATCTCTTCATCTAAGCAGCTCAACCATGTCATGTGAGGACTTAAGGCATGAGGCTCAAAGAAGGTAATAAAACATGGAGGAAACCCAACTGCCTGAGCTTGGCTGCAAATGATGTTTTTTTTGGTAGGCTAATTTTTTTTCATCCCAATCAGGTTTGTTTCATGTCACCGTACTAAGTTATCATTTGACTGTTTCCTTTATTACAGAAGGGAAAAAAAAACCTAAGATGCCCAGTAATTCTCTAGTACATGGCACAAAATGGTAGATAAAAGCACACGTCACTGTGCTTGAAAGTGACAAAAAAAAAAAAGGTAGGATAAGAAGGGGTCCTCTAAAGAACACAACAGCCTGTTTCAAAACAGAAGAGCCAATTCCATGCCTGAGGCAATTTATCCTTTTGAGAAAGGCTCAATTTATTTGCATCCCCAGAACTTGTGGTAGGTGTCATTGTCCTAAAATGGGTTTTAATGGGTATGATGGCATTTTTCCAGTTATATCATGGCCATCCCCCAACACATTTGGGCTTATCATCAATAGGTACAAGATTAGATGTTAGCAATGCCTACTTTTAAAGGGCATAGAAATACTTCTACCCAGAACGAAGGGAGGGAAAAGAATAAGAGCTTATTAAGCACCTTCTATAGGCGAGGCACTGTTTAAATGCTTCTATGAAAATCTCTTCTGATGCTCATAACCCACCCTCTGAAATGGGTATTGTGATCCCCAATTTGACAGTTAAGAAAACTGAGGCAGACTGAGGTTAAATGACTTTCCCTGGGTGATAGCTAGCAAATGATAAGAGTTCAAGCCTTACTGACAGCACAAAACTTGTGTATTGTGGCAACAATAAGGGGCAAGTTTCACAGTAGCTATTCAATAGTTTAATTAATTGAATGATTTCCATTTGAGCAATCAGCTGTGTTGCTTGCCCAATCCTTTCCATAAAGGCTAGGAGTTGACAATAAAGTATGTTTTCTTTCAGTTCACTGCCCTAAACATGTAAAAGTGTTATTTTTAAGATTAATTTGTTTTCAACATTCACTTTCCATAAGTTTTACATTCTCCTTCCCTCCCCTCCTTGAAAATGTCATTAAATACTTAAAACTTTAAGATTTCACCACTTTGCTATTTCAACTATAGTTATTAGCTTATCCGAATTTTCTGGTTTCTTTCAAGAGCCTATCAACATTGAAGTTTTTATTGAGATCAAAATGTATAGCCTTATGATAAAAAAAAGGTTTCCCCTTATGTCAAATGTTGGACCTTTAAGAGGCTATTTGCTCTCATTAAGCTGAGATAGATTCCAAGACATTCGAATCTGAGTCACCACAGATGATTAGTTTTTAGTTAATCCCCTAGTTAGTATTTCCCGTGTTGACCATTTACAACATTTACAGCACGTAAGAATTCAACTGCCATGCCCGGCCAAGTAGACCAAAGGCCTTTGGCAGTTGGTAGAACTAGATCAGTTTCCAAGGTCAGGGCAGAAAAAGAATAGGAAGAGTATTCCAGCAAAGTGGGGACAGCCTACGAATCAACACCTGTACTGGAGGATAGATGGTAGTCTTCAAGGAGGGGAAGGCCATTTTAACTGGTTTCTTAAGATTTGCTGGCTGGGAATAAGATATAAACATTTCACAAAAGCCCTAGATGTAAAGGGCTTTAAAGGCTCAACAGCACTCTGTATTTGCTCCTAGAGGAAATGAAGAACCACTAGACCCCACCTGCCGATCCCTAGGGACATCTGAGATTTGTCTGGGGAAAATACAGTGATAAGCACTAATTTCCTCAGTTAACATCTCCTCAGTATAACAAGACAGCTAGATATTTCTGACTAAACAGCATTCGTTCTATCATATTGCCTGATAGCAATTAGCAACCTTTGGTGAAAGACAGCTTGTTCTTTTATTCTTAATGATTTCTTTGCAAAAAAAAAAAAAAAAAAAGGGGGGGGGGCTCTCGTACATATTTGGCAAAATGACTAAAGACTCATGGTCTCAAATTTTCATTGTTTTGCCTTTTTACCCCCAAATTAATAATTAGCTACTGCCTCAATATGACCAATATAAGGAATATTAAAATAGAGAACATAAGAGAACTATGAAGTATCTTTTTACAATGAGTACTGATGTCTCAATTATGCCCTTTATGGTCATTTGCTAACACATTTTCATAGTTTTTTGGACTCAGGCCACATTTACACGAAGGACTCCAAAGAGTCTTTTGCTTGTGTGTTTTATCTATTGGTGTTTATTATATTAGGAAACACAAATTTAAAATAAACAGTAATTTGCTTTAAAACGACAAACTCATTACGTTTTTAAAAAGTCTTTGTATAAAAAATAACTTTTCTAAAACAAAAAAGATTTAATGAGAATGGTATTGTTTCACTTTTTTTTTTGTAAAATCTCTAATGCCTGGCTTAATAGAGGACAGCTGGATTCTATCTTCTTTTGCAATCTGTTACAATCTGTTGTTTTGGTAGCATATGAAATATACTTCCAAAGTATACTTTGGAGCATATGAAAAAAAATATGGCCTCACATAGCTATAGAGTTGGAAAGAGGAATATTTTAAAAGGCAAGTAACATCTTAGTAATATGAAAATAGATTTGGCTTTGCAGACTTCACTAAAGGGTACCTAGAACCCCCAAGGAAGATCTAATACTATATGCCTATTTTGATTTGTAGTGTTTTTTAAATCTCAAGAATGTTTTTCATAATAAAACAAAGTTGGACCTCAGACTAGCCAATTTAATACCCCTATTACGTAATGTATACTTTTTCTTTTCTCATTCCTAAAGCTGAGAAATCTGAATGGAGTCCAGTTATTTGTTCCAAGTCTTATAAGTGAGTGGGTAAGGAGGGGTTTACAGTCATGCTGAGCAGGAAAGGAAGCACTTATGCACATTATTCCTATGTGCCAAGGCACTGTGTTCTTTACAAATATTCTCATTCCATCCTCAGAAGGACCCTAGCAAGATGCTATTACGGCCATTTTACAACTGAGTTAACAGGCAGACAGATTAAGTGGCTTGCCCAAGGTAACATACTTGTTATTCGAACTCAGATCTTCCTCATTTGCTGTCCAAGCTTTATACACCAAAACACCTTTTTAAGATCCAAGTGATGCCTTGGAGTCAAGGTGTTTGGGTGTTTTTTGTTTTTTTTTTGTGTGTGTGGTTTTTTAGTCAGTGGTAGATTCAAAGATGTAACTATCCCAGCATTTACCAGTGGATGCCTCCTCTTCAGAGGAACATGTTAGATTCATACACTAAAAAAAAAAAAAAACCAAAAATGAACAAAAAAAAACTGCTTCTGAATCACAGCTTTGCCACTTCCAGGAAGTTATTTCACCTGACTACTCGATAGCAAGAGATATCACCTGTCACATTTGCCTCTAACACATTTCAGGATTTAAGACTGATCCTTAAGGGGTGTCTCTCCTATATAAGGTCTTTTCTCCCGATTTTTCCCCTCTTTGTAAGATATTTTCCATTTTCTCACTAAAAGAAAATATGCTTTCTACCTAACACAGGCAAATCTTAAATCTTTTTCCTCCAAAAAAAAGCCTTTGGGCAGTTTAGTTAAGCCTACAAACCCCTCCCCCGCCTTCTCAAAATTTTTTAGGTCAGTGACTATCAAAACTTAACTTTTTTGCCCATTCAAATTCAGGATCAACATGAAACTTAGCCACAGACCCCAGATTAGGAACCCTCGATCTAAATGGGTAAGTAGGAGTAAAACATAACAGCTACATCAAATTGTACTGTTTTCCTCCTGGCCTCTTCTTTCGACAAGCCTTCTAAGTTACACTGAAGGGCCGCCCAGTGGGGCGGCAGAGCAGACATGCCCTGACTTTATCTAATAAGTGGCTTACTTCGATTTTAGGGGAAATCTCCCCATTCCCTACTAAAATGTAATAGAAAAGAGAGCGGTCAGAGCCCCTCACTGGACACAGCCTGGGAAGGGCTTGCAGGCTGCCTTCCTCTCCATACCAAAGGGAAAGGGAGGGGGGGAAGCCAGAAAAAAAGAAAAGATTAAGAAAGCCTATGGGTTCTTCACACTCCTATAATCCTTTAAGTAACATGGGGGCTCACCTGGGAGGACCCCTCCCCAAGCTACAGCCTAGCCTATCTCCTCAGTGCCTTCCTGAAACAAACTCCCCCACTTCCGAAAAGGAAAGGAACAGCCGGAGAAAGGAGCAAGTAAGAATATGCGCCTTTCGCTGCCCAGCGACCCCCTGAAGAACGTGGGGCGCCCACCTGGGAACCCCCTCACTGGCCACAGCCCAGAAACGGCCGGGGAGTTTCCTCCCTAAACCCTGCTGCTAAGCAACCGCAGCACCTCCCCAGCTGGTCCGCTCAACGACCCGCCCTTGGGCCGTTGGGCTCATTTCTCCGGCCCCTAAAAACGCTTGCCTGAGAATTTCAGCAGTAAGAGAAAGAGGGAAAAGGAAGAGGAAGAAAAGAAAAAGGAAGCCAGCCCCAGCCGTTCTTGCCCGCGGCCTGCCCGCCCGCCCCGCGCGCTCTGCACAGCCACGCTTCAGCCGTTCTCCTGGGAACGTTCTGAGCCCACCCCCTCCCCTCGCCTTTTTCACCGCTCTGCGGGAGGCGGGCGGCGTCGCGTCACTTCCAGGGGGAAGGGATGAAAGGGGGAGGGGCCGCGAGGGGGAAGGGCCCCGGGTCCGCGCAGGCTCGAAGCTGTGCAGTTGACTATATATGGTCAAAGCTCGGCGAGGGCTGCTCGCTGGGCTCTCGCTTCCGGGTTGTAGAAAGCTTGGGCGCCGCCTGCCCCTGCTGGAGCTGTGAGACCGGGACCGAGGCGGCCTCGGAGCTGAGCGAGAGTAGTAGTAGCAGCAGCAGCGGCGGCGGCGGCGGCGGCGGCGGCGGCAGGGTCCTCTTGTGCACTGGGCACTCTGCGGCTTGGGGTGGGCAGGGTACTCTGCTTGGGCGGCGGGACCCGGCGGCCGCGGTAACAAGTGGGCGAAGATGCCTTACGAGATCAGTAAGTGTTTGCAGCCGCTCCTTGGGCTCTAAAAGCTAAGAGCTTCCCCCCCAGCCGAGACCCCCTTCTCCCAAGCCCCGGGGTTCTTGAGCCTTCTCTGAAATGCGCAGCCCGGCTACCCAATGGGGGGAGGGGAGTAAGACTTAGAAGGGTGGGGTGGAGAGGAGGGGGCGCCGAGCCCGGGCACTGCCCCGGGATTGGGGGTGGGGTGGTATGAATGGGAAGGCTCTCTAGCTTACAATGCGGAAACGCATCCCCACCTCTCCCCGTAGCCTGTTCTTTCCTCCACTTATCCGCATGCAGAAGTCTCTTGGGGCCACCAGGTGTGCTGGGGGAGCAGTTTTCTCTCCCGTTCTCCTAAAAAAAAAAAGCAACAAAAAAGAACTTCTCCTCTGGAAGTGTACCCCTAAAGGAGAAATCACGCGAGGTCTCTCACTCCTATGCCCTGCCTCAAAATGGATGGGCAGCCCTTCTCTTGCTTCCGGAGTTATTGGGAGCCTGGCACGCTAATAGTTCCCTGCAACAGGTGCTAAGGGGATGGAGTCTGGTGTCAGGAGTGGCTCACCCTCTAGCCCGTAACCCCCTGCCCACCACCCCAAGCTAGGCTAGGCGGATGTCAATACAGCCTTTGCATGTGTGCGTTTCTATCTCTCTGCAGAGAAAGTGTTTGCCAGCCTGCCACAGGTTGAAAGAGGGGTTTCCAAAATCATTGGAGGAGACCCAAAAGGCAACAATTTTCTCTACACCAACGGAAAATGCGTCATCATAAGGAATATCGATGTAAAGTATCCCTTTTTCCACCTTGCTCATGATTTCCCCTTTCCTTTAGGCTGGGTTAATCATCCACCTTCCCCGCCCAGACTCCTGCAGTGGTGATGTTGAGTAGTGAGGGAGAGGAAAGGTGAGGCAGCTTGCCACACCCCTCTCTCTTGCTCCCTCTCTCCCAGGTTGGCCTAAACCAGATCTTAACATTGACAGGGAGTTCTGAGCTTATTCTGCCCTTCTTTTGGTTATCACAGCTGGGGAAACTGAGGAGCAGAGAGGTTACATAAGGCCGGTTTGTAACAATTAGATCCGGGCTCTTGGCTGACTCACTCCATGAATCCACTGCACCATATTCCTCTTTGGGTGTTTGTAGACTTTTGGTGTTTTCTTCCCTATTAAAAGAATCTTTATTTTCCCTGACCCTTGAAAATGAGCTGGAGGAGGAAATGAAGTGTTCCCTTCTGCCTGCCCTTAGCCTTTATGAGTCACAGCACAGAAACACTAATGAATTTATTTCAAGTAATCACTCACTGCAGGAATCCTGTACCCAGGATGAAAAGCAGTTAGTTACAGGGCCAACTAATTGGAAAGGCTTCTCAAATTATTGTTATTAATCTGTAATTATTCAAATAACAGAGATTATTTCTTTTCTGGCTTTCTCCAAAACTGCATTTTAAAATGTTTCCCACTCCTTTAATATGTTTTCCTTTTCAGTTGAACTGGCTGTCAGGCTTCAACAGAGAAAGCTGTCCACATGAATTATTTCTGACTTAGCCATCAGTGAGATGTTTCCTGCTCTGCCTCTAGGAGTGAAATAGTAGGAAGCTAATATCTTTAATAACAGCAGTATGAGAACAGAAGTAATAACCGGCATTGTCATTATTTGTTGGTTTTGCGATTTACAAAGGCCTTTTTCCTAACAGTCCTCTGAAGTTAGACAGATTTTATCATGATTTCATTAAAGAGGAAATGAGACTCTTTTCCCCATACAATCCCACTTTTTTCCCAAACCAGTAATTTCTGTATCCCTAGCACTTGGCACAATGCTGGGCACGTAAGAGGTATTGGAGTGCTTAATTGATCTGATTGTGCCATATCCTACGTAAGGAGCACAAGCAAATCATAACATCTTATCCTCAGCTTCTTACCAGGTCAGCCACCTGGGGATGTGGGCATATGAGAGCTCAGATGAGATACTGGATGTGATCCTGCTTTGTAAAGGTGAAGTGTGAACCACTGATGACTGATAATTCAATAAGCATGTATTGAGCATTGTGCTAATTAAATCAGCATAAACCAGTTAAGTTAATAATCAGTTAAATTAACAAGCATGAACCCAGCTGGTGGGAATCATACTTCTGTTGTGAGAAATCCCCCCCTTGCTAAACTTAGAAAGGCTCATCACTAGGTGAGTCACAGATGGTGGGGTGTTTTTTGTTTTTGTTTTTTGGCCACATCACTTTTGGAGACCATGTACCAAGTCATAGGCCTTGCAGGGATGCTTTGATCTGGGGAGTAGTACCCTTGTAGAGAGAGCTAAGGATTCTTTCGGGAAAATTATTACCACCTAGTTCTCAGGACTGAAAGCGCCTTGGTATCTGTTACCTCATTTGATTAGCACAGCAAGGTGTGATACCTTCTCAGAGTGTCTAGATAGCTGAGGGAAGTATCCCTCCTACTAGCACTTTTTTTTGTTTGCTTAAAATGTTTTGGATAGGAATTACTCTTTGCTGCCTCCTTAAACTGAAGACCCTGAACTGAATGTACAACCTTTGCTTGGTGACTCAGGGTCTAAATTATAAACACCAGTTGGTGAGAATGCCAATATGATGGTACTCTCAGCTAATGGAAAGAAAAGTAAATTTGGAATCTTAAGTTGTGCTACTTAATAAGCCTTGTGACTTTGGACAAATCACTTGTCCTTGTGGTCTCCTTTCTTTATAAAAAGGAGGTGGACTAGCCTTATATTGAGGACAAGGGATAGTCAGTGGACATCCCTTGTGTTCCATTGGTATTTGAACTTGGTAAATTGTGAAGCCTGGTGTTAATTGATTAGATTTATGGAGGAGTTGGGACTTCCTTTGAATCTCGAAGAGATAGATCTCCTTTAGGAAGATGAGAAGATAAATAGCTGATATTTAATACCTTAAGATTGTCTGAGGATTTGAGATACATTCTCTTTGATTCTCATAAGTCATCTAAGGTTGATACTGTTTGACAAATGGAAAAGTCTTCCAGCCTAAGATGAAGCCAAAGCTCTCCTTCCTGAAGTTTCTTTTTTGAGCCCCTCCCTTCCAAACTATATTTATTCTGTATGATTTTTTTTTTAATTTTGCTTCTTTATTTTTTTGGAGTGATTTGCCCAAGGTTCCAGGGCTAGTTTTTGTATTAAGTGTCTGAGGCCAGATTTGAACTCTGGTCCTCCTAACTCCAGGGCTGTTGCTCTATTCACTGAGCCACCACCCCAAAGTATGGTTTTGTTTTGGCTTTTTTTTAAATATGTACTTGTGTTCCTCCATTAGAATGTAAGCACGTTGAAGGTAGCAATTGTTTCATTCTTTCTATTTGAATTCTTGCTAGCATTATCCTCAAAGCCTGGCAGATAGTAGTAGAACATTTAATAAATGCTTGTTTTTGCTCAGAATGGCCAAGACCCTATTCTTACTTGTGTCTTCCTGACTCTGAAATTTGCTATTGTGTCTTAAGTTATCAGGGTTCACTGTAAAAGGATTATTTCCCTCTAACCCCCACCCCCAGGAAAAAGTCACAAATAGAAATATCTGAAAATTTTCATGAGCTAGGAATTCTCAGGGCATATTCAGGGGACCAGGAGTAAATAGATGTGGCTAAAACTAAGACATATTGACCTTCCTGTTCCTCAAATGAGACTGTCCTATTTCCATCCCTGTTCAGTCTCCTTGTCTGCCTACCTGGGGTCTCTGCTTTCCCTCAGGATTCAGCTCCCTACTGTTGGAGGCCTTCCTCAGTGTACCTACCCTCCCAAGTCACCTTGTATATGATACACACACCTGTGTGAAGGCCTTGAGTTATAGGGTAGTAGGAACTTGGGTTGGAGCCAGGTGATTGGGGTCCTTGAATGCCCTGATGAGGAGGTTGAGCTAGTGGGGCCGATAGAAAGGGGAAGTAATTTGGAGTAGTAGAGCATTGAGGTCCTAGTCAGAAGGTAAGGATTCTACTCCTAACCATGTTAGTCATTTTAGCTCTGTCCGAGCTTCAGTGCCCTTTCCTATAAAAGGTAGACTTTGGACTAGATGAGCTAAAAGTCTCTGCTAGTCGTAACATCCTATGAAAGCTCTTACCAGTGGAGTCTTGTTTTTTTAATAGCAGAATAGAATTAATATAACCTATAAATAACAGTTATTCCTTCTACATTGAGACTTTACCCATCATGATTTCACTATCACAGGTTGGCATAAGAAATTAAATGGGAATTTCAGGGGAGTTTTGCAGAAGCCGCAGATGACACAGTAAAAGTTTAGAAACTCTGAAATGCAGAAAATGTGTGTACGTGTGTATGTATATGGTATACTATCAACTTTATTTTTTTGTATCATTAATTCAGATGACTTTTCTGGAATGAAGGGAAGACCAAGAAATTTTGCAAAAATTTTCCAGATCTCAGGGGCAAGTGCTTCACTCCTAATCCGCATGGTGTGGAAGGATAACAGTACAAATTGTCCAGCCATCTGTGTGGAAAGGTGTATCCAAAGCCCAGGTTAATCCTGCTTGCTGAATTGTATCTTAAATGATCAACCCAAATCCCAGTTCACTAGGTGAATCAAAGCAGTATGTTAAGAACCTGGCATTGCCAGCCAGCGACACGCCCCTGCAGTGGAAAGTCTTAACCTAGAGCTAAAAATGTGAGGTTGATGCCACACTGGCAGTTTTTGAATTTACACAGTACTCTTTGTTGGAGCTCAAGGTAGTTCCCACGATTTTCACTGCCTTCTCAAAGCCATGATGGGAAAATAGTGCTTACTTTGTAAGGGATGGGAAAACCAGCTAGATTAGAGCTTCAGAACTCTAGGCCTCCAGAATGGAAGGGGCCCAGGGGGCTGCTTGTGGGCAGGAGACAGAGCTGGATTATGGGTAGGAACATCTTGTCATGGAAAGAGCATGACCTTGGGCTTATTGGTATTGGCTTGTTACTGACAAGGCCAGAGATTCTGAGGCCATTTAGATCTCATCTTCTGTCTCAGTTCCTTTGGCTGTATAATGGGACTGATGGTTGAAGTATCAACCACAGAGGTTTGTTGTGAGGACCACTAATGTAAGAAATGTCTTCTTGTCAATAAAACCATCAGACAACTTACCGTGGGCAAGACTCTGGGGCCACAAAGCCTTCGTAGAGCTCCTTAAGGTTTACAGAACATTTAAAATAACTCGTTTTGTCCTCATAGCAACTCTGTATTGTTGTCACTCTCAGTTTACAAATGAGAACCAAAGCCAACAGTTGTAGTGAAGTTTTCTGGGGTCAAACAGCTAGTGTCTGAGGCTGGATCTTGAACTAGGGTTTCTGACTTTTGGTCTAGGCTTTTTCTACTGTGTCATCTGGTGCCTGCAAAGAAGGGCAAATGACAGCCCCTGCCCTCAGGGAGCTCACAGTCTGGGAGAGACCACACACAATTACTAGGTGCTAACAAGATGATGTATTTCAGTTAGTGTCTTGACTCTGACCATTTTGGGTTTTTTTTTTTTTTTTTTGGCAAAGATGCTAGAGTGGTTTTCCCTTTCCTTCTCTAGCTCATTTTACAGAGGGAACTGAGGCAGACTGGGTTAAGTGACTTGCCCAGGGTCACACAGCTAGTGTGTGTCTGAGGCCAGATTTGAACTCGTGGAGATGAATCTTCTGATTCCAAGCCCAGTGCTCTGTCCACTGTCTTTCCTAGTTCCCAGTACTCACAAGATACAGACAGGATAAATGGGAAGTAATTTGAGGGCACTGCCCTTAAGGGGGGGTCAAGAAAGGCTTCTCAGTAGGTAGGATTTCAGCTGGAACATGAAGAAAGGCGAAGATCAGGAAGGAGAGAATTCTGGAAATAGGGGACAACCTGTCAAAATGCCCAGTGTCAGGAGATGGCATGTCTCGTACCAGGAACATAGAGAAGGTTAATGTCACTGATGTTGTACAGACCTTTATAACTTAAGAAGCACTTTTGATGTGTGTGAGCTCTGATCAGGGGAGTAGCCTTGTGAGGTAGGGAGTTCAGGAATTGTGCCCATTTTACAAATGAGGACACTGAGGCGCAATGACCAGCTGAGGTCACATAGCCAATCATCGTGAGCTAGAATATCCAGGTTTTCTTGCTTAAAATTTAGTTTCTCTCCAAGCATTCCATGCAAATGTCATGTTACCCACGTAGAAATGTGGATTGTTAGTACGGTAAAAGCCCCCTGGCTCCCAGCATTTTGTTCGTGTCTAGACATATTGGCCTTCCTGAGCTCAGAAAGACTTTTTGTCCAAAAGCCTTGTCTAGGAAAGTGAGCCTGCCTTAATCTAAGGTAATGGACTGGTTCCCTTTTAACCCAGGGTTTTAACTCCAGTTGGAATGTGAGCTGAAAGCAGAGATAACAGGTGGCTGCCATTTTATCTGCCAGGCTCTTGTCCTCCCCAGAGAAACCATGGGAAGGAGAGCTGGCACCAAGGAAGGGTTCCTGAGGCCAGACTATAGTGGCCTTGCATCCCGAGAATAGCATTTCCAGGATCCCAGAGCAGGGTACTGTGCTATGTAGGGGAAGCAGCCATTTGGGGAGCCAACCAGAGAGAAGAGATGGTTTCCACAGCCCTGCTCCCAAGTGCGTAGCTTTTTAGAGCTAGACTTGGTATTGGAATCCATCTGCTTCAAGGATTTTTATCCTGGGGTCTGTGGATATATTTCAGGGGGTCTATAAAAAGCTAAGCCCTGCTCTGATTGGGATTTAACATTTCCCTTAATTATGAATATAGGAACAGACCTTAGTTCCTGAGAAGGGGTCCCTGGCCTCCAGCAGGCTGTCAAAAGGGTTCTCTATCTGGCCCAGTCTCATTTTACTGAAAACCAGAGAGGCTGACCTACCCAAGCTCATAAATGGTGAACTCCTGATGAGCACTAAAATTTTTTTTCTCAACTCAGGCTAGAGCCAGGGAGAAGTTCCATGGTCCCATGTGGGAAAGGGTCTGGGTTCAGATTCCAGCTCTGCTTTTTTTTTTTTTTTTTACCTATCCATATAACTATGTAGGTTCCTGAAATACCATGCTCTAATTCTTGAGTTTGTACAGTGAGTAGGCCAGACTAGAAGCCTGCCCTCTGTGGTCTGAGATCTCACTATTATGCCAAATAACCATCTGAAGTTAGAATTCTGGGTAGGAATTGGGGGGCTAGTCAAGCTCACCTTATTCGTAATCTCTCTGGTCTTTGCTACAAGAGCAGTTTAAGTAGGGAATAGAAACAGTGGAATTTTTAGAATTGGAAACCTCTACTCATCCAGTTGAACTCCAGATGATAAAGTGGGGGGGAGGAATCCTACATTTGGAGTCAAAAGTTTTCCAAGTTCGTCTTTCACTCTGAGCCTCAAGCTTCCTTACACATAAAATGGGAGCCCTAATATTTGTGCTACCTACCTCATGGGATGATTAGGATCCCATGGGCTACATGCATCAGGATTGTATAGTAGCAAGATGTTGTCAGCTGTGGTTTTCAGGTGACAAATTGGAGCCTAGGGAGATGATTTTGCCCAAGGCAGTATGGTTAATTAATGGGAGACTGACACTTCCAGTCAAATTTACAGGTTCCCAGTCCAGAACTTTGAAGTGTATGCTATGTTTTTCCCTTACAAAGGTGTATGGGAGGGTCTCAGAAGAAGAGAATTGGGCAGAGGAAAGCATCTTGTTGGCCCCTATTTTGCTAATAAAATCATGACTGTCATGGGAGCTAATATCCCCATAGCCTTTAATTGTCAGGTTGGAAATGGATCTAAAGCTAGGCCTTAAAGGCAAGGTTATGCCCCTCAGGACATATCTGGCAAACTAAATATGTTGAATAAAAGATTAAAGATTTAATCTGTTGGGATGTGGGAGAGGCTTCAGGAACCAAAGGACCTGGGTTCCAATCATCTACTTTTCTTGCATTCCAGTTTCCTTATCTGGAAAATAAAGAGCTGGACTAGATGGTTTGGAAGGCCCCTTCCCACACTAATTCTCTGGATTTTTATCTTTTTCTCATCAGATCAAATAGTAGAATCCAGTAGAATGAAAGCTAATTTTTGTTTGGTTTGAATTTGTTTCCACCGGGCTTTGCATGTAGTGGGCATTTAATGATTGCTTGTTGGATCATAGTTCCTGCTTTGCCATGTGGCCTAATCTGAAATGAAAGGCCCTGGGTTAACATCAACACTTCGTAGTTTTACAGTTGATGTGACCTTAACTAAGTCAACTTCTTCACTAATGTGTCACTTTATCCAAGGTCACTTAGGTAGTAAGCGTCAGAGGCTAGTAACCCCATCCAAATTCCTGCCCATTTGGAGAACCCTCATGCAGAAGTCTCTTCTCAATCTTCTTTGAAACCCTGAACTTGGGTTCCTTATTCAGGGGGTCTGGTTTTCTTTATCCAAGGCAAAAGATGTAGGTGTTGGAGTAGGCAGAGTGTGTCATGGCCCTCCACTCCCAATGTGGTTGCAATTTTGTGAACTGAGGATTGAACCTATTATTACAACATGACAGTTAAGGAAACCGAGGCATAAAGGTCACATGGCTAGTAAGTGTCTTGTCTGGGATTCTAACCCAGATGTCTCCTAACTCCCACATTGAGTGCTCTTTCCTCAACACTGTACTCACCAGTAAAGATTTGTCCTTACTGAACCTTATAGTTACCTGGTATACTTTTAAACTTGTATCTGTTGGGGAGGAATGCCTTCAGGAGAGGGACGTGGAGGATGAAGACTTTGGGGGTTTGAGTGCACAGATTCATTAAGAAGCAGGCAGAGTGTGACTTGAAGAGGAAAGCTAATGGTTGTCTTCAGTTGCAGCAAGAGAGCCTGCTGAGGGATTGGGGGCCTGCCTTAGAGCCTGGAGACCTGGGTGCAGGTGTTCTTCCTGACACATTAGCTGAGTACAGCCTCTTAATGCCCCCAGGCTGCACTCTTCAGTTGTGGTCAGGCTGCCTACCTGTGTGAGTGGAGGGACTGAGGGGCATGTATTAGTGAAATCCCGGAGCTGGCCTTCCTTCTTTCCCCTTCTCCATGTCCAGATGATGACAAACATGGAAGGTGGGAGTTACGCCATATTGCCTGGGTTAGACCCTTATCTGCTCAGGGTGGGACTGTGGAGCCCATAACCTGAATGCCTCTCATCTTAAACTCTGGGTTTCATTTGGTCATCAGCTGTTTGTGCCTGGGTGGGACCCTCCTTCCCTCTGCCAGCTCTATCTGGGCTTTTGGTTCTTGGGTGGTTTTGTTAACTTCACAGTTCCTTAAGCTCTTTCATCTTTAATATTTTCTACCAAGTGCTCTGACCTATTTCACAAGCGAAGAGCCCAGCATGAAAAAGAATATTATTAGATCCTTTTTGCTGAGAACAGGCTGTTATCCACAATGTACTCTAATTGTCATGTGCCTCCTTGGTGACAAACCTGACATGCTGTGACACATTGGAGACAGGAAATAGTCTCATTTGTAGGGACTCACATTGGCATAATGAGCTTGGCATTAGGGAGCTAGCCAAAAAGTGGCAGCTTGTGTTCCTCTGGGGCATTTATGACTACAAAGTACTTTATCAGGATCAGTTTGAACAACATCCCTGTCAGGCAGGCAGTCCTGACAAACGTGTCTTCCCCTTGTTACTTTTGAGGAAACTGAGGTCTGGAGTGTCTTAAGAGACTTGCCTGGGGTCATGGAGCTTCATTTCATTTCGTATTTTTAAACTATGGGCCTGACAGTGTGCTAAGCATTGAGGGTATGGTGAAAAAGGAACCAGTTTCTGCCTTCCAGTGACTTAACATTTGGTGGGGATTACTGATAAATGTAATTTCATTAAGAAGAAAGGGCAGTTAGAAGGGAGGGGAGGGATAATTGGTAGGAAAGGCTGTTGTAGGTGGCAATACTTGAAATCAAGTCAGGAAGTATTTATTAAGGGTTTACTAGGTTCCAGCACTTTGCTAATTGGTGAGGATAACAAAGCCGGAAAAGTCACTTTACCCTAAAGGATTTCACATTTTAATGGAGGAGGTAATGTACAGCTGAAGGAGGTTCTAAGAGAAGCTAGAGGTTCATGGAGGCAGAGGTGAGAAGGGATTTGGGATGCCCATCGAGAGACGGGCCGGAGACTGGGCATGATGGTGGAGGAAGGGCCGGCAGGCCGAGGCCGCTTAGAGTACGGCGTAGAGTCTGTAGGAGGTTTGGCATCCAACTCCGCCACTCTCCATTCACCCTGCTCTGCTGCCTGCTTTCAGATCAGAACAGTCTGCTGGTCCCACTGACTCAGCTGTAAGTCATTAGGTTTAATTGGGAGTGCCTGAGCATATGCTATCTGACCCAGTTTTGTGTTGAGAAGAAAAGCAGGAGCTGCATTCCTATTGTATGCTGATGCCAAACTCTTATTCGGGATGACCCGTGCTGCTTACCATAGCCCTCTTGGGTATAGATGAGCAGCCAGTGTTGCTCATTCAGAGAGGAGCAGTTTTCAGACACTGATTTTCCAGTTCCCCCAACCTGGAATGCACTTTCCTCTCTTCTCAAACCCTAGTCCTTCTTCGATATCTCCAAGGGCTCAAGTCTTCCCTCGTCATCGTGAAGCCTTTCAGAATCACTCTAGCCACTCTGACGAGGGCCCTAACATCAATAATAGCCCTTTACCACCTAGCCCCTTTTACCTCCCTGTCCATACAACTGGCCACCCTGTTCCTCACACATGATAGTCCCATTTCTCTTCCATCCCCATACAGTCTTTGGATCTCATCCACCTGGAGTCTCTGGTGTCCATCAAAATTCAGCTCCTACTGTGGAAGGTCTTTCTTGGTGTGGGCCTCCCTTCTCTGGTTACCCTTTGTGTGTCTCTGGTGTATACTTGTCCTCTCCTTTAAAATGCAATCTCCCTTGGAATGTTACTCAGCAAACATTTAATGTGCTAGGGTGTTCTAGGCATTATGAGTTCAAAGGGGGATAGAAAGTTTTTTTAAAATGCAATCTCCTTCAGGGCAGGGGCTGTTTTCTCTTTTCCTTCAGGTTCCTAGCATTTAGCAGTCTGGGGTACATAGTAGCAGCTTAATATAGCTTAATTTAGCTTGATTTCATTTGACCTTCATCAACCACACTGAGGTAGGGAATGCAAAACCCTCCCACTTGCCACTCCCTACAAATTGTGCCTGATCGACCTGTTCAGTTGTCTTTGTCCTATCTCAAAGGAGAAAATGTCACTGGTGTAATGCAAGAAGATGAAGCTGGTGTTGGGGCATGGTGTGGGTAGACAGTCACTGTGATAATTCCTTTTCCATTTCATTGAGGAAACGTTGAAGTATTTATAGAGTGTGCAGGGTGCTATACTAGGTCCTGGGTAAGATTCAGACTGCACACACAGCTCTTTCTACCTATTAAGTATTATATATTTATATTTATTGATTTATATCAATGCCCAACAAATCTATAATATGGTTTGTATATCATATTTATGTTTATATAGCTACTGTATTTATATCAATACTATGCTTATAAATACTTACATACACATACATTATACATATACACTGTGTTTAGCCCACTGTTAAGTAAAGAGTTCCTGAAGGGGAATGAGATACTGAGTGTAACTGAATTATGATTTTTTTCCACTTATTTTTTATTTTTCCTTTTTAAAAAGGTACATTCAAGGAATAATCAGTTTTACAGTTGGAAGAATAGATATATTTAAAAGCAGAAATACTAAGGGACCTTAGCTAATCCAGTCTAACCTCTTAGTTTTACAAATGAAATCCAGGTGTAGAAAACTGAACTGACTTGTCACTACTATTGAGCTAATTCGTGATAGCTGAGACTGGAAGCCAGGTTTCTTGATTCCTGATGGAGGACTCTTTTATAAGGGGAGTGGGTTGGTTTATATCCATTCCTTTTGTTTGCATTTAAAAACCTTATTCTGAGGAGTCCATACATTTTGCTGCACTGCCAAAAGGGGTACAGGACCCACAAAATGGCAGTAGCTCTCATGTTGGGGGGAGTGGGAGGTGTTAGGAATAATGACGTATGTATACTGACTCCACCCCTCTTGGGCTCCTCATTCCACAGAATCCCGCAATTGCAGACATTTATACAGAACACGCCCATCAAGTTGTGGTGGCCAAGTATTCGCCTAGCGGATTCTACATTGCATCTGGAGGTAGAGTATCCCACTTGTGCCTGTATTCAAGAAGTTGTCCAGGAAAATTGGAGGGGTGGGAGAACCAATCTAATTAGCTTTGGTTTGGGTAAAATTGGCAGGTTGAGAAAAGCTGAAAAGACACCAGAATTAAAGCTCATTCAGTGGGTGCCCAGCCATCTGGTTGCCACCTTTCAGCTGGTTTCCAGTCGCAGGCGCCCGATAGAATGCCTTCCATAGATGAAAGCCAGCTTTTTCTATAGAGCCGGCTATCCTTTGTGGGTGTGTCTCTTGTGAAATAGTTGAACTAGTTTCCTGACCCATAAGGCTTGGCTTTTATTTTTAGTAACTCTGAGTTTTGTGTCACAGTGCCTTTTTCACCCCTTTTTTAGACTGTTGTTACCTCCCAGGCAAAGATGTGGAGAAAGAGACCTTTTACAACAGGCTAACGCTGTTTGTGTAGTCCAGCCCTTGCTATGAATTTGGATTGGTTCCTGTAACTTCTCCCAAGTGCTTGTCACTTTAAGATTTTTTTCTCCCAAACCTTTGCCCCCTTGTACTCATTGGATGTTATTTAAGCTTAGCTATATGTCCTGAAGCAATAACACCTCATAAAAAGTGTTACTTATATAATGTGTAGCCCCTCTCCTAGCACTTCAGCATCCACAGTGGTAAATCCAATTACTGGGATCCCTGCTGGTAGTGGTAAACCAATAAGGGATTAAGTTGGACCATCCCCCAAAGATCCATTAGAGTAGGGATTCTTATCCTGGGGTCCCAGGAACTTTTTTTTTTATATTTGAATAATTATTTTTAACACAGTTTCCTTTATAATACTGTGTTTTGTTCTCATTTAAGAATCTTATTCTGAGGAGTCCATATGTTTTACTGGACTGCCAAAAGGGATCCAGGATTCACAAAAGGGCAACAATTGGGGGAGGGAATGGGAGGTGTTAGAAACTCAGGCTAGAAGTCTGTGACTTTCAAAGAAGACAACATAATCAGAAAAGCAGTTTCAAGAGATATTACAATGGAGAATAAATTTCAATTGTAGCTACCCTCTCTCCTGATTGGGTGAAGGGAGGAGGGAAAGATGTATGTGCTTTCCAATACACAGAGTACACTTACATTTCCATATGGTAATTCCTTTTAGTGTGAAATGAGTAGATCTTAAAAAGTAATGATTAAATGTTGCTCCTGAGATTAGTACAGCTCCAAAAGGGCCAGTAGTCTATAAATAGTGTCTCATTCAGATCTCAGAGTGATGAGGGAGACAGAGAAGTTGCAACATTGACAAAGTAGGTTGCCTTTAGACTAGGGTCTTCCAAGGAGTTGTTAGATGTATCTTTGGCAGCTGACTCAGTGCTGAATAGAAAAGACCATTTGGGCCCTAGACTTTTTTTTTTTCCTGGCCCCTTCTGATTGTGTTTCTTGTATGTACTCTGTATTCCATAAAGCTTCATTATTCACCTCCTTCCTGGGGGTCAAAACAGGCATGGTGCCCATCAGTTGGGGAATGGCTAAACAAGTTGTGGTATATGAATATAATGGAATATTATTGTGCTATAAGAAACGAGGAGGTGATGGATTTCACAATTACCTGGGGAGAATTATACAAACTGCTGAGCGAGAAGAGTAGAATCAGAAAAAATTTGTATACAATCACAGACATACCATATCTGTGATGACCAACTATGACAGACTGGACTCTTTCCAGCAATGCAGTGATATAAGTCAATCCCGACTCAAGAAAGTGAGAAATGCGCCATCCAGAGATATAACTAGAAAGTACTGAGCCTAAATCCTGATGGAAGCAAACTAAATGATCTTTTTCTTTTCGTTGTTTGATTTTTTTTTCTTCCTTACCATCTTTCATCCCACCTAGTACAATATGCCTTTGTAATTGGAATAATGTCTAATATAAATGCATTTGCAGATCTTATACTGGCTGTCATGGGGGAGGGGAGAGGGAAGGAAAGGAAATGAAATTTGAAAATCAAGGAACTATGGAACTGAATCTTGTTAACTGAAACTAAACTAAACTAATAAATTAATTTAAAAAAAGAAAAAAAAACAGGCACAGGCAACTTGATTTAAGCTTTGGCATGATGTGTGTTTGGAGGCAACGAAAAAATCTTGATTTGTAGCACATGGGCAATGGATAAGCAAGAGTCAAATCTTGTCAAGGTGAGCAGACGAATCCTCACCTGCCCCATAGGAAGACAATGAGCTTTCCTGCCCTAAGCCTGGTACTAAATCCAGGTTTTTGATTCCACTTTTTTTTTTTCCAGTGGTTACTTCCAAGGATGCTTTTTTGAAGCCTGGTAAGGGTAAATCATGGCTGCCTTTAGCACTTACCTTCTGCCAACTCAGCTTCCCAGGAGTCATACCTCCCCAGCCTGTGTAGTCAAATGCCAACTTATGATACAACTTTGTGGGTGCTGATGATCCATAAGTCTTCTGAGGATCTGTGTCTGTTCCCTACTCAGTCTCTAATTTGGGCTTGGCATTTTATGTGATGTTGAGTTAATTTCTCCTTACCCATTAAAATTCAAAGGAGACCAAAGTAACTCACAGATCTAGATAACTGGATATGGCTAAAGATGCTGTATGGCCCAACATTTTTAATTTTACAGATAGAGAAACTGAGGCCCAGGGAGGTTAGGGGCCCAAGGTCACACAGGTAATAAATATCAAGTAGAATTTGAATACATGTCTTTTGTTTCTAAAGCCAATGCTTTTCACTTTGACTCACTGAGTTCTTGAAATGTGTTAAATTTTTAGAAAACATATACTACATCTATAGCCTAGACTGGCATGATCTTTACAGAGCCTCTTAACTTTCCTAAGATATATAGGGCAGGGTGGGATGCCCTAGCCTCCAGGCAGATCAGTTCTTTACGCATGTATTTCACCTAATTGTGTACATGTTTTTCCTGGGGGACGAGGAATATCTTCTAAATGGTGATTTGTCTTTAATAATAGTAATGATAGCTAACAGTTAGGTAGCACTTTAAAATTTGCAAAACAGTTTACAGATATCTCATTTGATGCTCAAAACAACCCTGGAAGGTATATGCTACTATAATCCCTGTTTCACAGTTGAGGAAGCTGAGACAAACAGTTAAATCCTGAACTATAAGGCTTGGTTTTTATATGTAGTAACTCTCTCCTAGGGTCACGTAGTAAGTATCCAAGATTGGATTTGAAGTTGGATCTTTCAGCACTAGGCCCAGTTCTCTATTCACTGTGTCATCTAGCAACCTTTGTAGTTATATCAGATACAGAAAAGCTTTCTGAAATCTCAGGCTAGAGTGGAACATTTACAAAAGGAAGTATTTATAGGATTCTTTTTATTGGGTGTTTTTTTTCTTTTTGGAGGAAGGTAGGTAGGCAATTGGGTTTAAGTGACTTGCCCGAGGTCACATGGCTAGTTTTTGTGTTAAGTGTCTGAGGCCGGTTTGAACTTGGGTCTTCCTGACTCCAGGGCAGGTGCTCTATTCACTGGTATGTGTGTGCGCGCGCGCGCGCACACACACACATACATATATGTTTGTATATATAAGTAATCAGATTAGGTCTCAAGTTCCCTTCCCTTGGCAGATCTAAATCTCTGAACCTTATTATTGGAGGAGAGGTAACTATTGATGAGAGTTTGACCTTTGCCCTACAAGTGTGGTGGCCAGGCCTGACCTGGCTTCTTAGCAACTCAGACTAAGGAAGTTGGGATTTCTTTTCTTTTCCCCCATAGTCAAAATCTTCTAACCTATCCACCCCCAGCAGTGCAGTTAAATAACTTGCCCAGGGTCATGTAGCTAGTAAGTGTCTGAGGTCAAAGTTGAACTTGGGCCATCCTAACTTCAGGACCAGTACTTTATACTCTAGCTGCCCCCATTTTTTCCCTCTTAATCCAAAGCTTAAAGCTGATTGGCCTGAGTTCAGGTAAACACAAGGCATTTGGATATGCCTGAGAGAGCTCACTCTTCCAAGTTCCCATCACCCCAAATCCAGTGCCTTTTCCTCACATGCTATCCTCAGGAGATCCTCTTCTAGGAATACTCCTCTGACAATGAAGTCAGGCCCACAAAGTTCTATTAGGGTGTTGTCATCACACGTCTTGACTTGAATTAATTGAAGAAACAAAAGATATTTTCTTCAGAGCCTGGTGCAGACCTAAGGCGTCCATTGGGGGAAGCTTGAATTCCCCCTGAGAAAAGGACTGTCTTAGGCGCTTTCTAAGCAACCTACAATGTAGCTTTCGTTAATGGTGTGAAAAAATGGGAGTCTCCAATCCACATGCTCCCTCCTCTGCTGCCAATCACTATGCTAATTTGTGAAGATAGGACTATTGCTAGTCAATACTTGTTGACAGGATTCTGGCAGGGAGGGAGGATAGAAGAAGTCTTCTGGTCTCACTTCTCTTAGTTTGCAATCTGTTAGGTTGAAAATGCAGCCCTTAGAGAGGGGGCCAGGGTAAAATGCTGGCTATGGTATGTATGCCTTTCCAATTTTTCTTTCTCACAAAAGAACCTACTTGAGAATCTAAATTTAAGTTGTTGATTTTGTCCTTGGTTTGTGGTCTTTGGAAGAGAGCAGGATTTCAGTACTTTAAGGGAAGAACCTCAGACTCAGTCTTAAGATCTGCTCATTCCCATTCCCAAAATTCCAGTGATTTCCAATTACCTCCAGCATCAGATCCATTAAAAGCCTGGTGAAACTCTTTATAACCTGAATCCTTTCCACCTTTCAAGTCTTTTATACTTTACTCCCTCCTCTGCATATTCTGTGAGCCAGGACAGCTGGTTTTCTCCTTGCTAAACTCACATGTGACTCATCTCTCAGCTCAGCATTTTCAGTTGCTGTCCCTCTGTCTGGAATTCTCTCCCTCCTTCAAATCCCTTGTTTGTTAGTATAGAGTTGCTAGTGTGTTGCCTCTCCTGTTGGTGAACTTCTCAAGATCAGGATTATCTTTTGCCTTTTTTTATATGTCTGATGGGGGCTATCTCCAGGCCTGATCTCATTCTGACCTCTGTAGGAGAAAGTGAGGCTGGTGACTTTGCCTGGCCCTCCCTCATTTAAATCCAATTCACTTGCAAGTCAAGGCATCCCCTACCTGATGTCCTGGTCCTCCTTGATAATGAAGGACAAACAACCATGTCCAGTGCCATTCACAAGTGCTTGCTTAATAAATGCTCCTTGATTAAGAGAAACCCTGCCATTTTTTTTTACAGGAGAAGGCAAGGTCTTTTACATGGGGAGTTTAAGATTGAAGCCGCCCTGACCCTGACTTCAAATACAGTGCTATTGTCTATATACCAGGACACGAGCTTCCTACGCTGAAGTTGAGAGTAGATGTGAATTTTTTGTAAGCTTTTGAACTAGCACTGTTTCCTGAAGTTGAACAGATAATTGATATTAAACCTAATCATTTTATTGCCGCTTGTTCCTTCTTTACCTGCACAGGCCATATCATGTAGCCCCTTTCGCATATTTTAACCCTTTTCATGTGATTTTTGAGTCAGTTGTAGGAATGGCAACTTGGAGGGAAATCTGGTTATTCCCAGCTTACGAATCATTTTCTTCATCCCTTTAAATCAAAATTGTTCAGTGCCCCAGGGGCTTGGGAGTCAGGGATTTTGTGTCCAAACTGAGCCTCAGGTGATAGAATGTCCATGGATGATGGACATGATGGATTAACAGCCGTTATTTCCTTGTTGGTAAGAGGTGATAATGATGTCTATTGCTTACCTTCCGTGATTGGTGTGAGGACCACATTTTTATATATAGATAGATAAATCTATATGTATATGACATAAATATGAGTCTTAGTACCCTCCACCCAAGCTTCTCACTTTGTTGCCCAGAGTTTAATTTGAAGAACTTGTGTATGAGGTCCACGGGCAGCTAGGTAGAGCAATGAATAGCACCGGCCCTGGAGTCAGGAAGACCTGAGTTCAAATCCAGCCTCAGATACTTAATTACTAGCCTTGTGACCTTGGGCAAGTCACTTAAGCTCAATTGCCCTGCCTTCCCCTTCTAAAAAAAGCAAAAAAAAGATAGGTCTACCCCTTTTCAGCCAAAGAGTACCCAATGTTTTGTGCAAAGATTGATCTCAGCAGACCATTCTTGAACTTGTTTCCAGGGTGCCTCCAAGTGATTGGGGCAGATTGTGGAGTTGATCCTTGCTCAAATAATGATTATTCTTCCTCTCCTACCCCATAACTCCCCCTTTTCTTCTCATGGCAGATGTCTCTGGGAAGCTTAGAATCTGGGATACCACACAGAAGGAACATCTCCTCAAATACGAGTATCAGCCTTTTGCCGGCAAGATAAAGGATGTTGCCTGGACTGAAGATAGCAAGAGAATTGCAGTTGTTGGAGAAGGAAGAGAGAAGTGAGTAGCTGATTATGTACACCCTTCTTGCCTTGTTCTTGCCTTGTTCTCTCAAGTGTGTAGGTCTTATTCTTAAGACTTATTAAATATTAAACACAAGATGCTTAAGTGTCGATACTTAGAGGGCAGGGACCATGTCCTAGCCTTCTTTGGTGTCCCTTAGAGGATCTTACCTCAGTACTGGCGTAGAGAATTGGAGGGTTTTCATCTTCAGTGCCAGAAG
The DNA here is from genome assembly GCA_011680675.1 of Gymnobelideus leadbeateri. Lineage (NCBI taxonomy): Eukaryota > Metazoa > Chordata > Mammalia > Diprotodontia > Petauridae > Gymnobelideus > Gymnobelideus leadbeateri. Next base: position 268,932 of record WOXC01004512.1, on the reverse strand, counting down.
GGTGTACTTAGAGATTTAACCAGAGAAATTTAATCCCCTTTTTGGTTTGTTTTTTCTTTTGCTAAAAAAAATAAAAATTAAAAAAAATGCTATTTAGAAGTGAAAATGACTTGCCCACCACTTTGCAGGTGTGACCCATACTTTTTTTTTGCACTTCATTGCTTAATTTAAATTTAATTAACTCAATAGATGAGTATGTTTCCCCTTTTTGTCTTCTAAAAGCATAAAGATTTATGCCACCATAAAAAAAAGGTGAATTATTTTATCGTTTGGTATGTTTTCACTTTCTATATGGATCAAAGTTGTTTCTGTAGGGTATTACCAGTTGGTAGTGATTATAAAATACAAGCCACAGAGTCACTAAATGTCAGAGGTGGAAGAGGCCCTTATGATCATCGGGTTCAGCTAAGGCCTAGGAAGAGGTGGCCTTGGCAGAAGTGGAACCTTTGTCCCTAGAGTCCCACTTTTTGTACCTTGACATTCCCCAACTGAGAGTAACTTACTTGTACCAAATTCAAGTGGAAAGCAATTGCTGCAGCGCTGTGCTGGTTGACTTAAAAAACCACAATTAACATTATCTCTGTTGTATTATATTTTTATTTGCTTCATTCAGCTTTTTCCAGTTAACATTTTAATCTGGTTTAGGCTGCATGCCAGCTTGACCTTTGTTTCACATTATGTTTTCTTCCTTTGTGAACATAGTCAAAGTAGTATTTTAAGTGATGTGATGCTTAGATCTTCACCTCTCTGGGTTCATAATCACATGCTTCTGACTCGTACTAGCTGTGTGACCAAAGGCAAGTCACTTAAATTGTCTGCCTCAGTTTCCTCATCTATAAAACAAGGATGATGGTAGCACCTACCTCCTAAAATTGTCATGAAGATCAAATGAGAGAGAGTGTATGTGTATATTGCACTTTGCCAACCTTGAAATGCTGTACAAATATTAGTGTTATTGTTATCCTCCATTTTTCAGATGGTAAAACTGAAGAGAAATTACTTCCAGTGTGGCTAGTTGATAGCAGAACCATGATTCATCCCAAGATATATTCTGATTCTTCACCATTATAACACACTGACTCTGAGAGTGTTTTGTCTTCCCCAGTCAAAGAAGACCTTTTTTTTCCTGTGTCCTTAGTATAGTATGCATTTGAACAAACAACAGCTCCATTTTTCTGTATTTATTTCTTTTCACCTCATTCCCTGTCCTGGTAATCAAAACACTTCTGGTTCAAGTCTTGATTTATGCTTCCAGCTAGTTGTAACCTTGGGAAAGTCATTTCTTTGGTCTAGATTTCCTAGTTTTTAAAATTAGGGAATTGGCTTAAATGTTATCTAAAGCCTCTAGCTCTGCCTCTTGTATTCCTTACATTTTGTGACAAGTTAGAGTTCCACAGAACTCTAGTTTGGTCTGATTTTTGTTTTTAATTCCTGGGCTTTTTAAAAGCATAAAACCTTTCTGTCCTGGGATAATGTTCCCTCGTGTTGAACTGAAATGACTGAGTGTTATTTTAAGGATTGATTTCTGACCTCAGCAGAGGGAAGCAGAAAGAGTCAGCAAGTTTTTCTCTTTGTTAAATGAATAGGTTAAAACTTTGTTCAACATGGGCTTAACCACTTTCTCCTTTGTCTGGTTCTCCTGGTTTTGACTCTGTATTTTTATCATTTAAGGTTTGGTTCAGTCTTCCTTTGGGATACTGGCTCTTCTGTTGGGGAGATAACTGGACATAACAAAGTGATCAATAGTGTTGACATTAAACTGACCAGGCCTTACCGTCTCGCAACAGCCAGTGATGACAACTGCGCAGCTTTCTTTGAGGGACCACCATTCAAATTCAAGTTCACAATTGGCGTAAGTCAGCTTTTTCCTTTGTGGCTAGTTGTGCTGAACTTTGGGTGTCATCTGAACACTTTTTGGGGGTCGTTACCAGGATGGAGAAAAGTTGGAGACATCATTTGATGGAAGGAACTGTTTGTTTTTGTTTGGGGGGGGTGCCGTTTGAAGGCACTTGGGGTTGTGACTTGCCTAGGGTCACACAGCTAGTTAAGCGCCTGAGTCCAGATTTGAACTTGAGTCTTCCTGATAGACTGGTGCTTTATCTACTGCCCTCCAAGAGGCATGTTTGAAAAAGCAGTGAGGTGTGGTAGAGTACTGACTGAGCAAGTCCCTTCACCTACCCTGGCTTCTGTTTCCTTCTGTATAAAAATGAAGGGTTGGATTATATCAGGGTTGGGGAACCTGTGGCCCTCTAGGTCCTCAAGTACAGCCCTTTATTTGAACCAAACTTCACAGAACAAATCCTTTTATTAAGGGGATTTGTTCTTTAAGTGGATCTATCCTTTTATGAAGAGCATTTGTTCTGTAAAGCTTGGGTTCAGTCAGAGGGCTGCACTTGAGAGACTAGAGGGCCACATGTGGCCTCAAGGCTGCAGGTTCCCTATCCCTGGGTTAGATGATCACAAGATCATAGAACTTAGAGTGGGATTTGAAAGCTCCTCATTTTACAGAGAAGGAAACTGAGGCCCACAGCTGATAAGTGAATTTTTAGGAACACACAGACTAGTAAGTAGCAACACTGGGATTCTCCTTGGGTCTCTCCTGGAGTGCTGATTCAGTTCTCTTTAAAAATACCTGGTACCTGGAGGGAAAATGCAGTGTTCCTCTTCATGTGTTTTTATAGGGTCATTGTTTGCTCAAGAGAAGAATGGTGCAGCATAGAATGCTGGGCATGAAAACATCTTACCTCGGCTTTCTGGCTCCATTTAAGGAAGAAGGTGCTATTCCGGTTGCCCTAAAATGGAGCAAGTTCCCTTTTACTGTTCTAACAGAAGCGGTGTGGCCACTGGGGATTATTTTGAGGGAAGTCCCTATGCTGAGTAGACTGGATGCCCTCTGATGCCTTTTGTTGCTCTGCCGGAGCATCTCCTGTGGCTATTGGCTAATTGGCATGTAGAATCCCGGTTATTTTGGGAGCACTGTTGTTAAAGGTCACCCTTTTGTAATATGTGTGCAGGGATTGTAGAGCAATAGATCTTTTTTTCCTTGTTTTTGAGCACAACTGAGCATAGTAATTAAGTCCACTGATCTGAACCCACAAAGGGAAGGAAATTATAGGTTTCCAGAAGAACTCGAGCCTGTCTGCCTGTTCTTCCCTTTGCACAACAGTGTAAAAAGCTCAGACTGTTTATTCTTCCGCCGGTGTTTTCCTCTTGGTGCTGTCCAAAATGAAGGATGTGCCTGGGAGAGAGGACCTCTAAATGAAGTCATTCTTCTTGGGGAGCAGCTGAGTTCCCCATCTTTGGATGTCTGCAGGTCATGGCTGGATAAGGTAGCTGGCAGAATGTTGTAGCAGGGATTCCCGCCCAAGCACAGATTAGCCGAGATGTCTTCTGAGGTCCCTTCCGCCTCCGACATCCTGTAATTTAGAGGGTATTTGTTAAACACAAAGCAATTGTGCTAGGCTCTAGGGGAGATAGAGAAGGCAGACAGCTGGCCCTCCCTCTGAATGCTCTGCCTCATGCCACCTTCTCCAGAAAACCTTTCCTTGTGTCCCCCATTAATCTTAGCGCTTTCTATCCATTCACTGTGTCCAGTTCAGCTCTCATGTGTACTTTGTACATTGTTGGCATGCTGCCTCCCTCATTAGGCTGAACTCCATAAAAGCAGAGACTTTCCTGTGACCTTTCTTTGCAGCCTCCACCTCACTCCCAGCTTATGTGCCTGGCATATAGTAGGTGCTTAATATTTTTATTTATTTATTTATTTGCTTTTTTGGAGGGCAGTTGGGCTTAAGTGACTTGCCCATGGATAGTCACATGGCTAGTGTGTCTAGTGTCTGAGGCCAGATTTTAACTCGGGTCCTCCTGACTCCAGGGCTGGTGCTCTATTCACTGTGCCAGCTAGCTGCCCCAGGTGCTTAATATTTGACTGACCCGAGGAACTTGCTGTCTAGTAGGGGAAATCACAAACTATTTCTTAATCGGATCCATGATAGTGGTCTACCTATACCTTTCCATCCTGTGAGATTCTCACGGTGGCTCTCTTAACTCTCCATAGGGAATCTGGCTACTTCACCAGAGGCCTTCCTTCTGGCTCTTCTAATAGTGGATGATAACATTTCATCAACTGGACAACCAGTCACTAGCCCTGGTTCTCACTATGAAGCTGGCTGTCTCTTCTGCTAGGCCTATATGTCCCTTCCTGGTGGCAGTGAGGCACAGTGGTAAGGGGGGGGAAACAAGAGTTGCTGCAGGATGGACAGGCATGGAAGGGTCGGAGGGAGCAGCCATAAGATCAGGAATCCACTGGAAGATTTGCGTATTTGGAGTCCTGAGTTTGATTCCTAGGTATACCTGGGTGGTGGCCATCTATGCTGTGGGGGATATTCCTCACCTGGAGCTATGCTGATGAAATTACCACTCTGGCTCAGTCCTTGGGGAATGGGAGACCTGCATATTGTAAATTCCTTCAGAGCTGGGACTTTCTTCTGCCTTTTTTGGGTATCCCCAGCACTTAGCACAGTGCCTGACCCATAGGAGGTGCTTGATCAATATTTATTGGTTGATTGGATCCATTGGATTGTAAGCTCCTTGAGGGCAAGGTCATTTTCTCCCTGTCCCCCCCCCCCCATATTCTCTCTTCTCTCCCTTTCCCTGTACCTCTCTATCTTTGTCTCTCTCATTTTCTCTCTCCCCCTCTTCCTGTACCCTTCTCTCTCCCTCTCCCCTCTCATTTTCTCTCTCCCTCCTCCCTCCCCCTCTTTCTGTCTTTTCTTTCTCTCTCTCCCTCATTTTCTCTCTTCCCTTCTTCCTGTACCCCTCTCTCTTTCTCTCCCTCCTCTCATTTTCTCTCCCCCCCTCTTCCCTTCTCCCTCTCTCCCTCTCTCTGATTGGATCTGGTTTTGCCTGCTGGTTCTGCCATTTATTTAGCCATGTAACCTTGGGCAAGACTTGAACCACTCTAGCTAACCTTCAGTTGCCTCTTTTGTGAAAATGATCTAAATGGCTTCTAAGATCCCTTCTGACTCTTAATTTGGTCCTATGAAGAGAAAGGAGTTTACAGTAACCAGCTGCTTAAAAAAAGAGGCTTCTGCAATAACCCCATCCTCCAGCAAAGCTATTGTCAGTTCAACAGACATTCAGTGGTTGTGCTGGAAATCACAGTAAAGGTTGTGTGGGAAGGCACTGGGTGGGCTGTGTGAGCAGTGTCATCACCCTGAAAATGAATAAGTTTGCTGACTTAGTAAAGGCTCACCTGGCCCCCCAGGCAGAAAGAAAGTGGGGGGGGGGGAACATTCAAAGTATTAATTTCTGACCTTGAGCTTTTTCTAAAGCTAAGGGGAAGTTTTCCTCTTGGCATTCCCCCCCCTCCACAAATTCTTGGTTTCAGGTTGCATAATTGGCCCTGAATGTAACACCTTTGGCTAGGATAGTTGCCCCTCTTCTGATGGAGTCCTGATTCACCTTGTCCAGACCGGCTCTGCCTTTTTTCTCTGTCTAGGCTCCAGGGTTGCTAATGTAACTTTAGGACAGGATGTCAGTAATCAGAGCAACCCAAGCCCTTAGACCCACAGATAAGAGCTGGGCACACCCCTGTTGGATGTGTCTGCTTAGGACATGCTGGAGGAGATACTTTATCCAGGCTTGTTTGGTTTAGATTCAAAAGAGCTTTTGAGTTTATCTTCGTTATTGGTCTTTCTCCTCACTTGTCCTGTGCATCTTCAAATTTGGGATTGATTTTTTTTTTTTTAGGATACAGGCAAGACGTTCTAGATCCAAAAGATAGGCAAAGCATTTATTAAACACTTACTACATACCTGTCTTACTGTATACTTAGTACTGAAAATACAAATGTAAGCAAAGAAGATCATTCCTGCCCTCAAGAAATTTCTATTCCCATGGACTGAGCTGGGTTTACAGTGAGCATAGCTGGTATTGGTCTTTTTCAAATGGAGTTTCAGGGGAAGAGGCAGAACTCTCTGCTTCTCAGAGAAGGCACTTGGGGGACAGAATGGTGGAGGTCAAGAATTCATATAGACAGTCACATACTAAGCCGAGTTTGAATTGAATTGAATTGAAATATTTTGAATACCTTTCCTCCTTGTGGAAGGGTTAACATATGTTAGAAAATGGACCCTGGTCTCCTGAATCCTCTGCTGACCTGGGGCACTTTAATTCTCTTTTGGGGATTTCATCTTCATCTTTAAAATGAAGAAGATGGTGTAAGATACAGTGGATAGAAGGTCCTTTTGGGAGTCAAGATGTCCTATCTTCAAATATAGCCATATAACCCTGGATGAATCACTTTGCTTTTTCTTTCCTTGTCTTGTAGTACATGTAACATTTAAGTCACAGGATCCGAATGAGATAATGCCTATAAAGTACCATTTGGGTGTCTCCAGTTACTTATAGAATCTTTCCTGCTTTGAGACTACCATCACTGGTCTAAGTTCCCTGTTAATGGTTAATACAGAACCTTTGGGGTTGGGTTGGCTGCTGAATCTTTTATTTTAAAAAGGAGGGTAGGGTCTAGTGGAGAATTTCCCAAGGTTATATTGATAGTAAGGGTTTCTGGCCCCAGCCCCTGGACATCAAGTCTAGAGTGCTGTTCTTTTCACTAAGCAGACTTCTTCTCTTGGACAGCTTCTTTATTTAGACTAGAAGGAAAGCAAGCTTGATGAGTTTGGGAAACAGACCTTATCTAAATCTCAGTACAAAAATGAAGCTAAACACTGTCATCGTCACGACATTTAGCCTTGGAAAAGAATTGAGAAAATCTACTTTCCCTTTTTGGTAGAAATGGGAGGCCTGAGGATATAGAATATTGCTATACTCTCCTACAGTGGTGTGTTGGCTTTGTTTTTTATACTCTTTATCTTCTTTTATTATTTTAATTTTGTTATTATTGTTATTTTTTTTCTTCCATAAAGAAAAAGCTCATTTTGTTGTGTTTTTTATCGTATTTTTTTCCCCTAACATTTTTTATGACAATCACATCATAATAGAGTGGGGTGGTTAGGGGAGAGAGGAGAGGGATATTTGGAAACGAAGGTGACGTAGAAACAAGGTAGCAAAAATTTTTATTTTTGCTTGTTGAATAAATAAATTTGCATTGACTCTGTGTGAGTTGCTGTAGGCTGAATGTCCCCTGTATCAGCCAAGCTTTACCTCTGGAGATTAGCCCATGTAGAGATGTGAGCTTCTCCAGGACATTTCAAAGGGACCCTCCCTGGATGATGGGAGCTTGTACCCATTGGGGATTTATCTTGGCCTTTATCTTCCCTTGTAAAGACTTGCTAATGGTCTCTGTTCCTAATTATTGATGTTGCTTTGGGACCATTTGTACAGCCCCCTTTAGTGAGAGATGTACTGGGATTCGTTTATATGCTGCTTACTGAAGGACACAAACTTCTCTCTTTTTCCCATAACTATGAAGCCTTTTTCTCCCCTAACAATGTGGTAACTAGATGAGAATCTGGGTGTCCTCTGCCAGAACCCAGGGTGGAGCAGTTGATTTAAAGTGACTCCTGAGACTGCTCTGTTTGGAATCCTGCACATTGAGACTCTGACTCCCTTGGAACTGATGAGTAATGCTGAGAGGGGTGGGGGGGGATCTTAACGTAACAGATTTTCCTAAATGTGGGATTTCCACTGTTCTGCCTAGTCCTTGGAAGGCAGCGTAGTCACACTTTGTAAAAGGAGGCAGAAATCTGTCTTGCGTATTATTAGAGGTGCAACCTTTCTATATAAACAACCTAAACTCAAGCTTTTCAGTTAAGCACAGAGCTGTTTTTGTTTTGGGTAGTAGTAGCAGCAGCAAGGAATAACCCAATCATAAAAAAAGGTTTGTTTTCTTATTTTGGTTGGTTTTTGTCCCTAAGTTTTTTTCCTAAGGCAGTCACAGGACAGCTAGGTAGCACTGTAGATAAAACATTAGCCCTGAAGTCAGGAAGACCTGAGTTCAAATCCAGCCTCAGATACTTAACATTAGCTGTGTGACTCTGGGCAAGTCACTTAAGCCTTGCCAAAACAAACAAAAGGCAGTCACATCATGTTAGAGCTATTGGAAATCTTCATAGGGAGACATCTTTCCCTTTCCCTGTAGTTTGCCAGTAATAGAAAGGAATTTCTTGTTAGTCATTGCTTCTTCAGGAGTAGAATGGTGAAAGAGGAAAGGCATTACATGAGCAGACCAGGGTTGTGTGTCTTCGGGCTGGCCACTGTCCTTCTGGACCTCACTTTGCTACTGTTTTGATTGTGGTGGGGACTGGAGGGCATGATCCCTGAGCTCCCTTTAGGGTGTGGCATTCTGTAGTTTTCTATGTTCGTCGCCTCCAGGAAGGATTGGGGAACCTGCGGTCAGGGTAACTGCTTCTCCTTTCCTGGACCTTGGTTTCTTCGTCACTGGAACAAAATCCCCAATTTTAAGACATCTTTCCTTAGAACATCCCTGTGATGAAGTATGGAGCATAAAGATTTCATCCTCATTTTGTATTAAAGTATTTGCCTGAAATTGCACAGATTGTAATTATCAGTGCTGGGATTTTAAATGTATGTTTCTTGTCTTGGGAAACCATTTTAAGGTGCTTGTCATGTATAAAACACTTGTTAGGCTATAGGGAAAGTTAAAATTTAGATAAATAAAGATAATTGCTTAAAGAGCTCAATCTATTAGTTTTTTTTTAAGGCAAAAACAGCTATAATATATAAAATAATATGAAATATAGAAGGACAGAATCCTGCATTATTTGTTAACAACTGGATGATAGCATGGTACCATGGAAGGGGCCCTAGATTGGGAGGCAAGGCCCTGGCTTTACTTCTTAGGGCCAGTGTGACTGACCTTTTCAGGCAAGAGCTCTCTGAGCCCCAGTTCCCTCATCTGTAAAAAGAGCTGGTTGGACCAGATGGCTTCTGACTTCCAGTTCTGAATCTGTGGTCCTTTTCCTTCTATTTCCTGTTGAAGGACTCTAATCTGGGCAGCTTTGTCTATGAGGATGATAAAAATGATATTTCTGCTTTCCAAAAAGTGACAGGTGGAAAAGCAGTGATGTCAGAATGAGAGAATCCCTTAAAGGGAAGAAAGCGGTGTCCATCCGGCAGTGAGAGGAAGCCAGCTTAGAGGCTACACTGGCTAGTTGGAGACAGACTTCTGCCCGTCCTCAGCATCATATCCTGAGCATGAAACCCTTCCTTTCTGATGGAATGGTGCTATTTTTAGCATTTGCTTTTTTTGGTGGTTGAGACAACTAAGTATTTATTCAGCTTTGCTGTAAGCTATTTGGAGGGTGCTCACATCAGCCTTGGGCTCATTTGGAATATGAGTATTGACTGTGCCCTCGGCTTATGGGAAGAGTTTCCTGGAAGGAGACTCTAGGAGGAAGGTGCCTTGAGAGCAGCCCTCTACCTCCTAAGTGGATGTGTCAAAGCATGTGTCATCTGAACCTCTGGTGTCCATTTTCATGGCAAGAGCTTGGATTTATTGGTAAGCTTGTGTTTCAGGTGGGGGGGGAGTCATAGATCTCAGGCTGGAAGGGACTGTAGAAGCGACTTAGTATCCATCCCTTCTCTTCCTCCTCTCTTAATTTGCACGAGGAAACTGAGGCTGACAGAAGTTAAGTGAGTTGCCCAGAGTTCCTCAGCTAGTCAAGTTTCTGAGGCCAGATTTGAACTTGGGTCTTCCTGATACAGCTGCCTTTGATGTTCTTTTGTGTAACATTTTTCCCACTACAGCTGTGATGCCCCATTGTCCTTGTCTTATTTCTTGGAAGTAGAGGTTTGGGTGAAAAATGAGGATAATAGCTCCTTTATTACACCACTACTTTTTTTTCCCCCTACTTCAGGAACTGAGTAGAGGTTAGTTTGAAGCTCTCTGCATTTTTTCCAAGAGATTTCAGTGATCTTTTTTACCAAAAGGGACTTTCATCATGATTATCTTTTACACACACACACACACACACACACACACACACACACACACACACACACACACACACACACACGTGCTAGCGAGCAGCGAAAATTTTGCTCTAGCTTCCTTTTTGAAACCTATCCCTCCCTTCCCTTCCTCATTCCTAATCTATTGTGTTCCCAAATTTCCCATTCTGCCTTAAAGGAAAAGTGAGATGAATAAGCTGCTTTTTTCCCAAGTAAAGCTAGAACAAAAATAATCCAAATCCCAGGAGCCCTGTGGCTGCCAGTGTTGGCCTTGTGGGTACAAATGGGACTGACCCCTTTACAGCCTGGATTTAATGACCAGAAATACAGAACATATTAGGAAATCTTTAGGAATCAACAAAGATTAGCTTCTTGAGTCTTCCTTTATTTTATTTTTTATATTCTATTTTATATGTTGTATTACTTTATTTTATTTTTAAACTTTTCTCGCTAATTTTTGTGTTACGTGCAATTTACTTTTCTGTTCTTCAACCGAGGGTTGGATTATATTATGGAAAATAACTTCTCAAGGGCATCATATATATGCTAGGCGTAGAGTCAGGAAGACCTGGGTTCATATCTAGTCTTAGACATTTACCAGCTATTTAACCCTGTGGGCAAGTCACTTAACCCTGTTTGCCTCAGTTTCCTTATTTGTAAAATGACCTGGAGAAGGAAATGACAAACCACTCTCATATCTTTACCAAGAAAACCAGAGATGGGGTCCCAGAGTCTGAAAAGACTGAACAACAAATACAAAATTTCCCAAGGAGTTGGAAAGGATATAGAGACTAATCTAGTCCTGGGACTTGCTAAGAACTATAACATTCTCCCGAAGGGTTTCTTTGCTTGCCCTGTTAGAATCCTGTAACATTAATCCTTTCTACAGTTGGCTCTCATTTTGTGTCTTTGGCCACCAGTTTCTCCCTGGCGTTGATGGTCCCCATATCACATAGCTTTCTTGGCCTAAGTAAGGAAGACTTTTTTCATTTGAAGTATCACAGTAGAGTTAAAAGCAAAAAGGGAGTTGGTAAAAAAAAAGGGGGGGGGGGAGATACCACGATGTTATGGTATGATGGGAGAGGAATCATGAATGGTTGTTGTTGTTGTTGTTGTTGTTGTTGTTGTTGTTGTTGTTGTTGTTGTTGTTGTTGTTGTTGTTGTTGTTGTTGTTGTTGTTGTTGTTGTTGTTTTTTTAATAGACTAGGTGTCCAAAAACCTGGGTTCTAATCCTAGGATTTGCATGAAGTCACTCCATAACTTTGACTAAGTCCCTTTTCGAAACTCTGGGGGTCTTTTTTCTCCCGCCATGTCTTTTAATCAGGGGATTAAATGATCTGAAAGGTTCCTTCTAGGAACTAGGCAACCAGGAGGCTGAGTCAAAGCTGGAGCCTTAAGTCCCCTGAGCCAATTAAGTCTCTGCAGCTTTCTTGCTTTTTAAGGGAAAAAAGCAGCTTAGCCTATGAAGAGGAGAACCTCAAGATATTTCTCCTCTTAGCACTCTTTTCATACTTAACTAAATCTCCTTTCATGGCAGATTGCCTCACTTATCTTTGAGGGATAGCACATTGGCCTTCAAATAGGGTGTGAAGCATGGCCTTTTCTACAGCCAAAGAATCACAAATGTCTTTTTTCTTCATGCTGCTGCCTTAATTTTGTGGCATGCTTCAAATTTCGGAAATTCTGTTTCATTCATTCCTTGTTACCATTGTGTTAAGTAGATAAAGGACAGGCAGTCAATCGACCCCATTTTGCAACCAAGGAAACAGACTCTAAAGCTAAGCAATTTCTTCCTAACCTAGCCCCCTCCGCCCTTTCCAGTCTTATTACACCTTACTTCATATTTGATATTCCTTGGTCCAGTGACACTTTCCTCATGGCTGTTCACAAATAACACATTCTATCTGTCCACTGCAGGCATTTCCTCTGGCTGTCTCCCCATGCCTGTGATGTTCCTGTTCCTCATCTCTACCTTTGGATTTCAAGTCCCACCTCCTACAGGAAGCCTTTCTCACCCACCCCTTAACTCCATTGCCTTCCCTTTAAGTATTTCCTGTTTATCTTGTATATAGCTTGTTTGTACATTGTCTTCTCCATTAGACTATAAGTTCCTTGAGAGCAGGGACTGTATTTCACAGTCTCCTTGTATTCCCAAAGTTCCTGCAGAGTGCTTGACACACAATAAGTATTTAATAAATGTTTATTCATTCTCTGACCCAAAGAATGAGATTGACCCTGGATGTCTTGCCTGTCAGTCCAGAGCAATGCAATACAATGGAAAATACCCGGGATTTGGAGTGGAAAGAGACCCAGTTGTTTTAGCAACTGCTTTTTGAGACCTGTCATTTCATCTGTCTGGATTTCAGTGTTTTCATATGTAAAATAAGGGGGTGGGTGGAGATGTATGCTACTGTTCCTTCCCCACCTCTAAATCCTGTAATATTTTTTCCCCAACACCAGATGTCTAGGTAGCTCTTTTAACCACAGTAAGTAAAAGTTTTCCCCACTGTCAAGGGCACTTTTCAGTATCTAGTAGAGTAGGCTATTAAGGGACCCTTGAGATACAGAATTGTTCTCTTTTTTACACAGTTTTATTGATGTCTTTTGTCATTTCTTGGTGGGGAGAAAAAAAACACCCTCATCCCTTTCCCTTATATAGAGCCTACCCCTGTGACAAAGAAAAAAATTGAGAATAAACATAGCCATCTCAACTGACAGTCCTCATTCCCCAGAAGTGCCTGGAGAAAGGTTTTGTTTTATTTTCTTTAGAGACCACCTTTTTCCCCCAGTTTTTGCTCATTTTTTCTTACATATTCAGAATTTGTTTGCTGTTTATTATTCGTCCATTTCCATTGTTGTGGTCATTATGGTTTGTTTTCAATTCTCCTTCCGTTTCTCTCTGTTGGCACATGCCAGTCTTAACCCATTTCCCCAGATTCCTCAAATTTGTCATTTATTATGATACATTGAGAATCTATCACATTTATGTTCCATGGGTTTTTTTGTTTGTTTGTTTGTTTTTTAGTGATTTCCCAGCAAATAGGGAGGTACGGTTAGGTACACAACAGAAGGAACAGTGCTTCTGGAGTCAGAACTTGGATTTAGATCCCACCTATGATGCCACTTGTATGACTTTGGACAAGTCACTTAATCCAAGTTCATCATCTGTGAAATGAGAGGGCTGGCTTAAGCTCATTGAGGTCCATTTCAACTCTAGGTTTGGGTCTAGTTCTTTGGCATCACAGAGGGCTACTGTTAATTATTTGGGAATGTGATAGATCTTTGTTTCCAGCTTTGACTCCTTGGGATATGTGCCCAATCATGGGATCATGGAGGTAAATAGATGCCTAGAATGGTTGGTCCAATTTATATCTTCACCAACAGTGTATTATTAGACTTGTCTGTCTTCCTGTAGCCCTACCATCATTGAGTGTTTATGCAGAATGAGATAAAACCCAAGAGTTGTTAATAATGTGTATTTCTTTTAGTATTTGTGGGATTTTGAGAGTAGTGGTTTTATATGGTTACCTGTAGTTTGCATTTCTTTTGAAAACCATTGGCATCCTTTGACAGCTTTATTATTGGGGAATGGCTTTTGGTGTTCTGTATTTGTCAATTCCCTATCAATCTTGTTTCTTGTAAAATTTTTTGTTTCTAGTATAGACCTGTGATAGCATTTGTGTGAAATTTGAACACACCACATAGTGACTTAGAAAACCATAAATTAACTTTTATCTATGTTTTATTGTAATCTTGTTCAAAATTTCTCAATTATATTTTAATCTGGAGATGGCTTTAAGAGTTAGACAAGCGGGGGAGGGAAAATTTGAAGCTCAAGGAATTGTGGAACTGAATCTTGTAAACAAATTAATAAAGACCCAAAAAATAAAAATTAGACAAACATTTATTGATTTGTATGGTCTTGTATAGCCACTGTTTAATAAAGAATTTCTCCCCTCCCCCATGGCTGTATTTCTGACCTCCCATATGTCACTCTTTCATGATCTACCTACAACTTGGGGATCTAGCATCATCAAAAATTCAGCAAGGCCCTGCTGTGGGTGGGATTTGGCCTGTGCTCTGCATGGAGTCGCGGCTGAAGACATGGTTCATTTCAGCAGCTACCAAAAAAAAGTCTTTCATGAACAAGCTTATAGTATAGCAACAGTTGAGGGGTGGCTGTTGGGAGTGGTACCCAGTCTGTGCTTTGAAGAAAGGCAAATCCAGAAAGAGGAATGGGGCATTTAATTGATTTTATAAAACTAGGAGTTTGGGAGTAAGGGGGACACAAATAAATAAAGCCATGAGCTAATGTTATGTAAAAAAGAGGAAAGCTAAAATGCCAGTATAATAAAGTCGAAAAGATTTCACAGTAAATGAGAGAAATAAAGGAAATTATCAGAAGCAGCTTCACCTAATTAATATGCCCAAAAAAACTGACATTTGAAATGAAGCAGATGAATACTTTAAAAATGTAAAATGCCCCTAACAGGACAAGAAATAGACAGTTTAAATAATTCAGCATCAGAAAAAGACATTGAACAAGTCATAAGTGAATTCCCACTTTGGAAAAGGAAGGAGAGAGAACTCATTTAGAAATTATTTCTTTCAAACATTTGAGGAAAGGTAGGAATTCTATGAGTTTTGTACCCCAGCTGTGTCTTAGGGGTGGGGTAGGGAGAAAAGCCTATGGGAAGAAGTGGAAATATAAGATAAAATTATATCATTTAATAGAATTGTTCAATCTGCCACTTGCCTATCTCTAAGGCCACTTTTAGATGTGAGATAATTCTGTGGTACTTGAGTGCCTATATCAGATCATTCTTTGCCCTGTGCCCCAGAAGCTGATGGTCTAGTAAGAGAGAGAATGTACAGTTGATAGATACCACTTAAAACTCCTTTGGAGTGGTATCAACTGCATCCTCTTAGAAGGCAAATTGAGATTACATTAGGCTGGGGATACTGAGGAAAGTCGAATTTGAGTTGGGCTGTAAAACATGTAAGATTTGGCTAGGAGAGGGATTATAGGGTGAAACATCATGATCAAAGAATCTGGAAATGGAAAAATATGGGGCACATTCAGCAAAACAGCCAAGTAATCTAGTTTAGGTGGAAATCGTGGCTTATGTAGAATGATGGGAGTCAAGATCAAGAGTCCAAGTAATAAGTAAGCATGAGGCTAAGACATATGGACTTGGGGGAAGTGATGGGGAAACCACTGAAGAGATGAGCCTGTGAATTACTGGATAAAGTGCTTGGGGAAAATCAGCTTGGAGCTGGTATATTGTCCTGAATGTCTGCTCTGTAAGGGAGCACTGTTTCCGTTGCAAAACTCTCCCCTGCCCCATCAGTTGGGTCTAATTAATTATATAAACTTGTGAGGAAGGTTCCTGTCAGTGAACAAGTATTAAATACTAACTACATGTACTACCCAAATATAGTTCTATATAGTATTTTTCTACATTCTCTTGTTTTAGGAAATTAATTGTGGCTTCTTTGAAAGGTTATCTTAGACTTTATAAATTGAAAATTCTACATCGAATAATGAATTCTATTCCTATGGCTTAACTTTTTATTTTGTCCTTGGCTTTTTTTTTTTTCCAAATAGCAGTTTCCCTTTTGTTCCCCTTCCTCCACCCCCCCAAAAAACCCAAATAACCTTTATCTTCA
Organism: Gymnobelideus leadbeateri; assembly: GCA_011680675.1. Classification (NCBI taxonomy): domain Eukaryota; kingdom Metazoa; phylum Chordata; class Mammalia; order Diprotodontia; family Petauridae; genus Gymnobelideus; species Gymnobelideus leadbeateri. The sequence goes on along the minus strand of WOXC01004512.1, from coordinate 253,326 downwards.
TATACCAAAGAAAAAATATCCAGGCAAAAAACACTCCACCCAAGTGATCAAGACTGATTTGGTTTTGAGACTAGTTTGAGTGATTTATTAGTTTAATGGCATAATGGGGACACTGTTATGCAATTCAAACATGATTAGGAAAAATTTGAGATACTCTTATTTACTTGTGGATTTACAGATTATTATGAAAATTTCCATTCAAAGTAACCAAAAATACACAAAATAGCTGGGGGTTAACCTACACATCATTATGCAAGATTTATATAAATAAAAATACAAAACACTCCTCCTTGAAATAAAGGGAGACTTAAGTTCATGGCTGAGATATTTCAATGTATGACAATGTTACTAAAATTAGTCTACTAATTTAGTGTTGTACTAATCACATTACCAAGAAGGGAAATACTCCTTAGAACTACACAAGGTGGTAAAGCTCATTTGAAAAGGACACAAGATTTAGACTTTCAGTGGCATGAGGAAAGAGTATTACTGAGTGGGGAAGGTAGGTCATAATATTTGTTACCAGAATTCAAACTGAATTATAAAACTGTAGTCAAGTACGTTGGCTACTGGTTTGTTTTTTTAACTCATTGAAAATAATATTTAATAAATCTAAGAACATGTCTTAATTCTTAAATCTAGCATACTTGGATATCATAGCATCACCTCTCTGATGTCATGGGCCTCTTTTAGAACAAAGGACAAACAGCAATTCTTTTCACAAGAACTTTTGGGGAAACTGGAAAGAAATTCGACATAATTTAGGATTAACCTAATGTTTTCTACCATGTATCACAGTGCTTAAAAGGTGTATGTGACTTGAAAATAAAAGATAATGGAAAGAAAAAAGATCCAGATATCGTATCCAATGGCAAAAGCCTCGGCCAAACCAAGGGCTAGAGGAGATGATCAGGGACAAAACAATCAGTTTTAACTAAAATTACACCTTTTTGCAATCAAAATTCATGAAAACAATTAGAAAAGACAAAATACATGAAGAAAAATTGTATAAGCTGTCATGGATAAATCCATTAGCCAGAGTGTACAGAGACTTCAAGCATTTATGCATATACACACATAGGTCCCTTCCAGTAGAGAGATGATTTGAACAGTTTTCAAAAGATTGGCAAACTGTAACTGACACACAAGAAAGTATGCTCTAAACACTAATAGTAAGAAAGATAAAAATGAAAAGTGAGCTTTTGGCTCACTCCTTGAAAATTGAATGTGCAAGGATGGGGGAAGTTAGTCTTGGAGCAAGGCAGTGAGAAGGTGGAGCACCCTAATAGACCACTGGTGGTACTGGGGAGTAGACCAGCCATTCTAGATGGCATTTTGGAGTTATTCAAGTAAAACAGCTCAACTGTTTAGCCCCTTTGGCACAGTAAGTAGAATAGCTCAATTTATGTAGTTGATTATGTACCATGCACTGTGCTAAGTGCTTTACAGTTATTCTCATTTTCTCACAATAACCTTAGGTAGGTGCTATTATCTCCGTTTTACAGATGAGAAAAACTGAAGCAAACAGGTTTAGTGAATTGCTTTGGGTCACACAGCTAGTATGTATCGAGGCCAGATTTTAACTCAGAGATCTGAGTAGTGGAAAAACTAGAGAGGATCCTGAAGAACAGATAATAAATACATCCTCCTTCATGGCAGAGAAATAGGGGACAACTGGGAAAGAATAGTGTATGAGTTGTCAAAGTTACTGTATGTGATTTTTATATATATATCTTTGCTTAGTTTTTCCTTGCCACTAGAAGGAGGGTTTATGGGGAAATGACTGTGATATCAAATCATCAGAAATCAGAAGCTTCTTTGCAAGTCATAGGATCTTGGAGATGACAGGAAACTTAGAGGCCATCTTATCCCAGATTTTAACATTTACTGAAGCGTAGTTCATTTCATTTTTGAATATCTCTAATTGTTAGTAATTTTTTGCTTATGTTAAGCCTAAATCTGCCTCCCTGTAACTTCAAACTCACAGGTATTTGGTGAAACGAGGTGTAGTCAGGGAAGCTTTGGAGACTTAGAATCAGGAAAGATTGCCTATAACATTTACTAAGTTATAGAACCACAGGCAGATCTTTGAATCTGTTAGTGGTGATAAGTAAAACCTCTATAGCTTATCTATGTAAATCAAATAAGATGTGTAAAGTTTTTTGCAATTCTATATAAATATCTTCATGTCTGGTTCTCCCAACCCCCTTTTCTTTAAAAAAAAAAAAAGTTTGTTTGACTTCCTTGGAACTCAGAACACACTTTTACCATGATCATTACTAGTAATTTGGTTTCCAAGCTAGTCCACAAAAACCTCTTTCATCATAACTATCGTTTATAGTTCCAGTACAGTGATGCTGAAAAGTCCCTTTTGTGCACTAACTGCAGACTAGATAACCGCTGATAACATGGTACCTGTAAGAAAGTGGGTTCTTTGAAACATATTTAAAAGGAACCATTGAAGCACTTTGAATAAACCTTCCTTCCTTCCTCCCCCAATTATAGTTGCATTAACCACTGGCTCTAGTGGTTAGGATATGAGGGGGCAGATTACTGAATTCTTGGCCAAAACAAGGAGCCAGCAGTTCATCACAGACTCTACTCTCCTAAATCTGGACATGGGGAGTAGCTACAAGAGGGACTTGGACTCTTGGGAGGAGTGCTTCTTTAGATAAAAGGTTTTGAAGACTTGGTTGAAAAGCAGTACATTCAGAGCCAAAGAGTTGGGCCATCTCTGTTACTGACTCACTCTGATGTTCAACAAATTAACATCATCTTGGAGGGCTCGGTTTCCTCACCTGTGTAACACGAGGCTTGGATTAGATTCTCTCTGAAGCCCTTTCCAGTTCTATCCTTCTACATAGTCTGTGTGCAGACGGCCTTCTATGATTAAATAGAGCTGTTTTCTAGCTAGTGGTGACCCTCGTGGTAAAGACCCAGGTATCTTAAAAAAAAAAACCCAAAACACTCTCAAACCTCTTCTGATTGAAGCATGATGGCTACTTAGCTCCTTTTGTTTTTAATGCTAATTTAAAACTTTTAATTTGAACTTGTTTCTAAAATGGCCAACTTTGATGTTTTTTGCAGGACCACAGCCGATTTGTCAACTGTGTCAGGTTCTCTCCAGATGGGAATAAATTTGCTACAGCAAGTGCTGATGGCCAGGTAACTTCTTTTGCTTTCTTATTTGGACAAAATGTAGCTTACTTTTTAAAAACTGTAATTTCTTTCATGAAGCTGTTGTAGGGTGAGGGGGAAAAAATTCTGATTGTTCCCCTTAATGGAAGAATTTAAAATAAACCTGTATCTTTCCTGCTAGAAAACCACACTGATAAGGGGGTGCTTAGTGTATCTCAGTACAAGTGAGATATTTAAGACGTAAATGATTACATTTTATATATAGTGTGAAATTCAGATTCTTCCATGATGCACATATTTGAAGGAGTTAGTTCTTATTAGAGGTTTGGATTAGGTCATCTCTAAGTGTGATAGTGAAGGAATTGAAGAATAGCTTAATTCATACTTTAGGACCCTGTTAAATGTTCTTGTGACTTATTTCTGGTTTGTCTTGCAAGATTTATATCTATGATGGAAAAACTGGAGAGAAAGTCTGTGCACTAGGAGGAAGCAAGGCTCATGATGGGGGAATTTATGCTGTAAGTACTTTTTTCAGTTCTGTTTTTTGAAAGATAATGCTTTCTGTATTCTGACAATAGAATATGACTTTGGTAGAATTAAGAGTAAGCTATGGAAAGGTGAATTCCTGGGAAGCCTGAATTCCAATCCCAGCTCTACCTCTAATTTAGCTGTGATCTAGCTCAACTTACCCTTCACTGGCCTAGGTCTCTATTTCTTTCTCCCTAAAATGAGTTAGACTAGAATTTACAGTAGCAATTCTTAAAGTGTCATCTTAGAAAACCCCTAGCTAGGTTCAGAGGGTCCATGGTTAAATCTAATTTCAAAATATTAAAACATTAATTTCTGCTATAGTAATATAGTAAATCTGTTTGGAGATCCTCACTGATTCTTAAGTGTATGAAGGGACCAAAATGTTTGCAATCTGCTGAACTAGGTGATTTTTTTCCAAACTGATTGGGACTAGGTTCCCCACATCTGGAGGTCCTCATGGAGAGGCTAGATAATCATTTGTCAGAGGATACTTATCCTACTACATGATCAGGCATGAGTTGAACTTCAGGGGTGGGGAGCATGCAGCCTTGAGGCCACATGTGGCTTTCTAGGTCGTCAAGTGCAGCCTTTGACTGAGTCCAAGTTTTATAGAACAAATCCTTTTATGAAGGGGATTTGTTTTGTAAAGTTTAAATTCAGACAATTCAGCCCTCTCTAGGGCTGAGGACCTAGAGAGCTATGTGTGACCTCAAGGCCACAGGTTTCCCACCCCTGGACTAGATTGAACTCCAAAATGGCTTCTAACTCATTCTAGGCTTTGGGGATTCTGACTGTGAAAAAGATTCTGAGACCAGCTTATTAATAAGATATTCATTCTTGACTTTGTAGATTAGCTGGAGCCCTGACAGCAGCCATTTGCTTTCTGCTTCTGGAGACAAAACTGCTAAAATTTGGGACGTTGGTGCTAATTCTGTGGTTAATACTTTTAACATGGGCTCAAACGTATTGGATCAGCAGTTGGGTTGCTTATGGCAGAAAGACCACCTGATAAGTGTCTCCCTCTCGGGATATATCAACTACCTGGACAAAAACAACCCTAACAAACCTCTCCGAGTTATCAAGGTAAAGTGGGTGCTTAGGGAGGGTGGCATTTGAAGCCGCCTGAAGACGGTGAAATCCATAAATGGAGGAAGAGTCCTCTCTCCTCCCCTTCCACACCCAAGAAAACCTGGATGTTCTGTGTGGTGTCTAGGCTAAAGATGATATGGAGTGTCCACCAGCCTAGTCCCTACAATTTACCTCTCTTTAATTACTTTTTCCCTTCATAGCTGGTTTGTGCATATTTGTTTCCTTATGTCCCAGATTAGTCCCTTGAGGTCAGGGAATGTCAGAGCTTTAGCCCAGTGCATAACACATAGTAGGCACTTAATAAATGTTTATTGATTTGGCAGTTCTAGGTCCTAGGAAGTCTTAGTTCCCCTTTCTAACCAAACCTTACAGTTAATCATTCTGAACAAGCCAATCTTTCATTCAGTTTCAATAAACATTAATTGTCTACTGGGATGGATGAATTAGTGGAAGAAAGAATTTGTTAAATTCTGTTATGTGCCAGTCACTGGGCATGCAAATAGAAAAAAATGAGATGTTCCTTGCAGTTGAGGAACTTACAGTCTAATTGGTGAAGATAATACATAAAAGGAGTTTCAGCTGTAGGGAAAATTGGAAGTCCTCAGGTTACATCAGATTGGGGAGGGGTAGGAGGGGAGGTGTCCTTAGGTTGCAGAAACAGATCAGGTGATGGTGCTAGCCTGCCTGGATGAGTTCTGCAGTAATTCATTTCAGGCATATGAAGGATGGCTTGAGCTAAGTGCTTGGAAGGGGTAGAATGTTGCAACTGGTCATTTTAATTTGGCTAAGAAGACCCAAGAAAGGGATTCTAGGCATAGGGATTAGTTTTTAAAATAGCATGGAGGTGGTAGGAGAGTTTTGTTTGGAGGTCAGAATTTAGCCAGAAGGGAGTAAAGAACGTGGTGGAAAACCAGTTTGTAACAATGCTACAAATGCAAGGTAAGACCAGTTTGTGGAGTGCAGAAGCATTTGATCTTTACTTGGTAGGCCAGTGAGAGGGGAGCCATTGATGATTTTAACTAGGGGATATTTTCTCCAAAAACAGGATTGATTTATCTGGGCCCTTAATAAAATTGAAGGTCATTAGGCCACAGATCTTCCCCTTAATTTATACTTTGAATAATTGTTAGTGAGTGACAGATAATAGACTTGATTTTCATGGGGTCAGCATGTTTGAGCCCCATCTAGTAAGTGATTGAAGGTCAGTATATACAGTGAAGAGAAGTCAAATTTTTTTAATTTTTTTGGGGGGTAGGGAGGAGGTATTCCTAGAAAAATTTAAGTCAGCTAGGATGCCCAGTCATCTTGTGCTCTCAGGATTCATAGTACTTTTCCATGTCATTAAAATGGACATAGATCTTCCCCTCTCCACCTCTGTTCCTTTCCCTCAGAAAAGCCATTCACAAATAAGGCTGGAACTCCTCAAGAAATCCCTGTGTGTCAAATCATCAATTAAGGATTGCTGACCCTGGGTGTTGACCACTGCTCTTCTGGCAGTGTTGCCAGACTAACACAATTGATTGGCCTCACAGGAAAATTGCTGTCGTGCTAAGAACACATAGGTCCCACAGTCAGCACGCTTCTGTTTAACTTAAAAAGGATAGCTCAGATGATCTGAATGCAGTTTTGCTTACAGTTTATTGAGTCTGAGACCAGAATTCTCAAGCCTCTAATGTTGTATGACTGGTGTCTTTTTTTTCTAGGTCAGAGCTTCGTAATCTCGTGGGCTCTTAAATTTCTCCAACTGAAATTAGTGCCCCAGTTTTGTTTCAGTTTTTTTAAAACTCTTGTGCTGTTGTACATTGATTGACTCTCAGGACGTGGGGTACTTCTATATACATGATAGGGTTTCTCCTTCCTCCTCCAAAAAAACCCAAAACAAAACAAACCCACCTGTCCATAGATTTCCATTGCCCAACACAACCAGTAGTAAATTGAATTCTAACGCTGAGAAGGTGCAGGACTGTAAATGGGAATTAAGGGACCTCATAGATTTGTATGAGAGTCTTTGAGTTGATAAGTAGACCTGCTAAAAATCTGGTTTGGCCCATCTGGTCAGTTCTCTGGCCAATAGCTCCTCAAATGTGGAGAGTGCTACAATCTAACAGTGCTTTGTTGTGGGACTGCCTTCTCGGCATGCCTTTAAGCCATTGATATTAGAGGCTTTTGTGTATAAAATGCCAAGGATAGGGCAGTGGTTTTTGGAACACATTCAGGGAGAAATTGCTTTCCTGGGATGTGTCCATTCCCTCCCCCCCCCCCCACATTCCCAAAAAAATGTTTTTTTAATTTAGAGAGAAAGAAGACTTAGCTGATAATGTTCATAGCCCAGCTTATTCTGGTCCTGTTTCTTCCTTTACAGGGCCACAGTAAATCAATCCAGTGTTTGACAGTTCATAAAAATGGTGGTAAATCATACATCTATTCTGGGAGCCACGATGGACACATTAATATCCTTTTGAAGATGAACCGATTTCTTGAATTCTGATACTCTTTTGTCTGCATTGAAGGAATTTCACGTCCCCAGAGTGATGAGGGGACAGCAGCTTGCCAGATTATCTAGGTGGTTGTTAGCGTGATATAATGGGACAAGCTCTGGACCAGCAATCAGAGCTTGGTTTTGGTCTCAACTATGACTGAGTCACATAGAACCCCTACTCCCCTCCCACCTCACCTCTTCAGCTATAAAGTAGAGGTGAGGGTTGAAAGGCCCAAGATCACAGGCCAAAGCTTCCATCTTTAGTCTGCCAGAAATTTTCCTTCTGTTCCAAGTTTTCGTCTGTGTTGATACCACCCCTGGGAATTGATGAATAATGGGGAATGGGTTTGTAGACTCCAGTGTTTTGCCTCTTGCAGCCCCAAAGAGCACAGGATTGGTGAGCGGCCTGTAGCAAGGTTCACATGTATCTTGATTCTGTGTCTTCCATCATCATTGGGCCAGACCTCCACTTGTAAGAGGCAGGATACTGCTAGCCAGGTGCTGCCCAGTAAGGAGTCGGTAGAATACATTCTCTGACACTCCCTTCCCAAATGGGTGGTTTAACCTTGTTTTTTCCCTTAATCATACTTCTCACATTATTGGGATTCTGAGACTGGGGAGAACGATTCCTTTGCTGGGAAAGGACACACCAACCAGGTATCCAGGATGACCGTGGATGAAGCGGGTCAGCTGGTCAGCTGTAGTATGGATGATACAGTGCGTTATACCAATCTTCTCCAGAGGGACTACAGGTGTGTGGGGCTCTGGCATCCATGTGTAAAGAAACATGCTGAGTTTTGTTGCTGCTGTTAAGTCATTTCAGCATCTGACTCACTGTGACCCCATTGGGGATTTTCTTGGCAAAGATACTGGGGTGGTTTGCCATTTCCTTCTCAAGCTCATTTTACAGATAAGGAAACTGAGGCAAGCAGGGTTAAGTGACTTGCCCAGGGTCACACAACTAGTGTCTGAGGCTGGATTTGAACTTAGAAAAATGAGTCTCCCTGACACCAGGCTTGACACTATCTACTGTAACACCTCACTATCCCGCAGATATGTGGGTTTCTTTGGCATTTAGAACTGTATGTAAGGACCTGTCCTAAGTTTGAGGTCCACGTAGAATAAGACAGAAAAGAATGGTCCCTGACCTGATGAAGTCTGTGTTCTACTCAAGGAAAATGTGATAGACATGTATACACATGTATACATATACACACAAACACAATCAAACATTAAGCACCTATATATACCATGTAGGTATATATACATGTACAGATAATACATATAGGCACATACAGATAAATGCATGTATACATAGATAATATATGTGTATTGCATGAGTATGTATAATGGCAAGGAAAAATTACGGGTTGGAACATTGACAAAGGAAAGGCTTCATATCTGTAATTTATTCGATGATTCCTTGAATGACCAGAAACAATATAATCACAGGTGAGTCATTGAGGGAAGTCAAGGATCAGCAAACTGACCTCAGAGCCTAATAATCTAGCCTACTGCCTGCCTTTGAACAGCCAATGAGCGAAGAATGATTTTTAGATTAAAATTTTATTTCAGAATGAAAAAAAAAACCCAAAATAACATTCTGAGCTTGCTAATCATAAAAGCAGGCAACAAAATTGCAGGCCCTTGTTCCAAGGGCTAGGAGAAGAGAACACAGAAGACAGACATGAGGTGTGGAGAGTTGAGAGGATAAAGTTGGCCTTGGAGTCAGGACAACCAGTCGTACCTTAGGCACCCAGTGACTGTGTGACCCTGGACAAGTCACTTAACTTTCTCAGCACCCCAGTCAGCTCTCTAAAACTATAAATTGCAGAGAAAGATGCCTGACTGCACTGGTAGAGAAAGTCCTATAATAGAAACTTCCTGCACAGGTGGGATCACAGATTCATAAAAGAAAGAAAGAAGCATGGGAACCAAAGGAAGGGACGAAATAGTCCCACTATACTCTGGAGTTCAAGTTGGGGTGCTGCATTTTAGGAAGGACAAGAAGAATGGCAAAGGGGCAGGTGAACATTCAGTATGATGATGTGCTTGAAGGGATGGTAGATATTTAGCCTAGAGAAGAGAAATCATGGGGAGGAGACAGTAACTGTTCAGTTGTTTAAAGGGAATGTCACATAAAATTGTACATGACAGAGAGGCAGGTTTTAGGCTTGGCTACAAGCAAAACAGCTGTTTAAAAGTAGGATATGCTTAAAAATAGGGGTCAAGACTTGAGCGTGGTTAGAGGCAGTAGGGAAAGAGCAGGCATGCAGGGGTTCTTGGAAGATTGGGGTAGGAGGGGTAGAAAGAATTGCTGGGGGAGGGCAGGAGAAGGACTGACCTTCGAAATGAGCAGGGCCCACCACTTGCTCAGAGACCAGAGATAAAAGAAATAGCCTGAGCAAAGATGTAAAAGAGATGAGAGGATTCATGATGGGAGGCACTTGTTTACTTAAAGACTTACAAGAATGTCAGGTTCATGACCTGAGCCCCTAGGAACATGACTGTTTGGAACTGCTCTTTTTAGTTCAGCCTCATTGAAAGGGAATCAGGATTATATCTGTGGGATTGGAGCTATATTTTTCTAACACTCCTTTTGATTCATGCTTGGGTCACTACCTCTAATTATCTTAAAGGTGGGTCGAATATATATATATATATTTTTTAATGAGAATTTGAGCCAAGAGGAAAAGAAAAAGGCTTCTAAGTCCCTGACACATCAAATTAGTTACCTTCCTACATGGCCTTGCCTCTGCAACAGTATAACCCGAGGCGATTTCTAAGCACGTTACTGTCTCTGCACATCTCTGCTGAAAAATTAAGTCTTGGTGATGATTTCTACGCATGGGTGGATTAAATTTCTCATCATGTCCCCTGCTTTTATCCATGCCTGTGTTTTGCAGGATCACCATGCTCAGCCTAATTAAACTAAATTTCTCCCCCATTTTGCAGTTAATTATGGAGCCTTACTGTAATGCGTTTTCTCCTTCCTGTTTTTCATAGTGGACAGAGTGTAGTAAAACTGGATATTCAACCAAAATGTTTAGCAGTTGGGCCCGGAGGCTACACAGTCGTCGTATGTATTGGGCAGGTAAGTCTGAGACCTGGCTCTTTTCAGCAGGGATTTCTTTCTTTGGAATGGACCATATCAAAGTGTGTGTGTGAGTGAGTGTGTATGTACATATGTGTTGCATGTGTGTATTAATAAATTTAACTTAAATTTTGTCAAATTTAAGTTAACTTTGAATTTTCTGTTTTTAAAAATTGATTTTTAGTCAATACAGTTGCAAAACACTGTTTAATATACAGCTTAGTGCTCCTAAGAGTGGTTCAAAAGAAATCTAAATTATGTATATGGTAAAGTATTCCTTTCATATTGAATGAGCGGATTGAATGAAAGCCCAGGGGTACAAGTACCAAAACCAAAAAAAGGTTGAGAACCCCTGTTCTAAGGCCTTTTGAATAGAGCCCAAGATGACTCACCTTAGGCTGGTTTTTCCCCTCGGTGGTAGATACAGTTACAGGGCATGTGTGGAGAAGGAGAAAGCGCCTTGGATTTGCAGTTGGCCTGGGCTCAAACCTTAGCCTTACCACTCACTCTAGGAAAATACAAACTTGATAGAAGGAAAAGCTCCCTAAAAATTAAAATTGGAGTGGGCTCCTTTGTGTTCCCCCTTACTGAAGAATTTCAAGGAAAGGTTAGATGTCTCCTTGTCATGTGTTATATGTGGGGATTCTTTCTCCAGTTGTGGGTTAGAATGGTCTTTCAACTCTGAAGTCCTGTTTGGTGAGGGTCAGGGTGGAGAGGGAAGCAGCTGACCCCTTATTCAGCCCCTAAGGAATAAACCTCGGGTTTCAGACCAGCATTCCCTCTCAGTGAGTCAGTGACATTTTAGAAAGCCTGCGTAGTGAGAGGTCATTTCAATGGAGCAACCTGGAATCAGCCTGCCTTAAGGCACTTGTCCCCCCTCCTCAGGAAAAGTACACAGCAATTTGAGAGTGGTTTCCATTTCATAGTTGATAGAAAAACTACTTTTGCAACTGGCTCTTTAGGAAGGTGAATTCAGGATAGAAAGACATAGAGGTATATGGGTAAGAGCACACTTAGACATTCACACACACATTATACATATACATGCATGTATACATATATAGCACATTTACATATTATAGCACATATATGTGTATTTAGCACAGTCATAGCATAGAGCAAGATATACATACTGTGCTGGTTAATTAACATTAACTAAGGAAACAGCCCAAGCAAAAGTAATTTATTAGCTAGGCAGTCAGAATAAATGGGTCCGTGAACTCCCCAGTCAGTCTAAAAACCCTGAATACAAAGTGAAGCAGATCTTTATACATAAAAGCAATCAAATAAGACCAATTAATTATAATAAAACAATTAGCCAGGATACAAAATTAGGTAATCTGATTTCTAATTACAGGAAAAATTAGGGACTTTCCAACTTGGGAAGGGGAGAGAGTGAATTTTGGTAAAGTTGGGAGGGGGACAAATTGGTTTCGGGGTCTTCTACTATTCATAAAATGGAAAGATGTTGATTAATTGCAGTCACCTGCATTTATGAAATAGATGGCTTATATAATATGGTTTCCCATGGATGAATAGCAGAAAAATAACAAAATGAAGGCGAATGCACATGGCAGCACAAAATGGAGTCAATAATTTATAAGATAGAATCTGCTTGGCTCTCTGATTCTCACATTAAACTAACTCAATTCTGTGTATGGCCTTCTTTATTAATCAGCTCGTGTGCACACTCATGTTCCATCACTTATGGAGATGAAGTGCTTGTGATCATACATACATTATACATGTGTTTTATATATTTTTTTTAAATAGGATCATAGAATATTAGCTCTAGGGAGGATAACATAAAAAAAATCATCACATCCAGGGGTTTCTTAAGACCATGGACACCACCTCAGAAAAATACTTTGAAATGCATAAAGTAAAATACAGAAGATTGCAAAGGAAGCCAGTTGTATTGTTAAGATTGTGTGTGTGTGTGTGTGTGTGTGTGTGTGTGTGTGTGTGTGTGTAGATATATTGATTTGGTTTGTTTGTTTTTTTTTTAACTTAGTGGACTCCCTCAGGTTAAGAACCCCTGGGCTAGTCCAGGCCTTTCATATTCTATATAGATCAGAGGAGTATGACATAGCCTGCTGAATGGTATGCTTGAAATCAGGAAAAGCTAGATTTAAATCTTGAGTCTGAACTTCGATAATTAGGTGACCAGGGTCTCAAACCCCAGAGTTACCAAGCACAACAGTCCCCAGCATAGTCTGAAGCAGATAAAATGTAATCAGGAAATATTTAGATTACATTACATTTTAAAACTGAGTCATTACACAGTCCTCATGGTAGATTTTCTCATCTCTGGAATAGGAGTAGGTAATCCCCGAGGTGCCCTCCTTGGGCTTGTCATGAGACTTGGATGAGTTCATGTGTTTAAAGTGCTTTGAAAACTTAAAAGCCCTCTCTATAGGTCTGTAGTTGAGAAGAGGAAGAAGAAGCAGGCCCAGAAGAGAGGAGTAACTTTGATTAGGCCACAAAGATCGTAATGAATAGAACCAAGGGCTTGGACTCAAGTCTCCTGGTTCTCAGCCCAGTTCTCTTTGTTCTCCACTGTGCTTCTGGGTTGTGTCTTTGTGGGTTTAGGGCAGAGCTTCCCAAACTTACTTGGCCCACTGCCCCCTTTTCAGAAAAGAAAAAAAAATTACTTTGCGCCCACCCTGGAAATCTACTTTCCTTAACCCTTTAATTTTGGTGGTTGTTTTTTTTAATATACTTCACTTCAAAAAAATAAATATATATTTTTTAAGAAACAATGTATCTTAAATTTAATAATTTATTGTAAATTTGTGGGGTTTTTCCTGCATTGAAATTTTGATGATGCAATACTACATACGTAACCATATAGTATCATATTGTAAACAAGTCATTACACACCCATATTTCTGCAGATGATCGTCTGCTTGTTAAGACCTGTTGGTGGACTTGACCACTAATTGGGTTATAACTTGCACTTTGTGTGTTTATTTGGAAAATAACATAATCACTACAACTTAAACTCTGTTACACAACAGATGAAACACTATGGATAATTTTTCAAAATTTTATCTTTCTACCACCCCCTTAAATTTTTATTCAGTACTCCCAAATTGCACTTGAGGTTACTACCACCCCCTTTCATTTCAGGGGTTGATATCACCCACTTTGGGAATATCTGGTTTAGGGGATGCTGAGGGTCTCATACCTTAGTTCTTTGAGAGTGAAAGAAGCTCCTGCTTACTGGCTTGATAAGCAGTCCCTTATATACTCCTTGAGGGCAGGAGCTGTCCCACTTTTGTCTTCTGTACCCCCAGTACCTGGCATGGTGCCTGTTGTGTAGTTGCTACTCAGTGATTACTGCTTGATTAGTGAACAGTTCCTTAATGGAAGTGGGATAGTTGGATTTGAAATCAGATTTCCTGACTTTAGAGTTTCCTTCTCTTTCAGGAAAACAGAAAGGATCAGCATAGGTTTGTACAGATGGTTTAGGTTTTCTGGCTGAGATTCATTGACCTTGTAGTTGGACTCAGAGCAAAATTAGAAAATTCTTTAATTTCCTATTTCTCTTTCCTGTAGATTGTCTTAATGAAGGATCAGAAGAAATGCTTCAGTATCGATGATCCCGGCTATGAGCCAGAGGTTGTAGCTGTGCACCCATCTGGAAGCACCGCAGCTGTGGGCGGAGCAGTAGGAATCTTTGTTTATCTTGACTGTCACCTTTCAATCTTATGCCCTTCTTAAAATATCCCTGGGGCTTAGCACAGGGCCTTGGCCCACCGTGAGACCTTAATCAATGCCTGTTGACTGACTGACTGACCTTTAACAAGACAGCATTTAAGAAAGATGTTATAGGTAATAATGATAGTAGCTAACATTTATATGGCATTTACACTGTGCTGAGCACTTCATTTTTACTATCTCATTTGTTCCTCACAATAACCATGGGAAGCAGGTGCTGTTAAATTATCCTCTGTGGTTTTCCTTTGTGTGGTTTGGGTTATAGATGCCACCCCTTCCACACGTTAGCAGTTTCCTGGCTAGAATCCCTGTATCCCATGGTCACCAGCCAACCCTCCTTTCATGAACCTCTCTGGACTTAGGGAAGCTGGCCTTTGGACGAAGGTTGCACTCTCCATCCTAGAGCCTTTCCAGCTTCACATAGGACCTGCCAGAGCTTGGGTTGGGCTAGCCCAATCTTTCAGGACCTGAGGTCACTCTCACAACATAATGAATAGAGAATTAGGGTGGGTGCAGGTTATGTTGAGAAAATAGAGTGAAATCCCACGATCCATCAGACAAAATTGGATGGCGGAGTTAAAACTAAATTTGTCTTTTAAAGGCATGCAGTTTTATTTCCAGCATTAACTGTGGCAAGAGATTAAAGCTAATGAGATGCTGGGGCTTTGTACCCAGGTTGGTATTAATGAACAGATAAGCATCTAGTACACACATACTGGCAGGCCTACTGCTGGTGCTTTAAAGAAAGACTCTTGAGGTTCCTTTTTAAAAAAAAGTACACTTGTTATAAGCAGGTTAGTCACTTTGTCCATTCCTGGCAATCTCGTCAAATACTGTATTAATATACTCAGCAGAGGTCAGTAAACCTCTGGCTTGACACTAATGGGAATTGCCCTGAATCCAAATTCCTGGGATTTATTACACTTTCTCTGTATTCCTTTGTGCAGCAACACATAAAATTACCCCTTTGTGCATCCTTCACCCTATCTGTCTTACATATTCTTAAAAACTTCCTTTGAACTACTTACTCAGACCCAATAGGCTCATTACACATTTGAGGTTGTAATATGCCAAGCCTCCGTTCCCCTTCTCATTCTTCTCTCAATCACATTAGTTTCAGTTGAGTTCCACTTAGCTGGTATGTGATAGGGAAAGGGGGGTGCCAAGAGGCATGCCCAAAGAGCCCCTTGTCCAGCTGAAGTGAAGGAAGTCTGCAGAGTTGTAGCACCAAGAGTCCCAGCCTACACAGGAGGGTTTCCAAAAAGGGAGAGTCTTAGGGTAGAAGAGTCCTTCACGAAAGAAGGGAGCTACAAAGATGGCATGGGTGGGTAGGATTGAGCTAGGCGGAGAGGTAGCATTTCAGGTTGTAGGGGAAGGGTCTTGTCACTAGAGAGAAGTGAGAGTGGGTATCATGTCTGGTGGCTGAATAAATGAATGTCTAGCGATCCTAAGGGATAGATCCCCACCGTGAAAACAGTGAAAAGCCCCACTGACCTAAAGCAAAGAGATCATTGCATCTGTGTTCTCCTTTCATCTACACAGCAAGCTTGAGTCAGGTAATGAAAATATTCCCATTTTTTGCATGGGAACAAATACTTAGAGAAGGTATATAATGGTCTGAAAGCCACCTGCCTGGCTAAGACGGTTCCAGAATCTATTCTTCTGTCTGTGAGGGTTTTCCATTCCTGTAAAGGGATAAGCACATTACTTTTATTTAACTATCTAAAGAGAGAATTATTTTTAACTGTTTGCCACAAACCCAGGGAGGCAAGGTAGACTACAGTCCCTGGTCTATGTGCCTGTGTTTGCCATGACTTTCTTTCATTGTTGATTACTAGAAGCCTAGTCTCATCTTCTGTGGGTCCTTTAGGTCCATAACCATATTAGAAGTTGGAATGCTTGGGTTCTAGTCTCCATTTTACCATCAAGACATCTAAATGGCATAGCAAGCACTAAAAGCTGGCTGGTCTGGGCTCAAGTCTAGCCTCCGATACTTACAAGCCCTGTAATCCCATCTCTGATACCAGCTTTCTGTGTCTTTGTCTCAGCATATGATGGAGCTATCAGTACTTCCCCTGGGTTGTTCCAAGAGTCTGATGAGATAACAGTTCTGAAGTGCTCTGTTAATGCTTAGTCTTATTATGACCTTGGAAGTCGCTCCTATAACTGTAATATAGGCACGGCACTTTGATGACTTACCTCATTGGGTCGTTGTGAGGAAAATGTTTTATAAACTGCAGAACAGAGCCCAGGGCTCTGATTATCTGCCAGGTGGAGGGCAGACGTATGTAATAGAACTTGACTGTTCTTAGCTCTTGGGATTCCTTCCCCTTTTTTCTACTCCGTACTTCCCTCTTCCTCTGCCTTCACCCCCGGTCGGGATCCAGACTAGGGAATCGTTTCCTGGCTATGTTTTCTTCATTACCATCCTCTCTGTTAACTCGTCTTTAGGATGGGAATGTCCGTTTGTACTCGATCCAAGGAACGACGTTGAAGCATGAAGACAAGCTTCTTGAGGCCAAGGGGCCTGTGACAGACCTGGCCTACTCCCATGATGGTGCTTTTCTCGCTGTCTGTGACGCCAGTAAAGTGGTCACGGTCTTCAGTGTGGCTGACGGTTACTCGGTAAGGGATGGCAAATGGGCATGGCCTTTCTTTTCACCCCTTCCCAAGTGCTGAAAACAGATGGTGGTGGCATGCTACCTCCTGTGCAGGGGGATAGATAGTTTGAAACTCCGGGCTGTGGATTCATCCTATGGCCAGTTGGTTTGAGTGAGACCCAGGGTTACAGGTTCAGTTCAGGCTTTAATCAGTCCTGTGGCCATAGTCTAATGAATTCAGCAATGACTTAGCACCTGCTCTCGGTTTCATCTGATCTTTGTACTGGTTATAAGGACTTCTTATTTACCTTATATTAACATATATACATTGTTTATCTCCTCCTGGAGTTCACTAGAACAGGATTGTTTCCCCCCACAAAGTGCCTAGCTTAGTAGTCAGCACAAGAGACATTTGAGAAATGTTTCTTAAATAAATGAGGCCTATCGCCACCACCACCCCAGATCTTAAACTCTTAGAGTATAGAGAATGTGTCTTCTATCTTTTCATTTTTCCCCATAGCATCTTTCCCAGTGTTCTGTACAAAAGAAGCCTTTAGTAACTGTTCCTCAAATGAATGAATCTTCCCCTTAGTAGATCTTGAGCCCTTGGAGTTTAGAGACTATTTCTTATTTATCTCTCTCTTCCCCTGAAAGCCAGTTTAGTGCATTGCATATAGAAGACACTTAAGTGTCTGGTAGGAGGCCAGTCCCCTATCTTCAAGGAACAGAGTGGTAATATGTGTAGTGGTGAGACAATGAAAGAACAGGGAGGCAGTGGGAAAAATGGAAAAAATGGGAAGAGTCCTGAATTAGAAATCATGGCTTTGTTTTGATACTATATGACTTTAGGTAATTCACCTCCTCCCTGGGCTTTATTTTCCACATCTGCAAAATGAGGAAATTTGAACTAGATGTTTCGGAGGGATGGTTTCAACTGTGTTACACAATGGAAAAGCCAGTGCTGAATTTTCGTACACACAGTGAAGACCCATCCCTTCCAAATGCCCCTGCTGGTCATAAAGGGAATAGTGTGAGTCTGTCAGTAACATGCCCTTTATATTACCATTTAATGCTATGAGGGAAGTAACTTTATAACTAGTACTATATTTTGGTACTATAGGTACTAATACCATGATAGTGGTACTGGATATCTGGTGATATCAATAACGTAATGAACAAGATCCTTTTTACTGCACCACTTTGATAGGATCCTGGAATGTTAGAATTGGAAAGGGGCCTTAGAGGTCATCTCAGCCTGTATGTTTTATAGATGGAACAGTATATTTTAGAAATGGTGCCTTTATCAGAGCCTGTTTGTAGAAGGACATAGATTGTCTAAGCATGTTCAGGCACGTGTGTATTTAAATCTTTTAGGACCTAAGATCCTTATGGGCGGCAGATACCTTTGACATAAGCACGTATAATTTTGTTTTGTCTTATGTAGGAGAACAACGTTTTTTATGGACATCACGCAAAAATTGTGTGCGTCGCCTGGTCACCAGACAATGAACATTTTGCTTCAGGGGGCATGGACATGATGGTCTATGTTTGGACCCTGAGTGACCCAGAAACTAGAGTCAAGATCCAAGGTAATTTGTGTAAAGTCAGCAGTGGGGTGTCTCAAATGTAGTGTGGGCAGAGGGTGTACTGGCAAGTATTTAGAAACCATCCCTCAGACACAAAATTCAAACATATATATATGACACTTTTTAAAGTTTACTTATTATTAACATTTTCTCCATCACTATTATATCTGGACAATTGACAAAACATCAGTCCCTGAGTGTGTAGCATTTGCTGATTCCTGAGGTGAAAATCCTCATGTTGAAAATTTAACGCTCAGATCTCATGCCAATACAGGTTGTTTCTAGCATATCCCTGAGTTTAGGGCGTAGTAGTTCTTATGCTAAAAGCAGCTTGCATAGCTAGGTGATACAGAGAGGGACAAGCTAGGTGGGTTGTTACCTGATGGGAAGTTCTCAGTACCGATGAAGCTCCATTTGGTTCCTCATTGTGGTATGTTGGTTGAAATTTAGGCAAACTGAAACAATAAAGTTCTGAGCACATTGAGTTTATTGTCAAGGCTAGCATTTACCAGTAAAAAGGGTCTTTAGCTCCTCTGTAAACCAAAAGAGCCCCAGGTGGGGCTTACTAGATTTCTTAGAGTTTATAGAAAGTGTTCAAAAATAGAACAGCCTGTAGGCAGGACAAGGGATTGAGTCAGCTAGTTCCTCTTGGTGGAAGGGATGAGAGTTTATTCCTTGTCACGAGGGCAGGCTGATTACATTTACTTTCATTTTTGCAAGGATAGCTAGTGGTACAGGTGTCCTTGAGATAAAGGTAAAACAGTGATTTTTATAGGACAACTGAACTTCTGAAATTCACTCAGAGACAAAGAAACATTACTTTACATAGTTATATAAAATATCAACGGTTGGTACAGAATAGAATCAGTTGCAAAATGAAATCAGTTTGGTTTTCCTAATTCTCCCCTTTGGTCAGTGTCTCCCATGGATCACTTATTTATAAGCTTATTAATAGATTTTTAACATAGCCATTATCAGCAGTGCACATAACCATAAATTTTTCTGGGGTCAGTCTAGAACAGGATTTAATAGCAACTAAGGCAAAGTCTAGAAAGGATAATAAAACAGGAGTAGTAAGAGTCCATTTGCCAAGAATGGTTAATAGGCCATTTCCCTGCAGCCAAGTGAACCAAGAAGAATTCTATTGGGGGTCATTTTGGAGAGGTAGTTGTATTTCTACTATAATTCATTGGATCTTATGTAGGCCTATCACAATTTCTTCTGACTGGTTAATGTAAGAACAAGATTGGTTAATTATAATCACAAACCTTTCCCTGAATTGCAGTAAGAATACCTAAAAAAATAGGATTTTGCAAAGCTGTGTGAATGATAGGACATGACATCACTTGAGGCCCAAGCCAACTCACCAGTTTCAAGTGAGAGATTCATACAATTTGGAGGACTCACTGAGGATCACTGAGGACTAATTTAAAAGGGGAGATTTGGATTTTCATGTCACCAAAGTAGCCAAGAAAACTCAGCAACCATAAATATGAAACAAAAAACCAAAGTAATACAATAATGATCATCAATATTAACTAACATCCAGTTTCCTTGTATCCTGGTAACCCACTCCTAATGTCCATTCAATAAGCACATTTCATCTTGACTCCCAGATGTCCCATGTAGTCATCTGGTCCCTGGAAACATCTTCTCTTGGACATTCTGGAATAAGCCTCATTGTCAGGACAGCTCTGAAGGGGGCTCCTCCTAAATATATTTGCTTTTCTTTTTCCAAATCACTTGCAGAGAATCCTAGGTAATTTTTCTTGAATCTTCCAGAAACAAGATTACTTGATACAGTTTAGTATAAGCTCCTAAATTTTCCAGTAACAAGCTCCTGTGGTTAAAAAAAAAAACAAAAAAAAAACTCAAGTCTTATGATTCTGATCTTATTAACAATAGAGCTGTAAGAAGAACATCAAATCAAGTTCATCTAAAACTTCAGAGAACTCGAGTTGTTACATATCATTTGCCATTTCTGTCATCATCTAGGTCCTTGGGTGCAGCCTTTTGACAGAGTCTGTTTTACAGAACAAATCTGTTTATTAAGGGGATTTGTTCTGTGAAGTTTGGATTTGGTCAAAGGGCTGCACTTGAGGACCTAGAAGGCTGCATGTGGCCTCAAGGTCAGATTCTCCACCCCTGACCTAAACCTTGTACCTGATACAGTCACTGCCAACAACAGGCTGAAGGATGAATATTAAAAAGCATCTGTGAGGAGGGCCTAAGTTATAAAATGGACTATTCTGGCTTTTAAAATTATCAAACAGATACTTCAAGTAGGAAAATAATTTCACTCTTCATAGTTATAATGCAATTTTACACATAGATTCCTTAATCTAATTTTTAGAACTTATCCCATTAGATACATTTGGAAGCTAATTATAAACATTTATATATTCTAGTTCTTAGAGGAAATAGTCTGGTTATGTTTTCTTAAAGTTTGCTACTTCATTTACTTAAAAAAAATTATATCTTTGTCTTATTAGAAGATTTTTGAACTTTGTCTTAATTCCCTCCTGTCCCCACCTTCCTTTTGTCTCCCTCTTCCCCCACCCCAGGATGTTATCCCCGTATCATAACTATTAGCGAGGGAGTGCCATTCCCAAGAACTTATTTACTTAGTTGCTAAAGATATGGAATTGCATACAAATTTAGATCGAAAATAGTAAGATCTTTTACTCTTGCATCTTATTTTATCAGTGCAGAGATGCTGGAGTATTACAGCAATAAGATTCATTTATTTTTATATTTTTTGAGGGGGGAAGGCAAGGCAGTTGGGATTAAGTGATTTGCCCAAGGTCACACAGCTAGTAAGTATCAAGTGTCTGAGGCCAAATTTGAATTCAGGCCCTCCTGACTTCGGGGCTGGTGCTCTATTCACTGTGCCCTCTAGTTGCCCCTAGATCCACGTACTTTTAAAAAATAACTTTACCTGCCATGGTTAGAGAGAATTGCTGTGAAAGGAAGAAGCTAGGAGATATTGTGGCTGTATCAAGACCGATCCCTTTAGGGGCCTAGGATCACATAATGACTCAACAGCGGCATAATAGGGTAACACATCTTTAATTCTGTTTGATTTCAAGTTAGAGCTATAGTTACTATTTGGACCAGCCAGTCATAGGGCAGAGTTCCTTCTTAATTCACGAGGTATCATAGCCAGGCTCAGGATTACCCAGGTGGGAAACAGGCCAGTTAAAAAAGGGAAATAACACAATAGGGAAACTGAGTCAAGAGATTCTTGCTTTTCTCATGCCAAAGTCATCTGTACTTTCCCAGAAACAGACATCCATGTGCAGTAGTTCTGAAATCACATTCTCTTTGAGCAGCTCATGGCATTTCCCTACAATAGTGGATTACTGGCTTAATGATAATTCAGACATTCATACCTGAATACAAAACATCGAATTATAGCCCCAAGACATTTTTACCTCACATAGCAAATTTCACTAATCATTACTTAAACACAAAATAACTATTTCTAGTTTTATTTTTCTTTTGTGTTATTGCAATAAGTAATAAAAATGTTTACCAGGCCTTCCTTTCAAAAAAATCACTTAACATCCTTTTCTCAAGTTAAAACTCATGCTGGTATAAAAATCAGTCATTATAAATTACATTCTGGAATTCCACATAATGATTAGACGTTAACAGTGACTCATTACTATAACTTTCCAGACTAACAGATATTCATGTTTTAAGGTATTGTATATTAGCCCCTTAAGGCAAAAATGAAGTGTCATTTCATGCCTCCTAGCGGGCTTTCCAGTTACAGTGGTTGAAATTAAACTGAGGCATCCAAGTTCTGAGCACATTCAGTTTATTGGTAAGGTTAGCAATTACCAATAAAAGGGGGCTCTAACTCCTCTACAAGCCAAAAGATCCTCAGGTGGAGTTCATAAGATTAACTAAAATTTAGGGAAAGCAGATAAAAATAGAGTAGGCTATAGACAGGACGAAGAATTAAGTCACCTGGTGTCTATTGGTAGAAGGGATGCGATTCTTTTCCTTGTTGCTAGAGTAAGCTGATTTTATCCACCTGTATCTTTGCAAGAATAGTAATGGTACAGAGATACAGGTCTCGGCCTAAGAACAGTAGTTTACAAGAAGACTGGACTTCTGAACTTAACGCAAAGAAACATGGCTTAGGCAGTTATACAAAATGGTGGTGGTCGGTACAGAATGATACTGATTTGATTTTCTCAGGAGCATAGGAAATTATAGTTTACATTTCTGTAACAATTTGAGCTGTATGAAGTACTTTTCCTTACAAGAACACTGTGAGGTAGGTAGTACAAATTCATTGCTCCCATTTTACAGAAGAACACAATTGAGACAAAAACAGGTAAAAAGTCACTTGTCAGGAGTCATAGAATTAGTGAGTGGGTCGAGGACTCAGACGTTGTTTTGCTCCAATTCCAGTGATCTTTCCATAGAAATTACAAGGGAGCAATATTGTGTGGCCTGGTTAGGTAGAATTCTGGACTTTGTGTCGATGAGATCTGAATTCAAACCCCATCTGATACTGTGTGACTATGGTCAAGTTAATTAATTTCTGAGGTTGCTCTTGGAGAGATGAGTTATAATCTCTGTCAAAGGACAGAGATGAGGGAAACCCCAGATTCTTCAGTATTGACTGTAATCCCACTTAATGTTTGCAAGACAAGAGAAACCCTTTCATGATGCTAATCCTTAGCCTTTCTGTAGATAGCTAGCGCTGTGAGGGTTGCAAAGCACTTTAAAACATACTTATTTAATACTCGGCACAAACATTCATCCTCTCATCTATTAAATCCCCCATTTTATAGAATTAATAAATCATTGTAGGACCTTCCTCCTAGGTTTGCTATGAGAAAGTGCCTTCTAAACCAAAGAAATGCGAGCTGCTATTATAGCCCTGAATGGCATCTGTCCAGGCTTAGCTGTCAGGCCCCTGTGTGTGCTTCCTTCCCTAAAACAAGGTTCTCCTTTTCCTAGATGCCCATAGATTACATCATGTGAGCAGTTTGGCTTGGCTGGATGAACACACGCTGGTCACAACCTCCCACGACGCCTCTGTCAAAGAGTGGACAATCTCCTACTAGGGACCCCAGCCACCAAGCCCTCTCTTTGGAAGGACCGAATCAGGGACTTAGAATTACTTCAGCGGGACATGTCCTTTATTTCTGTAATGCCTCCCTTCCCACCCCCTCTCCTTCCCAGTCCCCCTCCCCGCCAAATGTGGGAGAAGAGGAAGGGAAGGGGCTAATATGAATTAATCATTATCCTCCTATCTTTACAGGGTGTTCATATCTGTTCATGTATTTCGAAAGCTTTAGCCAGTAACAGTTTGCACATTAAAATAAAGAAAAAAAATAAAGAAGCACTTACATTATATCTGGAGCTTGGGAGGGGGAAATAACACAAAAACCCAAACTTTATTATGCTAAACATTCCAGAAGGAACAGCCTGGCGAGGCCTCGTTTTTAAAAGGGGAGTGCTCATTCTCAGTACTATAACTGCCCAGCCAGCCAGATGCTCGGGTATTCTGACTCCACAAGAGCAGCACCCTCGATTTACAGAATATTTCTGTACTAACTCCTCGTGAGTATTGTGATCCAGACTTGGCCAGGGTGCTCATCGAAGGGCTGAGAAGCCTGCACCTAAGCGTTGCCTCAGAATCCCTCTCCCCTGTGCAGATGGGGTACCTACGTTAATAAATGTTTTATGTATTTCACATCAGGTTTTGTGCTTCATTTTAAAGATGCAAACGTGGGTATTTTTTTCCTATGTACTTAAAAGTGTTGCCTGTTAATGATAATGGCGCCTTCTTTGGATTTTTAGACACCTTGTTATCTTTTGGACTGTGAGTACTGGTCCCCATTTCAATGTCTTTCCTTTGCCTTTTTCTTTGAGGGCACAAAGATGAAATCACTGTAAGCTAATCTATGGTAATTTTCACATTTTTTTTCTTTTTCAGTGCAGAAATTAAAGTAAGTATAAAGCACCATGACTCGGGATTTTATTTAATTTTATTTTTTTAATTGTGTAAGAAATACAAATGTGAAATGTGGATGAATTCCTGTAGTTGTTTGGGCAAAATTTGAGTTAAAGACTGTGATCTCGGGAATGAATGAGAAGTTGAATATCTTTCTGCACTGTGTGTTGCTAGCTTCTTGTCAAGGCAGCAATGGATGCTGGGCCTGGGCCTTTCTAACCCGAACCTGATGCCATTCTCCTCAGAGAATTGCAGATTGAAGGGCCAGAAGGGGCACAGGAGATTTGGGTTCTGGTCTTGCCTCTGACACTAACTAGCTGTGTGATGTTATTTGAAAAATGTGGGATTGGGTTAGATGTAGTCTGAAGTTATTCGTAGCTGTAATTTTGTAAGGCCAATCCAGGACTTTCTATTATAAAGAAAATGGTTTTAACTATGTAGCACTTTAATCTCATTGGATCCCTCCAACATGCTTACTGTTAGCTAGGTGGGACATCACTATCCCTGTTTAATGGATGGGAAAATTGGGCTCATTGTGAGTGATCCAGGGTCATAGAGATAAGGAGTGTCAGAGCAAGTATTGGAACCCAGCTTTTCCAGTTCCCACTTCAGCATTCTTTGCATCATTCCTGCCCCCTTGCAGTATAGTAAAAACAGCCCTTGGTTCAAAGGCAAAACCTGGATTTGGGGAAATGAATCTTTTTCAGCTGCTGAATTTGGCCCCATCTCATTTCAGGTTCCCATTAGGAATAATTGTATTGCAGTGAAGGGGGGACCAGATACTCTAAAGAGAAAGATGTGTCCTGTGGTAACCCTTTAACACCCCCACACAAAAAGGGGGGAGACAGAGAATCTAGTTTCTTACAAAATGGAAAATGTTTATACTTTTATCACCCAAGAAGTTTCAAAGGTTTTCTTGGTCCACCTCCCAATCATCCCCTTTCTCCAAATACTCTCTTGTGATTCCTTAACAAATTTAAACTCAGAAAACAAGCTCTTAGAGTCTTAGGATGTAAAGACATCAGAGCTGAAAGAGACCTAGACATTATCATTTAACACACACCCCTTCCCCCTTGTTTTACAGCAGATGTGGTATGAGAATGGCTGCTGGGCTTGGCCTTTGGAGACCTGGGGTCATATTATGGCCCCAGGACCACAAGCAGGTTAGATAGAAGGTACAAGGAAGGCATTTTCCAAACCTTTTAAGATCCTGTATGAATGTTAGTTATTGTACAGAGAGGGCAAAGCTAAGACCCCAGAAAGGCTCGGGTTCACACCATGAATTTGTGGCAAACCTGGTACTTTCTCCCAGATCTCTCCTTCCCAGGTTATCATTCTTTCTGCTGTATGAATGCAGTGTCTCCTCTTGCTAAGGCCGCTCCCCTGGATCCATACTAAGCCTTTCCCTCTCCCTGACAGTGAGCACTAGATTGAAGCCGCCCAGCAAGCCCCAGGATTAGTCTAAAGGCATCGGCAGAAAACAGTGAGTCTTCCTTTGTGCATCCCTGCATGGTTCCCTGTGAATCCTCATAGCTCACCTTCCTGCCAGAACTTGAAAGTCGGTTTTTACTGAGGCATCTTCTCTCTTGGGATGATCGATATGGGTGTGGCCGAATGACTGGAACATAACACCTGGGGCCCTAGGTTGGGAGTTAGAATCCCAGCCCTACCACTTATTAACTGGGCATATCATTTCATCTCAGTACCTTGATTTCTTCATCTTTGTGGAGAAAGGAAAGGGTCCTGGTGCTGGGTAACCTTTAAGGTTCCTTCTGTTCTGTCTAAAAGGAAAGACACATTAGGTATAAAGGAGAGAGTATTTGAGTGTTACTCCACTCCCATTTAAGTAATAATTCATGTTCTTGTAGCCTCTTAAGGTTTACAAATCACTTTCCTCACCCAAAAAGAAACGTGTACTATAGTGGATAGTTCTCAGATAGGATTTTGGTAGCTTCTGTGACCAAGGGTGAGTTAGTTCATCTGCTTGGTCTCTGTTTTTCTGGGAAATGGGGATTGGGTTAAATTCTCTCTAAGGTCTCTTCTGATTAATTCTGTGGTCTGTTTACCCTTAAATTAACCCTCAAGGGCAGGTCAAAGGAAAGGTTGTTTTACATAAATAGATACACTCAAACTAAAGTCCTGGAGATTTGTATTTAATGTGTCAACAGACACAAGTGAGTGTCACCTTGATACTCCCTTGGCACCTGGTAGACTCTGGAATTTGGGAGTCCTTTTTGACAGGAACACCTTTTGCCAAGAACCAAGCCTTTCAGAGCTGCTTCCTGTTAATGGGGATGGGATAGGTGAGCAAACACAGCTGTCCTTGCAAACTGGTGCTGGGCAGGTTTCAACAACCCTCAGCCCACCCAGCCTTGCATTTGGTTAAATAAGCAGAAGGAAGAAATTTTTCTTTGCTGTAAAGCCTTCTACCTGTCCTTGTTTTGAAGGGCAATTTTGAACCGGATGCTGAGTCTCTTCCATTTTTAGCATCATGGAAAGAGAGGAGGCTCACTTTCCTAAAGCTTCCTTTGCCATCACCAACCTCAGCACTTGCTTTTTCCCCAGAGAGCAATGATTTGCCAGGTAATCAGATCACTAGTCTGCATTGCCCAGTGGGCAGAGTGCTCCTAAGAGCTGGCCAGGGTGCTGCCCTGCTCCTGTTTGTTAATGCCATCTTGTAAAAATGCAGTCAAAGCTGTTGTCATTAAAAGTCTTAAGAGAAACCTGTAGTTTAATAAATGTTTCTCTAAAAATAGCTTCAGAGGGGTGTCTAGGTGGCACAGTGAATAGAGCACCAGCCCTGGAGTCCTCCGGAGGACCTGAGTTCAAATTTAGCCTCAGACACTTAACACAAAAGGTAGCCATGTGACCTTGGGCAAGTCACTTAACCCCAATTGCCCTCCAAAAAAAAAAAGCCAAACAAAAAAAAAATAGCTTCAGAATGTGTTGCCATGTTTGAGGGGGCTTTTTTGTTTGTTTGCTATAAGGCACAAGAACATGGCAGAGGGAATTTCTCAAGATCTCTAAAGAAATCTCTTAATTTCCTGTCCTGAGGAAAACATCCCTGGTGGAGCTGAGACAACCCTGGACTCTCAGGCCTGGGTTTCTGGTCCTTGCTTTGCTGCTAACTAGTTTGGCCTAAGAGAAGTTATTTCCCCTCTCAAGGATGTCTTTCCCTGCTCTGTAAAATAAAAGGATCCAACTAGATATTTCATTGTATATCACATTCGTTGGGTGACGCTGGACAAGTGAATTAGCTGCTCATAGGGTCCTAGTTTTAGAGCTGGAAGGGACCAATTCTTATTTTACAGATGGAAGAAACAGGCTGAGAGATTGAATGATTTGCCCAGGGTAAGGGGTAATAAATGCCTACAGTAGGATTTGAGCTCCGGGCTGTCTTCCTGATGCCAAATCCAGAGCTCTCTCCATGAGGCCACACTGCCTTCCTTCAGGAAATACAGGACTTATCCAGCCCTCCCCTCTGTGTCTTTATAAAGGCACAGTACATAGTGAAATGTTTTATAAATGTCTATGTCAGAGTGATATTTTTAGGTCTTTGAGAGGGGTAAGGTCTCCTCCGCAGGTGCTAGCAGTTTGTAGGGACAAGATGGTTCTTTTCTCCATCCAACCATCTTCTCTCTCTCACTTGATCCTACCCCCGAGGGGGGAATCCTGACCATTTCATCTCTCCCCAGTAGCGTGGATTCCAATCAGTCCCTTCTCCAGTACTGGCACACGCCAGTAGTTAGCCCCCCACCTTGGGCCTCTGCCTTCTTATATGATAAAGGTGTCCCCAGGAAACAGAATCCTAACTAGAAGCTGCACCTCCAGCTCTTGCTCAAAAACCTGGATAGCTGGTATAGTGGAATTAGTTAGACGGAAAAGGAGCAGACATTTTAAACGTCATCTTCCATGTCTATATAACAGTGTTATAATGGGCATGCAAGCAGCTTTTAAATGCTCTGAGTTTCCATTTCCTTCTTTGTAAAATCATCACAAAGATGATTGTGAGGTGGGGTTTGAATCCTGGCTCTTAATAATGACTGGGTGACTTTGGGCAGGACACTTCCCCGTCTGGGCCTCAGTTGCATCATCTGTAAAATAAGGAAATCGAGCTCGATAATTCTAAATCATTTTGCAAAGGGCAAGGGGGGGGGGGGCGGGTGATCCTTTTGGAAAATGCTTGGGGGTTGGTTTGGCCCTTCTGATCAAATGCAGTCCGAGATTTAACCTAACTGGTTAGTATTGTTTCAAGTTGGCGTTGTCTAGGACTGAAAGGACCTGGGATCTTTAGCATGGAGGCAGTCCAACTTTCTGAGATCTTTAAGAAGCTGGATTCTAGGATTGCAGCCCAACTTCAGCAAGAAAAGTGTGTATGCGTGTGCGCATGAGCATGTGTGCACACACTTTAACATCTGGAAATGCTTCTTTTAACTCTTACTTGGAGCCAAGACCTCCGCAGCTCCATTGGTGGCCCTATGTTCACTTATACCAAGCCCCCTTTCCCCTGGATGCTCTTCCCTCTGGTTTTCTGGATTGTCAGATTGTACATTTAAGGAACTGTTCTCACTGATGGGTAGTTTTCTTTTTTTCCTTAAGATTTTCCCCCATTTCCTTAACTTCATTCCTTTGTACCAAAAATATGAGATCACTTCTCTGAGGTCGGTTTTTTTTCTTTCCTTGCTTGCTCCCACTTGCTTCTTCTTTTTCTTGTTCCCAAGCTTGCTCCCACTTTTGCACTGGCTCACTTTGACTTGCTCCCTTGAGCTTGCTTGCTCTCTAGCTCTCACCTGCTAGCTCGATTGCTCTCATTCATTGGCACTTGCTAAGCTTTCGCTCACGTACCACCTCCCTTGCTCCTGATCACTTGGCCACTCGCTCTCGTGCCTTTGCTCCTGCTCACTTGCTTGTGCTTTTTTCCTAGCTCTTGCTCACTTCCTAGCTCTCTTGCTTGCTGTCATTCACCTTTTCTTGCTCTCTTGTGCATGCATATTATCTGGCTCTTGCTCACCCGGTAGCTCCCGTGCTCACTTGCTGATTCTCTTGCTCTCATTTGCTCTTGCTCATGCTTATTACCCAACTCTTGGTAGTTTGCTGCTCTTGCTTTTGCTTGCTCTCTCTTGCTCCCTTTCTCTTGTTTATTTTCCAGCTCTTGCTCACTTTTGCACAGTCTCCCTCTCTTCACTTTTTGCCTTACTCTCTCTCCCCCCTTCTTCCCTCTCTTTCCCCAGTTGTCTCCATCACCTGCTTGCTTGCTCTCAATTTCTTTCTGTCTCACTTTGTCTTGAATTCTGCTTCACTCGCTCTCTTGTTAGGCTTTATCCCTTCCCCTACCACACATACACATATTCACTTGGATGACTGTTCCTTCACTGACCTTACAACTTAACAGCATAAATAGAATAATTACCTTGGGGCCAAGCGTGGGCTATTAGAGCCAAGAGATATTAGTGATGGTGGGGCAGCAGGAAATTTCCAGGGCTGGAAATGTGGGTTTGAATCCCAGCTCTGCCCTTTGTTTCCATTTTCATCTTGGGCAGATGCAGGGTTCTTATCTGTTGGGGATGGAGATTGACATAGACTAGGTTCTGGAAGAGTCCTTCCAGCTCTGAAATCCAGATCTAATATAGGACCAGTTAGTTCAACACTGTCATGAAGTAGGGTCCAAAGAAGGAAAATCATCATTCCCAAGGTCCTGGGGGAGTCTTTCAGGACAAGGACTTAGACTTGTGTAATGTGAGCTGGCCTTGTAAACTCAGGTGTGCCTGCAAAATGAATGGTTCTGTAACTTGCTTAGAACTATTGCAACTTCTAGATTTTCACAAGCTTTCCAGATCGCTTCAGTACCCTCCTTGGTTTCCCTGCTTCTGGTAATTTTCCATCTCCCTCCCTTTTTGCCCATGAGGGAGGACTGCTTGACTCTAGACGGGGCAAAAGATTCAGTGGACAAAAGGAACAGAGGCAGAGTCTAGCCTCATAGGAGGAATGACTTCTTTATAATTAGAACTATCAGAAATGTGCATTAATCTGCCTTCAGAAGTAGTGAATTTCTTACCACTCCTGTGGCTCAAAAAAAAAAAAAAGATTCTTCTCCAAGTCAGACCTGAGGTCATTGTGGAGGAGCTAAGACAAAAATGTCACCCTTCACACTGCCATGTTTGACTGTGCCCCTCTTAAATCTGATTTTTAGATTATTACCAGGTACCATCCCAACAAAATCATACCAAGCTGGCTCTAGAACCAGTCCCTGAAGGGTTCCAGGCAGTGGCTTTATGCAGGCAGGTCACAAAAGATATGCATACTTTGGAATGGGAAGGTTTTGGATTAGATAATCTGAGAGGTCTCTTTCAGCTCTGAGATTCTGTAGTTCTTTGTCAAAAGGGTTCTTGGCCCCCTTCAACTCTAAGCTTATGTGTGCTGGGATGGCTCGTGTCTGTTCTGTCTGTTGTTGCCATGAGTGACTACACTTTCTCTCTCCAGTGTTTATTGGGTAAGATAATAGTTACTTGTTGGGTTATTGTTCCACAGATCATCTCCTGTGTAGTATTTGTTCCATCTTATGTGAAGTCTTAATGATTCTACCAATCTCCCCATGGGGTGAACCATGGGGCCCCTTTAGTCCACTCCGTGGAACCTGCATGAAAGCCTTGGTCAGATGATGGTTTGACAGTCACTGTGATGTAAACTATTTTTTTCTGAAAATGGAGATTTGTATTCTAATGGAAATCATATAGAAGCCTCTCTTGTACAGTGGTTTTGTGCTTTAATAAAATAGAATACTATCATAATGACAGCCTCCTATGAAGTAATCTTGCTTCCTTCTGTGTTCGCTCGCCGTCTCAAAGGTGGCCATTTATTGTAAGAAGGTTGATGTGATAACTCCACTTATTAACTATTGGGAACCATAGAAACGGGGATAAGAATGCCTTGCCTGTCCAGAGGCAGGAGAGTGGACAAGATGACCATATGGGGTCTCATCCAGCTCTGAGAGCTGTGATCATTATTATTAACAATCTTCATGATTTTATGCTATGTGACATAGGTCACATCTGTCTGGGCCTCAATTTTTACATCTATAAAGATGAAGGGTTTGTTTTATATTGCCTTCAGGCTCAGAACTGTGATTAGGAGATTTGTTACACTGTGTATTCACATAACTGATGTAATGAGAAAGGATCCTAGACTACATTGCCTTCAGACTCAAAATCTGTGATTAGATTTGTTACACTGTGCATTTACATGATTGGTGTAATCAGAAAGGTACTGGACTAGAAGTCAGAAGACTTGACTTTTAGTCCTGAGGATCACTAATTTGAATGTCAGGCAAGGGAGCTAAACTACCTGACCTGACCTGACCTGACCTGACCCAGGTCCCTTAGAACTATAAAGTGATGATTCTGTGAATGGCAATTCTATCCTTTAAGGTATTAACTATTCTTTTAATTAGATGCATAGACTAGATCTTGTTCAGGCCATCCCAGTGGCACTGTTGATCAGTACTTCTCCTGTTAAAATTGCACAATGCCTGCTATGTTGCTGACTGTCACTAAATGTTTACGTATTCTCATGCATTCAATGAGTTGTTAATAATAATGATTAAATCTGCCTCTCTGTTCTTGTCTTCCTTCATTTCCAGAGCCTGCATCCTTTTTATACTCCTCTCTCTGCTCTGCACTTACCTAGATGTCTGTATTGGATCGAAAAATATATATACATGTGTTTACATGCATGTGTGTGCACACACATAGAAATTCTCCTTGGTACGAGATACTGCCAAATGCTGTTGGGGAAATACGAATGAGTGATCCCTGTCTCCCACCTCTCCCAACCTAACGGGAGCTGACAATTTACTAAAATGGAAGATATCTCCACAGATTATTACACTGAGGCAGGAAGAATTGGTTAAGTGGCCACACCCAAACAGTAGTCATTAATGGCTTGATGCTCACTTGGAAGATGTGGAATAGAGTACCCTAGAGGTCTATGTACCATTTAGCATTTTTGTCAGTGATGAGATAAAGGTATATTTTGTCATGCTTAAGAATTTCGCAGACACAAAGTTGTGGGCGGTAGGTGATATGGGGTGACAGGTTCCTCAAATATCCTGACAGATTAGAGCATTAGGGTTTAATCTAATAAAATTTAATGAATGGAAATAAAGCTAGAATCTTATTCATCTTTAAAAAAAAAAAGACCTGATTTGACATTTAGAAAACTGGAGAGGCAGAATTTTACGTTGATTCTTGGGGGGAAGGAGGGAGATGTTTCAGAGCCTTGAAAGTAGACTGCCAACCCAGCATGAGTCCATAGTGTGATAAGGATGCTATAACACCTGAAGAGATGGGCTCCATTGAATGGCAGAGCTTCCAGGAATAAAGTGATAGCCCTCCTGTGCTCTGGCCCTTGCCAGTCCACACCTAAAACAAGTTCTAGGTACCATGTTTTAGGAAGGATAACCTAGAGCTGATAACCATGGGAGAATCACTTAGAAGTCAAGGATGTTTAGTTTGGTGAAGAGCAAGCTTGGGGAGTGTGATGATTGTCTACAAGTATTTAAAGGGATTAGGCTTCATCTGCTTGGCTCTAGATGACACAGAAGCCAAGGGTCACAAAAACAAAAATTACACCTGATGTAAAGAATAACTTCCTGACAAGAGTTATCCACAAATGGAATGCCCTGTCTGAGATGATGATAGGCTCTCCCTGCCACTGGGAGCTCTTTCTTCAAACAAAAGTTGGATAACACCTTGTCACTCATAGGAAGGGCTTCATTTTCAGGTATGGGATGGAGTAAATGACTTCTGGCATCTATTCTAATGAAATTCTGTGAATAAAGGCCTTTTTACAGTATAATAGATAACGGGTATGATAATGGAGAGGTGGCTTTGGGGGATGCAGAAGGAGAGAAGTGTGTAGGAACAAGGGAACCCAAGGATGAGATGGCATTTGAGCCGTATTAGGAATACTTAATTTATCAAATATAATGAGTACCTACTGTGTGCAGAACACTCTGCTGCTAGGCTTCAGGAGGAATAGGAGTTTACATAAAACAAACTTCCACCTCTCAAGTTTATTTGGTCATCTAATGGAGAGGAGGTGTGTTATTCAAATCAATCTGACTTTGGTGATTTGGATTTCTCATCCAGTTTGCAACCCAAGGTACCCATCCAGTTTAATTTTGGCCTGGGTCCTCCTGTTTGTTTGCCACAGGGCATCCACCCAGTGTGCCCAGTTTATTTTGTGTTATATGTCAACTCCTGCAAGCCACGTAGTTTGTTTTACTCTATATAAATTGAGATGGGTAAGACTAAAAAAATCATTTAACAGGGAATTGCATCCCATGTGAAGTAAGAGAGTCCTGAACACTCCTCAGTGATTTCAAGTCACCTGACCTGGATCAATCAATCCATCAACAATAATTTAGTAAGTACTTGATTCCCCACACAGCAGTGGGCTAGAAACAATACTGATACCACTCCTGGGCCATTGCCCTATAGTGGCAAATAGTGGTGGCAAGGAAAGGGAAGTTATCCACAGTGATTGCTCTCCTCAATAGTAGCTATAAGCAAGGGAGGTGAGCGTGGAGGTACCATTGTTCCAAGGCATAAGAGTAAATACAGATAATGTAAAATCAGGCAGAATAATTTCACAGAGAGGGGAAGACACTGGGAGGCACTAACACCTCTAAGGCAGGAGGAATAGCCGGTTGGTTCGAGGTACACGGATAAGAGAAATGTGTAATACGCCCAGAGGCCTAGAATGGAGCCAGATCATAAGGGACTCTAAATGATGTATAGAGGTTTACATTTTACAAACTTGAGTGACAGTCATCCTACCCCCCCAAAAAAGTCCATCCTGCTGGAATCATGGGCCTGGTTCAATGAGTATATATGTAAAGTCTTATACTTGGGTTCAGAAAATCAGCTTCTTAAGATGGGATAAAAGGGGCTAAACGATGGTTAAAATGGAAAGGTCCCTGGGGTTTAATGATTTCTAAGCATGAGTAAGTGGGGTGACATGGCAAGCTAAAATAAAGCTAATCCCATGCTGTGTCTATTTTTGTCTAGACTGATGATTTTATTGATGCAGAAGCAGCCTGTTTGGAGACTCCCTCTGTATTAGCACCTGGGACTCTCAAGGGTTTAAATGATTTATTCCAGGTCACACACATGAGAAACAAGGCATTGCAGCATTAATAGGGACCCTAAGTCTAGGGTGAGGCAGGAATTCTGCTGTTTTGTGCCCTGACCTGATTATATAAATACTGTGTTCAATTCTGGATGTCATGTTTTGGGAAGGAAATTGATGAGTTGGAATACGTCTGGAACAGGGAATATTAAGCTTTTTTGTGTTGTGGGCCCTTTTGGCAGGCTATGGACCCCTTCTCAAAGTCTTTTTAATTCATAGAATAGAGCATTACCAAGGATTACACTAAGATATAGTTGTTTTTTTTAATTTTGTAATTTGCAGACCCCAGGTTAAGAACCTCTTAGAGCAAAGTGATAAGGATAATAGATGAAATCATGACAAGCAAAGTTAGTTTGAAGGAAGCAGGGGTGTTTATCCAGGAGAAGAGGGAACTTAGGTGGGGGAAAGAGGAAAGATGGGATAGGCAATCTTCAACTCTTTGAAGGGTTATGATGTGAAAAGTGTAATTGTTAGCCTTAACGGGCAAAGCTGGAAGTCCTGCGTGAAAATTCTTATTGCAAAACGTGGCTAGAAGATTAAAAGACCATCTGATAGAGATAAAATGACATATTGGTGGTCACACAGCTCCTAAGAAAGAATCAGACCTTAAACCTAATTCATTTGACTTAGGAAGCCCAGAACTGTTTCTGCTTAAAACCATTCTGCCTCTGATGGAGAAACTAAAACCTGAAAACTCCATCCTGTCTTTGGGAATTCGAAGTAAAAGGAAACCCATTGTGGTTAGTGGTTTTCTTTGTTTTCTCCTCTGTGCTATCCCCAACTACCAGCTAAAACAAAAACAACCACATTAGACTGGAAGGCACAGAATTTAAGTTGTTCATCTGTGATGGCTGCCTGCTTTTGTAAAGTGTGGCTTTTCCAGCATTCCAAATCATGAAGTAGAGCTGTGGAAACCCCACTTTTGGAGAAGAGAGCTCTCCTAAGACTGCTCATAAATTACAAGGGAGTCTTGAGTGTGAGTACCAGTAGCAATCCCACAGAACTTGGAACACAGCAGACTCCTAAATTAATCTAAGTCAATTTTGTTTGCACCTGTCCTGCACACAGGAAAGAGCTAGCCAGTAGATTTCCAGATTTATATCTAGCTGCCATGTATCTAGGGGAAAAAAATAATAAACACCAAGTCTTATTGGAAGGAAACGACCAGAGAGAAAAGATCTGTGTCCCGAAATGGGCGGCACCTAATTTAATTCTTGCTAAAAATAACATTTATTAGATACAAGTTGTCCCATAGCAACATCAACAGTAGAGAACACGGAGATCTTTGCAGCAGGAAAATAAACACCACCAGAAATGCTCCTTAGTCAAGTCAAGGATGGGCCACTAGAAATGTATTGTCGGAGCCCTGATGTCTCTAAGCTGTCTTAGCAAGGAGTTTAAGCCTGATTGCCCAGGCAGGGCAGGAGAAGCTTCCCACAACTTCTGCAGATTCACTTCTTAATTTTTTTAATTGCACAGTCACATTTTTTTAAACATTCATTTAAAAAAAATTCAAGTTCTAAATTCCCTGACTCCAAGCTTTTCCCCATCCATTGAGAAGCTAAGCAGTAGGGATACCCCACTATAAACGAGGTTCACTTATTAAACATCTATGTGCAAAGCAATCAGTTGTTCAGTCAATAAAACAAAATTACATTTTTAAGTGTTTCAACCCACAAAATGCCTCATCACCTCAATGCTGACTCTGAACTAAGATAAAAGGGTCTTAGCATCAGGCCCTCTGATGTAAGGCATGCAACTTTTGTTGTTGTTGACTTGTTTCAATCAGGTTCAACTCTTCATTACCCCTTGTGGGGTTTTCCTGGCAAAATACTGGAGTGGTTTCCCATCTCCTTCTCTAGGTCATTTTACAGATGGGGAAACTGAGACAGAGTTAAGTGACTTGCTCAAGGTCACACAGTAGCAGAGGTAAAATTTGAACTCAGATCTTCCAGACTCCAATCTCTATACGCTATCCACTGTAACACCAAGCTGCCTTAAGTAGGTATGCAACAGGGAAACACAAAAATAATAACAGCATTTATGAAGTGCTCTTACGAAGCTTGCAAAGCACTTTATAGATATTATCTCAATACAACAACCCCTGGTAGGTAGGTGTTATATTTATTCTCATATTACAGTGGAGGAAACTGAGGCAGAAGTGAAATGACTTGCCAAGGTCACATAGCTAGAAAGTGTCTTTCTGATTCAGTACCATATCTACCATATTACCTCAACTAAACTGTTCATCCTTGTCATACACACTGTCTTCAACTCAATTCAACAAGTATTATTAAGCATCCAATGTGTGCCAAGAAATGGAAATACAAAGACACAAATGAAACTGTTCTTGCCCTCAGAGATCATCCATTCTGCTGACATATATATAGAGAAGTACCTTCAAGGTCATTTGAGATAGGGGAGAACTGTAACAACTGGAGTGAGAAAGTGGATCAGGAAAGCCTTTACCTAGGAAGTAGAACCCGAGCTGAGTCCTAAAGAACCTAAAGGTTTTTTGAAATACAGAAAGGAGGAGAGAATGAATTCCAGGAATAGGAGTTGGGCACATGAAAAATGGAGAACTAAGTTTGGGGAATAGCAAGTTTGTCTGAAAAATAATGTGTCTGTGTGTGTATGAGGGAGGAATTAGTATAAAATAAATGTGGAAAGGTAGGTTGTATCCAGATTAAAGAGGACTTTAAATGACAGGCCACAGAGCTTGTATTTTATCATAGGTGATAGGTAGCCACTGACTTTGGTGAAGAGGGATGTGCTATCAGTTTAATTTATAGAAGGAATAAGACAAAATGCCAAGTTAAAACTGCAAGGAGATCTCAAGGAAAATCTGAATAAAAATATGTAACTGGAAATTGGCCTCATTTTCCTGCTTCTTCTGATATTTGTCATACAACAGAAAAATTCAAAGACAACTCAAATGGAAGAAGTCTTAACAACTATTAACAAAAGTGATGGAATTTTTAACATAATATTTTATTTTTTCCAATTACATATAAAGATAAACATTTAACATACATTTTTAAAAAAAGAATTTGAGTTCCAAATTTTATTTCTCCCTTTCCCCTCTCCCCTCTTCCTAAGACATTAAGCAATTTGATATAGGTTATACATGTGCAGTCATTTAAAAATTATCTCCATATTAGCCATGTTATGAAAGAAGAAACAGACCAAAAGAAAACAAAAAACAACAAAGAAAGTGAAAATATTATGTTTTAGTCTGCATTCAGACTCCATCAGTCCTTTCTCAGGATCTGGATAACATTTTTCATCATGAGTTCTTTGGAATTGTCTTGAATCATTGTATTGTTTAGAATAGCTAAGTCACTCATTGTTGATCATCATGTTGCTTTTACTGTGTACCATGTTCTCCTGGTTCTGCTCACTTCACTTTCCATCAGTTCATGTAAGTCTTTCAGAGTTGTTTTTCTAAAATCCACCTGCTAATCAAAAAATGATGGAATTAAAAGACAGAATGCAGAGAGATAATATGAGGCACCAGACTTTTCCTGTCCTCCCCCACCTCTCCAAGAAAATGAAAACAACAGTAAAGAAAGAGTCTGGCCACCATATTTCAACAATCATGCAAAAAAAAAAAACTTTTCAGAATTATTGAGTTCAAGGACTAGAATACAGATACCTAGAATCTATCACCAGAAGGAAAGACTGTCAAATTCACTCCACTGAGGCACAGAGCCATCAAGCTCCAGGGCTACTTACCAGGGACAATGAGATAACTTTACATGCTACTAAGGAGAAAATCATTGCATATCACAATTAGATTCACACAGGTTTATTCATCAAAGATGAAAAACAGGATTAGGATTCATGGAAAATCCAGAGAAATTGGACTTCATATTGAATAGACTACTTTGCTAAAATATCCACACTTTAGGAAAGAAAAAATAAATTCTTTCTCCTGAACTTTTCAAGAGTTTCAGTAGGAGAAAGCAAA
The DNA here is from genome assembly GCA_011680675.1 of Gymnobelideus leadbeateri. Taxonomy (NCBI): domain Eukaryota; kingdom Metazoa; phylum Chordata; class Mammalia; order Diprotodontia; family Petauridae; genus Gymnobelideus; species Gymnobelideus leadbeateri. The sequence goes on along the minus strand of WOXC01004512.1, from coordinate 214,948 downwards.
TCACAATACAATCTTTGATGTGCAAATTAACCCAGGAGAACTCTAAAAATTAGAGGAAAGGAAACTGTAGCCAGGAACTTTGATATGCAAATTAACTACATACTTCAATAAAGAAAAAGCCTAGACAAACTTAAAAACTTTGGGTCTGTAAATGGAGATTCAATGTTAATGTTACACTGGATTTGTTAGAAGTAAAAAAAGACCAAACCCACCCACCCCCACCCCCCCTACAAATACAAAGCAGCTGAGTTGTGATCAGCAATTTTCTGTAGACATAAGGAGATAGGGGAATCAAAATAACAGAAGTGTTGACATAATTGGCTAGTTTTTTTAAACTGATCTTCATTTTGAATAAATTAACAAACATCTCCAAACCCCAGAAAGGAAAGGGAGGAGGGAGGAAAGTTATCTTGAAAGGCAATCGAAAGTGACAAGTGGATTTAACAATGGTGAGGATAGATAAATAAAATGAAACAGTTAAAACAAATAAGGAAATAGGGAAAGGAATTCAATTAAATTCAAGCATGTAAGTACCTACTAAGTGTCTGGGTTTTTTTGCTAGGAGATTGAGTTACAAAAACAAAGAAAGGAAACAATCCCTGCCATCAACCATCAAGGATTTTATATAGTGTTTTCTTAGAAGAACTAGAAAATGAATTCTGTGTGTGTGTGTGTGTGTGTGTGTAACTATAAATGAGTTAGAAAGAAAATGTGTGAGGAAGAAGGAAGCAGGTCATCCCAAATCAATACTCCTATCTTAATGGTTATGGGGCAAGGAAAGGGAGGACTAGAAGGCTGAATCCATTAAAAATTAAATTTAGGAACTACATTTAGTGTTTCATATTTGGGAAAAGATTGGGTTTAGACTCATTGTAGCCGACTGAGATAGACTGTAATCTTTATGTATGAAATAAATAATATAATAGAGTATAGTAAAAGGAAAAACAAAATTAGCTATTATAATTTTTTAAATAAATGGATCTATTTCCCTTATAAATAGAGTTCACAAAGATAAATAGGCAACATTTATAAAATGTTATACATGGGAAATACACCTAAGTTTCACTATGTGCCCATCAGTTTGGCAATGACTAAACAAATGATAATATATTAATTTAACAGAATATTGTTTCATAAGAAATGAGAAATATGAAAAATTCCAAGAAATATATGATATATGAAGTAACAAAGAAAAATGAACCAAAAGAACTATATATGTATATGTGTGTTTGTGTATATACATAATATAGGACTATGTAATTAAAGATAATAGCAACACTACATAATTAGAAAATGACTCAATGAAGAAAACAGATCCACAAGAATAATTTATACTATAACATCAACATCATAAAAATGAACAATTCTGAGGACTTTTATAAACTAATGAAGAATGAAATAAGCAGAACCAAGAGAACAATTTATTCAATAACACCGTTTAAAAAACCAAACTTTGAAAACTTAACAACTAAAGTCAATACAATGACAATTCATGATTCCAGAGGACTGATGATGAAACATGCTATCCATAAAGGAGAAGTGATGGTTTTATATCACAGAATAAGACAATATTATCGTGTAAAATCTTTGGGGGAGCCCATCAAGAAAAGGTAGAGGGGGCGGAGCCAAGATGGCGGAGTAGAAACAGCTCATCCAAGCCACTCTGCCCCCACATTCCCCCCAAACTATGTAAAAGGGGACTCTGAACAACTTCTGGAGCCCCAGCACCCACAGAACGACACAGAGAAGCTAACCTCCCACTGAGGACAGCCCAGCAGCCCTGCAGGAAGGACCAGCGCAGTGGTCTGGGACCTGGCAGCGTGCAGCGCGCAGAGCACGGGAAGCAGAGCTGAGCGGAGCCCAGGTCCCTGTGAGCCGAGGTTTTAGCCCCAGGGCAGCAGGGCCAGCAGCCAGCTGGAGGAACCCCAGAACACCAGCAGCTGTGGCGACTCCAGAATTATCAACATAGACATACCTAGGACAAAATAAGAGGTTAGTGTCCTATGGACTTTGGGACCAGTATTTGGGGAAGGCGTAGGCTTCCTCCCCTGGGGGCTAGAAGCCACTGAGGAGACACGCCATTTTGTAGTTTTCAGAGGCAGCTCCAGCTCCTGGCCTGCGAATTGTAGGGAGATCCAGCGATCAGTCTTGGGGGTAATCGCTCTTGCTTTAACCTCCCTGGATCTGGATTGTGATCTAGGGTGGAAGTTGTGGGTGGGTTTACAGCTTGCCAGAAACGGAAGTTGCCCCCCACACGTTCAGGACGAAAATTCCTCTATCTGGCCTTAAAGCCATAGTGTGGCAACAAGCCCAGAAGTCAAGTAATTAAGTGGCAACATGCCAAGGCAAAGGAAACAGAAAAATGCAACCCTAGACTCCTATTTGGGGGCATAGAGCAGGAAAAGGACTGTGAGGTCAGAAGTCCTGCTCCAAAAGCCCCAGGGGAAAACATGAGCGGGTTGCAGGCCATAGAGGACCTTAAGAAGGACTTTAAAAATCAAATAAGAGAAGTGGAGGAAAAATTGGAAAGAGAAATGAGAAGGATGCAGGAAAAGTACAAAATGAGGGTCAACAGCCTGACTGAGGAAAACAACACCTTAAAAAATAGACTAACTCAAATGGCAAAGGAGGCCCAAAGGGCAATGAGGAGAAGAATGCCTTAAAAAGTCGAATTTTCCAGATGGAAAAAGAATCTCAAAAGTTCACTGAGGAGATTCATTCCTTCAGAGTTAGACTGGAGCAAATGGAAGCTAATGACTTGATGAGAAATCAAGATGCTGTTAAGCAGATCCAAACAAATGAAAGATTAGAAGGCAGTGTGAAATATCTCATGGGAAAAACCACTGACCTGGAAAATAGATCCAGGAGAGACAATTTAAAAATTATTGGACTACCTGAAAGCCATGATCAAAGAAAGAACCTAGAAATCACCCTTCAAGAAATTCTCAAGGAAAATTGCCCTGATGTTTAGATCCAGAGGGCAAAATAGAGGTTGAAAGAATCCACTGATCACCTCCTGAAAAAAGATCCCAAAAAGAAAACTCCCAGGAATATTATAGCCAGGTTCCAGAATCCCCAGATCAAGGAGAAAATACTCCAAGAAGCCAGGAAGAAACAATTTCAATATTGTGGAAACACAATCAGAATAGCCCAGGACCTGGCAGCTTCTACACTGAGGGATAGAAGGGCATGGAATACGATATTTCAGAGGGCAAAAGAGCTAGGAATGAACCCAAGGGTCACCTACCCAGCAAAACTGAGTATTTTGTTTCAGGGGAAAATATGGTCATTCAGTGGAATAGAGGACTTTCAAGCATTCTTGAGGAAAAAAAACCAGAGTTGAATAGAAAATTTGACATCCAGACACAAGAAGCAAGAGATGCCTGAGAAGGTAATCAGGGAAAAGAAATCAAAAGGAACTTATCAAAGTTGAACTATTTACATTCCTATATGGAAAAGCAATAACTGTGACTGATGATATCTTTCTCACTATGAAAATAATGGAAGAAGGGTGTGTGGTCATATGAATACATATGTGAATGTGAGTGTATATGGTTACAGTTATATATGGATAGAGGGCATAGGTTGAATTTGTTGGGAAGGGATGATACTTAAGGGATGAAAGTATGAGGTGAGAAAGGAAAGTGGCAAGAGGTGATGGGGAGAGACAGGGTAGGGTAAACTATCTCATGTAGAAGAAGCAAGGGGAAGTGGTTGCAAGGGAGGAGGAGAATAGGAAGGTAAAAAAGGCAAAACCACATTCTCATTGAATTAGGTTCAGGGAGAGAATGACATACATACTAAATGGGATATCTCAACCTGCAGCAGAATAGGGGGAAGGGGGATGAGAGGAGGCATGATGGATGGGAGGGCATCCTTGGGGGGAGGGGAGGTTGGATGTACCCACTATAGAAGAGGGACAGGATCATGTAGGGAATGGACCAGGTGGGGGGTGGGATGAGTGGGAGGGAATTATAAGCAGCCTTGTACAATATATCTACTATGAAAATGTTTTGCATAGATAGACATGTACAACATATACTGAATTACTTATCTCTCCAGAGGGAATGGGTGACAAGGGAGAAAGGAAATGGATCTGAAATTCGAGGTCTCAACATTAAATGTTTCAAATATATATAAATACTATTATTAATACTCTTTTGCTTATAATTGGGAGATAAGATGTGCAGGCATTGGGACACAAAGATTCACCTTTCTCTAATGGAAAAGTCGAAGCGGGTATGGGGGAAGGTATGGGAGAGAGCATACTGGAGGAAGCGATATCTTGTGGGACTGCTATTCTGGGAGGTTGGGTAGGGGAATAACAGGGGGAAAATGATTGTAACTCAAAATCTGGCGGAAATGAATGATGTAAAACAGAAGTTAATAAAGCATTTGTTTAAAAAAAAAGAAAAAATCTTTGGGGGAAATTTTTTTGCTTGACTATGCTTATTTATTACAAGGAATTTGGGCTTTTTCCCTCTTTTTTTCAATCTGGTGGAAATCAGAAGGAAAAGAAAAAATATTTCTATTCACTAAAGAAAAAAATTATTAAGGTGCTATTGATGTGAAATGTTGCATGAACTTTAAAATAAGGTCATTCTGTTTATTTTTAGTTTTACTTAAATGCTTTTCTTTGTTGCAAGAGATCTTTCAAGAGCTGTAAGTTATCTGCAAATGCATATAATGTAACAAAAGAACACATCAATAAAACTGAAAATGATCAAAAAAGGAAAAGGTACTCAAAAGTAGGCATAGAGAGGAGTGGAGCCAAGATGGCGGAGTAAAAACAGGGCCTCTATGCGGTTCCGGCTCACACCACCTCTAATACATGTAAAAAATTACTTTAAACAAATTTTAGAGCTACAGAACCCACATAGCAACAGAGAGAAACAAATCTCTGGCTGAAGGCAGCCTGGCAGGCTGACAGGAAGAGTCTATCCCACTGGGCTGGAAGCCAAATGCAATCCCATGTGAGCAGTGCAGTTCTGGCCCTGGGGTAGCCCCAACCAGCAGTGGCCTGAGAAAACTTCAGGACAGTGAATCACCAGTATCTGTGGTGGTTTCCAGACTTCTCAAACCATAAAGGCCAAAAAGGAAGTAAAAGGTCAGTGTGGAACTCTGTTGGAACTGGGTGGAGAAGAGTGCAGTCCAGCCCCTGCCCCCAGGGCAAGAAGTGGTTGCAGCTGCTGCCTCTGGCTGCCTCCAGAGCTCCTGGCCTGCAGATTGTAGGGGGACCAAGCAACCATTCAGAGGGTAATTGCTCTTGCTTTAACCTACTTGGATCTGGGTCACAGTCTTGGGTGGTCCTGGGGTGTGTGGCCAGTATGCCAGAGTTTGAGGGGGCTGCAAAGAGGGCACCCTCCTAATAGCTCCAGCAGCTGTGAAAACCCCAGTGATTTGGGACATAGTTCTCTGTAATCTGGAAGAAGAGTTCTACCACGGCAAAGAGCTCAAAAGTCAAGTAATTGGCTGGGAAGATGAGCAAGCAGAGGAAGAACAAACAAATTATAGAATCGTTTTTGGGGACAGGCAGAATCAAAGCATGGAATGGGAGGAAGACAAGTGAAGTCAGAATTCTTACATCAAAAGCCTCCAAGAAAAAATATGAATTGGTTATGGGCCATGAAGGAGCTCAAGAAGGATTTTGAAAATCAAGTAAGAGAAGTCGAGGGAAAATTGGAAAGAGAAATGAGAATAATGAAAGAAAATCATGAAAAGTATGTCAACAGCCTGCTAAAGGAGACCCAAAAAAGTACTGAAGAAAATAACACCTTAAAAACTAGACTAACCCAAATGGCAAAAGAAGCCCAAAAAGCCAGAGAAGAATGCCTTAAAAAGCCAAATTTACCAGATGGAAAAGGAATTTCAAAAAGTCACTGAAGAGAAAAATTCCTTCAAAATTAGATTGGAACAAATGGAAGCTAATGACTTTATGAGAAATTAAGATACTATAAAACACATCCAAACAAAGGAAAAAAATAGAAGACAATGTGAAATATCTCATTGGAAAAACACAGACCTGGAAAATAGATCCAGGAGAGATAATTTAAAAATTATTGGACTACCTGAAAGCCATGATAAAAAAAAGCCTAGAAATCATCCTTTAAGAAATTCTCAAGGAAAATTGCCCTGATATTCTAGAACCAGAGGGCAAAATAGAAATTGAAAGAATTCACCGATCGCCTCTTGAAAAAGATCCCCCAAAGAAAACTCCTAGGAATATTATAGCCAAATTCCAGAGTTCCCAGGAGGGTGTATATGTATATAAATATATATGTGGGCACAGGATGAGTTGAATATGAAGGGATGATAGCTAAAAAAATAAAATTAAGAGGTGAGAGAGGAATATATTGGGAGGAGAAAGGTAGAGATAGATTAGGGTAAATTATCTCATATAAAAGGCAAGAGAAAACTGTTACAAAGGAGGGGAAGAACAGGAAGGTGATAGGTCAACCTTACTCTCATGGAATTTGGCTTAAGGAGGGAATAACATATATACTCAATTGGATATCTTAGCCTACATGAAAAATGGGGGGAAGGAGATAAGAGGGGGGATGATAGAAGGGAGGGCAGATTGGGGGAGAGGATAGTTAGAAGAACACACTTTTGAAAAGGGACAGGATCAAAATAGAAAATAGAATAAGTGAGGGGTGGGATAGGATGGAGGGAATTATAGTTAGTTTTTCACAATATAACTACTATGGAAATGTTTTGTGTAACTACACATGTACAACCTATATTGAATTGCTTATCTTTCCAATGGGGGTGGGTGAGGAGGGAAGAAGGGAAAAAATCTGGAACTCAAAGTTTTAGAAACAAATGTGTAAAAAAATTGCAACTAGGAAATACAGGCACTGGGGTATAGAAATGCATCTTGCCCTACTAGAAAGTTGAGGTGGGGGGGAATGAGGGAGGATATAAGAGAGAACAGATTAGGGGAAGGGTATTCAGTAGGCTCACTATTTTAGGGTTGATGGTAGGGGAAAGATGGGAAGAAAAATTTGTTAACTCAAAATCTTGTGGAAATGAATGTTGAAAACTAAAAATAAATAAATTGGAAAAAAAGTGAGCAGGAAAAAAAGTAGGCATAGAAACAAGCAGGGCGTTTTTGTTGCTACTGTGTGATAATACACACATTTTTTTTGGAGGAGGGTGCTTAAAAATTGGAAAGAACAGAAGATTATAGGTATACATGTTCAATCATTTGCAAACCTTTTTATTTCATTTGATTTGTTCGTTTTATTATGTTCTTGTTTAAATAGCAAGTTTAACTAAAATTCATCATGCTCTGAAGAAAAAGAAGTTGGAGTTGCAAAAATGACCATAAGGAGAACAAAGAAAACAATGTTATATCAGGCTGCAGCACAATGACTTGCAACAACAACAAAATGGAAAGGAGGGGAGTTTAGCCATATTGCAAGAATAGGGAATAACCCAATTGCTTTGATAGTACCAATTAAGTACTCAATGATTCAGAGGATGATTTTCAGGATTCTAGGCCCATATTCTATAAAGAAATTACAGAGAGATAAGAATCACCTGGAAAGAACGTTATGGAGAGGCTGTGATCAGGTGAGACCATGGATCCATTTAACCACTAAAAGCTGCGATGACACATTAAAGTAAAATTGTCAAGGCCTTGAAAGCTCAAGTAAGGAGCAGGCAATTGAGAGCCCTTGAAGATTTTTGAACAGAAGAGATCTGGGATCAGAAGTTTACTTTAGAATAATTGCTCTGCCCAGTCTGTGTAGGAGCAATTGAAGGGGTTGGGGGGGGGGAGGGAGGAGAAGAGAAATAAGGGGGGTAAGTAGGAATCTATTGCACAAGGAAAGTCTAGATGAGACCTAATGGCATATTGGGGTAGTAGCAGAGGTAATAGAGGGAAGGGAAAGGAGAGAGATCGATTGAAGAAATAGAATGGAAAGGTCTTAACTGAATAGCTGGGCAAGAGAATGGAGTCTTTAGTTCAGACAGAGTTGGTCATCTTTTGGCTAGACCTTAAGTGTATTCATGATATTTCTCATAATCAGGTAAAAAGGTGGGGAAGGGCTGTTCTAGCTCATACTGGAATGCTTACATCATCCTTTGTTTTGATATCAATGATAACTAGTTAGGTCCTCCTTGAGTACCTTTTTCCTTGAATCATAAAAGGACTCTGAAACAGTAAGTATATTGGATGCATCAGCAGTTAAACTTTACTGTAAATTATTTATCAAATCACTTTATCTATGTCTGATTTTTTTTTGTTGTTCAAGGAATACAAGTACAATCTCATGCAGGAAGTCTTCTTTAGCCAGCTCATCCCACAAAGACCTCTCCATCTCCTGAATTTCCAGAGTACTTAATCTTTGTGTGGTTCATTAAGTATATAACCTCGGATGTCTTGTATTGTTAGCTGTTTGTTCATATACAACAATATGAGAAAAATATATGTATACATGATATACATGTGGAAAAACAACTAACAACACAAGGCAGCCTAGGTTATGTGCCCAATGAGAAGGACGAAGATTATGTGCTATGGGAATTCAAAGAAAAATAATTATCAATTCCCTGTGTCTTCCTATATATATGCACAGAAATATGTGCATGTATGTGCATGTATGTATGTATGTATTTCCTGCCTCAACTGGAATGAAAGTCTTTCATGGATCTAATATTAGGACTGGTCTAATATTGCTTTATAACAGCTAATTACCATCTTTTGAGTCCCAGCTAAAATCCCACCCTCTACAGGAAGCCTTTCCTGATCCCTCTTAATTCTAGTGCTTCTCCTTTCTTGATTATTTTCCATTTATGCTGTGTATAGCTTATTTTTACATATTTGTTTGCATGTTGTCTCAGCCATTAGATTGTGAGCACGGACTACTTTTTGCCTTTTTTTGTATCCTCAGTATTTAGTACAATGCCTGACAAATAGTATGCATTTAATAAATGCTTATTGACTGACTGACATTTTAAGGCACCAAGGATACAAAACCAGTGAAAAAGGTCCTTCTCTGCAGAAGTTTACCTTGTATTCATAATGAAGATTCACACTTAGGGAGCAGAACTAGAAGCTGCAAATGTGGAAATTCCAGGGAGGCAGATTTGAGTTCAACATAAGGAACAATTTTCTAACTATCTGTTGTCCAAAAATGGACTAGCTTGCGTGTTAGTGCATTACTCATCACAATGGCTTCATGTTGGATTGTAGAATTAGGCGCCTATTTCTGGTACAGGTTGGATTAGATAACCTCTGAAGGGCTTTACAGTTAATGAAGTTCTGTCATTATAATTCATGCTATGATGTTAATAATGCATTACTGCTCCCAGGAAATGATACTTGCAATTAAGAAAGGCATTAGGCAGGTAGTGAACAGAGTAGTGGACTTACAGTCAGAATAATAGCTAGCATTTATATAGCTCATTCAGACTGTTGAACCTCTTACCTACATTATCTTATTTGATATTATCCCCATTTTATAACTATGGAAGCTGGCGCTTTAAAATACTGTGTTTTACCCAGGGTGACATAGTAAGTGAGTGATTCAAAGCTAGTTCTCTACTGACTCCAAGTCAGACGTTCTTTCCACTACACCCTGCTGAAGCACTTTTTGTTCAGAGACTTGATTTCTATTAGTTTCTGCATCTATAAAATGGGAATTGTGACAGCATCTACCTCCCAGAATTGTGAGGATCTAATAAGATTTGTAAAGTACTTAGCACAATGCCTGGCACATAGTAAGTGCTATGCAAATGTTGGCTTTTATTATCATCATCACCATCACCACCACTACCACCACCATCACCATCACCATTAGTAGTAGTGGTAGTGGTGGTAGTAGCAGTAGCAGCAGCAGCAGCAGCAGCAGCAGTAGTAGTAGTAGTAGTAGTAAAGAAAACCTGAGTCCAAGTTGTGGCTCTCGCCTTTCTACTTACTAGCTAACTAATCACTAATGGGCTGCTAGGTGGTGCCATCGTGCATAGAGCACCAAGCCAGGAATCTGAAAGACTCATCTTGATTTCAAATTTTACTTCAGACACTTACTAACTGTGTGACACACTGTTTGCCTCAGTTTCCCCAACTGTAAAATAAGCTGGAAAAGAGAAAGGAAAACCACTTTGCCAAGAAAACCCTAAAAGGGGTTCACAAAGAGTCAGACATAACTGAACAACAATAATCACTTTAACCTCTCTGAGCCTTGGTTTCTTCATCTGTATAATGGGAATTATAATCCCTTTATATAATATCTATAATATTATATACAATATAATCGCTTTATAATCTGCTTTTCTTATAGTACTATTGTAAAGTGATGAGATCATGGATCTAAAGCTTTTTATAACATTTAGAGCACTAACACCAGCTGGCATTTATATAATGCTTTCGGTTTTACAAAACCCTTTATTTGATTATCATACTTGCTTCTACCAAAGACTGCATGAGTCAAGCACTACAGGTATTGTTATCTCTGTTTTATGGTGGAAAAAACAGGTGCAGGGAGGTAAATGACTTCCCCCATGGTCACACAGCTAGAAAGTGCTGGAAGTGACATTTAAACCCACATGTCTCTTGAGAACTCTTGAGAACAAAGTTATGTGTAAGTTTAAGCTCTGGTTATTATAATTCACTACCTGTAACTGAAAGGGCAAGTCACTTGGACCTCCCTGGGCCTCAGTTTCCACATCTGTAAAATAAAGAAGTTGGACAAGATGGCCTCTGAGATGCCTTTCAAATCAAGCTCTATGAGCCTAGTTACAGACAGAACTAGGACTAGAAGTGGGGTGCACTGACTCCCCATCCAGTGCTTTTTTCCATCACACTGGTCAGGAAATAGAAGACTATCCTCGATGTCCATTTTGCAAAGGAAACTAGTCAGAATTGCAGACGTCAAAATCTGAGCAATGGGGAAATGCTTGAGCTGGTTCCAAGTGGTGGCTCCTATCTACTAAGTTTTGCTCTACCCAGCAATCTAGGCTTTTCAGCTTAAGAGAAAGGCTCTCTCCTGTTTTCTCTATCATAGACATTTCCACCTTCCTTCCTTCCTCAGTATCTTGGAGAGTTTATCAAACCTGCTGTCACCCTCCCAATCTGTTATGCATTCATTACCTGTGGGCCTTGGGCAAATCACTTCAACTCTGAACCTTGATTTCCTCATCTGAAAAATGGGTAGAAGAATCCCTGAGCTGCCTTCCTTATTGGTGTGTTGGGAAACTCAAATGAGAAAGCAGAAAAATAGCCCCAAAGCATGAAATACCCCTTACGTCAACTTTGTGATTTATGATATGAAACTATAAGGAGTAAATTAAGACAAATTTAACTGACTAGAAGAGGGAATTAACTATGGGGGTTTCTAAAATTTTGCTCCCTTTAAATGTCAATGCCCTGGGACAAAGCCCCAGTAGTCTTCCCCTGAGGGTGGGGATTTTTGGACACCAGAAGCTGAGTGATAGAAAAATAAATGATTGAGGGGAAAGAGTAGTTCCATCCATGCTATCAGGGAAAATCTTCCCTCTTTTTCCTCCGTGCTAGTGATGTCCCTTATGTTCCCCCCACCCAGCTTCATCTAGCTGAAGAGCCAAGCAGAACTGTTCTCAATTCCCAGCCTTGCTAACTCACATAAACCCATATGACCTTAGGGAAATCACTTGGCCTATTACCTTAGTTTCTTCCTTTAGAAATTGAAGGGGCAGATTCTCTGATCTCTAAAGTCCCATCTGTCTCTAAATCTGTGGTTCTTTTGGGAAATTCCTTGCTTGCAATGCCCAGCCAGGAACAGCAGAGAGCAGCTGAAGATCACTATTGAAAAGTAGCTGACTGGTACCAAAACAAACTAAAAGCTGCCAGAAACAGGGCACCCACTGGCAGAATGCATCATCGATATTGGCAAAATACATCGTTGACAAAAGTTCAAGAGAAAAGTGCCAGGCCCCTTGGGAAGCCAGGAGAAGCAAAGGCCCAATTTCCTGCTGTTCTGACAGATAATAAACCATCCTTCATCCATTAAAAAAAATACCAGAATTAGTTAAAGAAATTCCTTTCCCTCTAAGGCTTAATTGTTAAGTCCATGTTTTCCAAATCAGAATCACATAACCTGTTTCATACTGAGGGACCATTTAGTAACAATAGTGGAAAGAAAGCTGGACTTAACCTTTCATGGTTCAAGACAACTCCTTGAGACTCTTAAACTGTGGAGAAGGTGCCATCCTGAATTGGTAGAGGATATTTCTTCATCTGGGAGCCCCCAATATCAATGATATCCCAAATCTAGTCTATATCTCTATTTTGTACTTACTAGCTGTGTGACTCTGGGCAAGTCATTTCACCCAACTGAGCCTAAATTTCTTCATCTATAAAGCAGGGATTAATATTTATGAAACCTGCCTTGTTCCTATAGGAGTTTCTCCCTCTTCACTGACAATACAATGACAATTTATCTATGTTTTATAGTTTTAGAAGGCTGCCTGCCTAGGCAACTGGGATGTCCAATTATTTGCCCAGGGTTATACATCTAATGTAGAAACAACAGGGAATTGAGAGTTAATCTCAAAGGCAGAAAGATCTGGGTTCAGATCCTTCCTCTGACACAAACTGGCTGTGACCTTGGGCAGATGACTTAACCTCTCTATGCTATAAGCAACTCTCTAGGACAGTGAGGTCAAAGTCAAATAGAAATGGGGGCCACTAATGCATACACTAAGATCTCTGTGGGTCACACCTTGACTTGGTTTTAAAATGTAATGTTATCTATGCTTTATTGTATTTTTATTTTGTTAAGTATTTCCCAATTACATTGGAGTCTGGGTCAGGATGTACATGAGAATGTTGAGGGCTGGCTGTATGTGAGACCCCTCCCCTCTAGACTGTAAATTTCAGAGGAGGGTCTGGGAGTCTCCTCACCTGGGGGTTCCCTATGTTGATGAAGTCAGAGGCTCAGTCACTATTTTAATCCACGTAGCCAATATGAGTCAGAGATGTGATTTGATCAAAGGCTTTCTTGAAGCTGAGACCTTCTTTCTATCTACTGTTACTCCATGCCCTACCTCCTTCATAGGTTCAGAGCAAATAGCTTATCTCACTGAGTTGTTGCAAGGGTCAAGTGAAATAATGCCTGTAAGGTACTTCATGAGTTGTAAAGTACAATATAAGTGTCAGCTATATTAATCTAAGAAAGAAAACAAGAGGTTTCTTTTTCATTTTTCCACTGTAGAGTGTTCAAAATGACACGGGATGGGGGGGCGGAGCCAAGATGGCAGAGTAGAAACAGCTCTTCCAAGCCTCTCTGCCCCCAGATTCCCCACAAACTATGTAAAAAAGGACTGTGAACAACTTCTGGAGCCCAGCACCCACAGAACGACACAGAGAAGCTAACCTCCCGCTGAGGACAGCCCAGCAGCCCTGCAGGAAGGACCAGCGCAGCGGTCTGGGAGCCGGCAGCGCACAGAGCGCAGAGCTCAGGAGCCGAGCCGAGCCGAGCCCAGGTCCGCGTGAGCCGAGGTTTTAGCTCCAGGGCGGCAGGGCCAGCAGCCGGCTGGAGGAACCCCAGAACACCAGGAGCTGTGGAGACTCCAGAATTATCAACATAGACATGCCTAGGACAAAGTAAGAGGTTAGTGTCCTATGGACTTTGGGACCTGTATTTGGGGAATGCGTCAGCTCCCTCCCCTGGGGGCTAGAAGCCGCTGAGGAGACACGCCATTTTGTAGTTTTCAGAGGCATCTCCGGCTCCCAGCCTACAAATCGTGGGGAGATCCAGCGATCAGTCTTGGGGGGTAATCGCTCTTGCTTTAACCTCCCTGGATCTGGATTGTGATCTAGGGTGGAAGTTGTGGGTGGGTTTACAGCTTGCCAGAAACGGAAGTTGCCCCCCACACGTTCGGGACGAAAATTCCTCTATCTGGCCTTAAAGCCATAGTGTGGCAACAAGCCCAAAAGTCAAGCAATTAAGTGGCAACATGCCAAGGCAAAGGAAACAGAAAAATGCAACCCTAGACTCCTATTTTGGGGGCATAGAGCGGGAAAAGGACTGTGAGGTCAGAAGTCCTGCTCCAAAAGCCCCAGGGGAAAACATGAGCGGGTTGCAGGCCATAGAGGACCTTAAGAAGGACTTTAAAAATCAAATAAGAGAAGTGGAGGAAAAATTGGAAAGAGAAATGAGAAGGATGCAGGAAAAGTATGAAATGAGGGTCAACAGCCTGACTGAGGAAAACAACACCTTAAAAAATAGACTAACTCAAATGGCAAAGGAGGCCCAAAAGGGCAATGAGGAGAAGAATGCCTTAAAAAGTCGAATTTGCCAGATGGAAAAAGAATCTCAAAAGTTCACTGAGGAGATTCATTCCTTCAGAGTTAGACTGGAGCAAATGGAAGCTAATGACTTTATGAGAAATCAAGATGCTGTTAAGCAGATCCAAACAAACGAAAGATTAGAAGGCAATGTGAAATATCTCATGGGAAAAACCACTGACCTGGAGAATAGATCAGGAGAGACAATTTAAAAATTATTGGACTACCTGAAAGCCATGATCAAGGAAAGAACCTAGAAATCACCCTTCAAGAAATTCTCAAGGAAAACTGCCCTGATGTTTTAGATCCAGAGGGCAAAATAGAGGTTGAAAGAATCCACAGATCACCTCCTGAAAAAGATCCCAAAAAGAAAACTCCCAGAAATATTATAGCCAGGTTCCAGAATCCCCAGATCAAGGAGAAAATACTACAAGCAGCCAGGAAGAAACAATTTCAATATTGTGGAAACACAATCAGAATAGCCCAGGACCTGGCAGCTTCTACACTGAGGGATCGAAGGGCATGGAATATGATATTCCAGAGGGCAAAAGAACTGGGAATGAACCCAAGGGTCACCTACCCAGCAAAACTGAGTATTTTGTTTCAGGGGAAAATATGGTCATTCAGTGGAATAGAGGACTTTCAAGCATTCTTGAGGAAAAAACCAGAGTTGAATAGAAAATTTGACATCCAGACACAAGAAGCAAGAGATGCCTGAGAAGGTAATCAGGGAAAAGAAATCAAAAGGAACTTATCAAAGTTGAACTATTTACATTCCTATATGGAAAAGCAATAACGGTGACTGATGATATCTTTCTCACTATGAAAATAATGGAAGAGGGTGTGGTCATATGAATACATATGTGAATGTGTGTGTATATGGTTACAGTTATATATGGATAGAGGGCATAGGTTGAATTTGTTGGGAAGGGAGAATACTCAAGGGATGAAATTATGAGGTGAGAGAGGAAAGTGGCAAGAGGAGATGGGGAGAGACATGGTAGGGTAAACTATCTCATGTAGGAGAAGTGGTTGCAAAGGAGGGGGAGAATAAGGAAGGCTAAAAAGGCAAAACCACATTCACATTGAATTTGGTTCAGGGAGAAAATGACATACATACTAAATGGGATATCTCAACCTGCAGCAGGATAGGGGGAAGGGGGATGAGAGGAGGGATGATGGATGGGAGGGCATCCTTGGGGTGAGGGGAGGTTGGAAGTACCCACTATAGAAGAGGGACAGGATTATGTAGGGAATGGACCAGGTGGGGGGTGGGATGAGTGGGAGGGAATTATAAGCAGCCTTGTACAATATATCTACTATGATAATGTTTTGCATAGCTAGACATGTACAACATATACTGAATTGCTTATCTCCCAAGAAGGAATGGGTGACAAGGGAGGAAGGAAATGGATCTGAAATTCGAGGTTGTAACATTAAATGTTTCAAATATATATAAATACTATTATTAATACTCTTTTGCTTGTAATAGGGAGATAAGATGTGCAGGCATTGGGACACAAAGATTCACCTTCCTCTAATGGAAAAGTCGATGGGGGTATGGGAGAAGGTATGGGAGAGAGCAGATTGGAGGAAGCGATATCTTGTGGGACTACTATTCTGGGAGGTTGGGTAGGGGAATAATGGGGGGAAAATGATTGTAACTCAAAATCTGGCGGAAATGAATGATGTAAAACAGAAGTTAATAAAGCCATTTGTTTAAAAAAAAAAATGACACGGGATGGTTCCAGAAAAATTTTGTTCATTTCCAGTAGAGGACGTAATGTTACAGCAAACAAGGAAAAACAAATCTTCCAAGTGCTTCTCTGAATTCTTCCAGCACCTAGGTATGCAGCAAACTGATGTGTATTGGTAGTTTAGGAACTAAAATCCTTCCAAGATCCTTGTAAGTGACACATGTATTGACAGCCAGTGTGTTCTAGTAAAGGAACAGAGACTGAAAACCTGTCACAGAAAGTTATATATTCAGAGATGAATTCATTCAGAGATCGATTACTGGAGTCTGAGGAACCAAGTTCAAATCCTTTATCTGAAGTTTACTTTGTGTGTGACTTTAGGCAAGCCACTTAGACCTCCTTGGGCCTCAGTTTCCACATCTATAAAATGAGGAAGTTGGATTAGATGGCCTCTGAGGTGCCTTCCAACTCGAGATCTATGATTCTACTTAGAGACAGAAGTGGAGAGCACTGACTCCCTGTCCAGTGCTTTTTCTGTCATTGTTATTCATTTGTTTCACTGTGTCTGATTTTTTGTGACCCCATTTGGAGTTTTCTTGGCAAAGATACCAGAGTGGTTTGCCATTTCCTTCTCTAGTTCATTTTACAAATGAGGAAACTGAGGCAAATTGGGTTAAATGACTTGCCCAGGGTCACACAGCTAGAGGTCAGATTTGAACTCAGGTCATCCTGACTCCAGTCCTGGTGCTTTATCTACTGTGCCAACATCATAGCAATCAGTAAAACTCTATTCTCCATGTCCTATAAAATAGCCTGTCAAGATTTAATGAGAAAAAGTTAATTTATCTAAAGAGAAACATGCTGATGGTAGTTTCTCATCTGCTAAGCTGGTTTTTTTAAGCTTTCTTGATATGTTTTACACATTAATTACATTACAAACATTTACAGGATGTTTCTTTTTTTTTTTTTTTTTTAAGCAATTGGGGTTAAGTAACTTGCTCAAGGTTACACGGCTAGTCATTTGATTTATGCGTGGGTGCTCGTTTTCTGAGGCCGGATCTGATCTCGGGTCATCCCAACTCCGAGGCCGACGCTCTTACTCACTGCGCCACCTAGCCGCCCCTTTATGGCAATCGGGGTTAAGTAACTTGCCCAAGGTTACACGGCTAGGTTTTTTTTTTTGTTTGTTTGTGCGGATTAAGTGTTGGAGGCCGGCTCCGAACTCAGGACCTTCTGATTCCAGGGCTGGTGCTCTATTCACTGCGCCACCTAGCCGCCCCGATGTTTCTTAAGCTCTCTCTTCTCTCTATGGTTAGCAATCCCATCTACTTCCTGAGTTCAAATCTTGCTCAGAAACTTACTACCTGGGCAAGTCACTTAACATCTGTTTGCCTCAATTTCCTCCTCTGTAAAAAGGGGAACAATAATAAACCCTACCTTAAACGGTTGTTGCAAGGATCCAACGATTTTACATATGGCTTTGCACTATATAAACTCTAGTCATTATTATGATTTTCATATACTCCTAACAGTTCCCCAGAGCTCCAGTCCTATATTTCTAGTTGCTAGGTGGATAATTCCACCTGAATGCCCTTATTGTGCACAATGGACAAGAGTGTCAGGCTTAAGAGTTCAAATCTCACCTCAGACACCTCTACCAGCTATTTGATGCTGGTCAATTTACTAATGAAATGAAGTTATGACTAGAGCTTGGCCTAGACATAGTAAGTCCCATGAAGCAACCACCAATTAAAACTGAGTAAGAATTTGGGGAAGTAAGAAGGTTTGAACCCCACAGCTATGATCAGGATACCCCTCCTCTAAAACCATCAGGTGTTCCCTGTTACCTTTTGAATCAAGTATAAATTCCTGATCCTGATATTCCCTTCTAAAATCTAGCTTTAACCTACCCTATCCCATCTCCTCTCTCTTCTCCCCCCAATTCAAGTCCTTCTCATTCTTTGAGGCCTGATTCCTTTAACCACCTCCTCTGTGAAATCTTCCCAGCTCAAAGTTCTGCCTTCCTCCATCACACTTGATGTGATTCAACATTTAAGTACCCAGTCTGTACAAAGTCATACAGTTCATCCTAGACTCTGACCTCGTGGAGAAATTTATTTCTGTATCTCATTTGGCATTTCTTGAATAGCTCTGACTCAGTGATTTTCTTTTCCCATGTATGTAGATTTGAAACTAATTGATTAGATGGAAAGGGTGATTGATAGTGAGTCATTGTCCAGTTGGGAGAGATTTCTAGTGGACTACTCAAGTGTGTCCTCTAAAGGAAGGCACAGTGTGCTTTGGAGAGCTAAGCCTGAGACAACTGGATGACTAATTGTATAACAGGAGCTAACAAGGTGACGGTTAATAGAGATGAGTCCTCAGGAACCTTCTCTGGCTCCCTATTGCCTCTTAAGTAAGATGAAAATGCCTCTCACTGGCATTTAGACTTCTCCATAATTGTAAACTGAACTGAATTGAATAAATCTATCAGGTCCACTCGAACAGAATCATAGACTGAGAACTGAAAGGAACCTTGGAGACCATGTGGTAAAAACCCCTCATTTTATAGATAAGGAACTGAGGTTGGATGAGGGGTGAAGTGACTTAGGAAGGCCTGAGCTTCTTAATTTATAAATTCCATGTATACTGGTTTATAATTTATAAATTCCATGTAGTTTTATGAGGTAAATACTTTTTAAATTTTTAAGTAATAATAATATCTAGCATTTATATAAAGCTTTAAGACTTGCGAAGGGCAGCTAGGTAGCACAGTGAATACAGCACCAATCCTGGAGTCAGGAGGACTTGAGTTCAAATTTGGCCTCAGACACTTAACACTTAACTATCCATGTCACCTTGGGCAAGTCACTTAACCCCAATTGCTCTCCAAAAAGGAAAAAAAAAGACTTGCAAAGCACTTTACAAATAATATCTCATTTTAGGCTTACAATAACAGTAGGTGCTATTATTATCTCCATTGCACATAGGAAATATAAGACAGACAAGGATTAAATAACTTACTTGCCCAGGGTGACAGGATTGACAAGTATTTAAGGCTGAATTTGAACTCAGGTCTTCCTGACTCTAGGTCCAGGGCTTTATCCACTACACCACCTAGATACACTTAAATGAGCTCAAAATGTAAATTGTTGTTGCCTCGCCATTATTATCAGTATTAAAAGATACACAAAAGAAGGTACTATAAGCCATGAGAAAAATAAGTGTGTTAGGTAAGTGTGCAGTGAGGCATGTTCAGGGAAGTCTAGTAGCACATCTGGGGTGATGGTTGCCCAGCCATTTTCACAGCTGCTTTCCACCTTTAGTGTCTACATGTTCCACCTAACTCTCACCTGTGGCTCTAAGAAGCTGTGGCGTATGCAGCAATCACACTCCAGTAAACCATTTCAGCAGATGGGCTAAACCAGGTTGAGAGTAACCGAAGGGTGTCTACCCCAAACATGTGAAGACTTCCCTGGGTGGAATGGGCAGGTGAGAACAATTTGCTCCAATGACCACGAAGGCAGTTGACACTGGCACTGTGGCATGCTTAGAGCTTGGTTAGACTTCGAAGATGCCAAGGTCTTCTGTATCTTGAGCCATCACCGGTGATGACTCTGGAGGAGACAGTGAGGCATATGACTTTGGGCAACTCTGTCTCACTTAAATCCAATTTATGCACCAATCAAAAGACAGTCTAAGGAAGAATTCAAATAAGTTATTATGCAGCCAGAAACTACTTTTAAAAGCTTATCAGTAGAATAATAGAATCCTCATAGGCTATAGAAATAGCTTCTAATTTTGTCCTACTGCAGTCTCTTGAATCCATACCATACTTCATACAAATGCCAAATGTTGTCTTTCTAAAGCATAGCTCTGACCTCGCCATTCTTTAGCTTGAGAAGTTTTATTGGCTCCCCATTACCATTAGAAAAATACAAATTACTTTGTTTACTGGATCAATAAACATTTATTAAGCACTTGTTTTGGCCTATTTGGGCAGTTAGGTGGTGCAGCGGATAGATTGCTGAGTTTGAAGACTCATTTTAGTGAGTTCAAATTTAACCCATATACTTACTAGCTGTGTGACCCTGGGCAAGTCATTTAACTGGTTTGCCTTAGTTTCTTCATCTATAAAATGAGCTGGAGAAGGAAATGGCAAACCACTCCAGTATCTTTGCCAAGAAACCCCCAAATGGGGTCATGAAGAGTTGGACATGCCTGAACAGCAAATTATAAACTCCTTAGGGGCAAAGACTAGGTGTTTTACTAGTTGTATCTCCAATTCCAGGAACATAGGAGGAATTGAATAAATTATTGTTTGATTGATAGACTTTAAGGTTACTTGCTTAAGAAAGTCATAAAAAAATGGAAATTTTGTCAAGGATGCAGAATGAGTCCTGAGTCAGAGACTCTTATCTTATGCCTTATGAACAGGATTAATGCTGTAGAGAAAACACTTAGTCATTAAAAGAATCACCTGCTCCACCCTTGGAAGAAAATGAACACTAGTGTAGAGCCAGTAAAATCCAGGTCAAGAGACCCAAAGAATAGACCCCCAAGGAAAGACCTGCTACTGAACCTGAGAGGAGTGGAAATCGTGGATACAGAGGACTGATATTTCAGCCAAAGGAGCCTGCAGGAAGAAGAGAGAGGAGAGAAGAGGAAATAAGAAGAATAGAAGAAAGGAGAAGAGAGGAGAGGAGAGAAGAGGAGAGGAGAGGAGAGGGGAGGGGAGGGGAGGGGAGGAGAGGAGAGGAGAGGAGAGGGGAGGAGAAAGGAGAGGAGAGGGAGGAGAGGGGAGGGGAGGGGAAAGGAGGGGAGAGGGAGGAGAGGAGAAGAGGGAAGAGGAGAGGAGAGGGGAGGGAGAAGAGAGGGTGGGGGAGGGGAGGGGAGGAGAAGTTACTAAAGATCTACTTTGTGCAAGAAAATGAGCTAAGCACATGCACATACAAAATAATTACAAAGTAATTTGCTGAGGACACTAACAACTAGGCAAAGAAATGTCTCATAGGAGGAAGCAACTAAAGTAAACCTTGATTTATGGATTTATCCAAATTAACAGGCCCTTTATATATCATAGAATTCAGTTCCTAAACATCCATTCCCCTTGCTCCCTGAAATGTCAGATTGGCATAAACTAGTTAGCCAATAAGCATTTATTGAGCACCTATTACATGCTAGCTAGGCTCTGTACTAAGTCCTGGGGATAGGAGCTTACAATCTAGTAGGGGACACAACAAACAAACAAAAAATATGTACAAAAGATCTATATATAGGATAAAAAGAAAATAATTAAAAGATTAATAATTAAAATAATAAAAAGAATTTAAAAGGATTAGGAAACATTTCCTGTAGAGGGAAGCCAGGAAGAAGAGATGAGGAAGGAGAGTATTCTAGGCAGGGGGACAACCAGAGGAAACGCCTAGGGCTGGGAGATTGACTATTTTGCTCAGGGAACAGAAAGGAGGCCATTGTCACTGAACTGGCTTTTCCCCTTATATTGAGTTGAAATTAGCCTTCTTTAGCTTCTAGCCTTTGTGCCTTGTTCTGCTCTCAAGGATCAAAATGGAAGTTTAATCCTTTGCTGGGACAGCTCATGGACACCTACCCAATCTTCCTCAAGTCTTCTCTCCTTCAGGTTAAACATGTACCTTTCATGAAACTGATCCTTGTACAGAAGATGAGTGTGGTCTCTTGTCGTCTCACCATCCTACTTACCCCATTCTGGATGTTTTTGCTGTTTAAAGCTTTCTTTGTGACTGAAAATTTACTTAATGATTGCTTTACATTTTCCTTTTTGTGCACAGAAGTTGGGTGGTTGACAGTTAATCTTTCAGGTTGTTTCCACAAATTTCATTCTGGGCTATTGCAGTACCTCCCATATAGGTCTGTATAGTTAACATTTCATTTGAGACATATTTTCACTTTGGAAACTTGGTTCTTCTGCAAACAATTTTTTTTAAGACAGAGGTCAGGAAAACAAGGGGGAGGAAATTATGTCCAATAAAGGAGTTGGATTTTATATTGCAATTGACTCATCGCTTTACTATGTTATTAAAGGAAGCTATGCCCTTAGCCTTATAAATTGAACCAGATTTATCTGGCATTCTCACTGTGGAAATATTCTCCCAAAGGAAACCTTTCCCATTTCTTTTCACATCCCATCCCTTATCACATCAGATCCTTCAGACCAAACAAGAGGAATGAATTGATGAATCAGGGGCCATTACACTTTGTGTTGTCTGTTCTGGAGGCGCTGAGGAGAAGTAGAGATCAGAATGGAATTTAAATAAGTAAGTATTCCTGAAATAATAGGGGCATTGAGTTGGAGGTGGAAGAGATCTTAGAGACCCTTTAATCCAACACTCTCCCCCTTTTTTTAAACAACTAATTAAACCAAAATCTGAGGTAGTAATGCAAATGGGATTAGAATCCAGGTTCTTTGACTCTAAATCCAGTCAAAAGGAATCCCCAAAAACAATTCTTCCAAATCAATGTGATGAATTTCATACTTCATCTCCTCTCCTAGTGCTTCCTGTGAGTCAGTAAATACATTTTTTTAAAAGTTTAGAATTTTAAAAAAGGAGAAGAAATAACAAGTCAAATCATGAGCATTTATTAGGTACTTATTATTTCTCAGGAGCTTTGCTAAGCACTGGGGATACACAGAAAAGCAAAGGCACGTGGGAATAAGGGAAACAACACGCATGTACCCACAAGATCAGAACACCAGTTCTGCCATTTGCCAATTCGTGACTTGGGGTAAATCACTTAATCTCACTGAGCTTTAGTATCCTCGTCTGCAGGATGAAAGCAATAGTACTCATTACCGGCTCCGTGTTCCCCTAAGCATCCACCAGAGTTGATACCAGATCAGCAACTCATCTGTTATTTACAGACTTTAAGAATTGCACGGGGGGTGGCGGAGAGGCGGGTCGGAGCCAAGATGGCGGAGTGGAAACAGCATGTCCAAGGTGCTCTCCCCCCAGATCACCTCCAAACCACGTAAAAGGGGACTCTGAACAACTTCTGGAGCCCCAGCACCCACAGAACGACTCAGAGAAGCTAACCTCCCGCTGAGGACAGCCCAGGAGCCCTGCAGGAAGGACCAGCGCAGTGCTCTGGGAGCCGAGCCCAGGCCCAAGTGAGCCACGGTTTTAGCCCCAGGGTGGCCAGGCTAGCAGCCGGCTGGAGGGACCCCAGAACACCAGGAGCTGTGGTGATTCCAGAATTATCAACACCGACATGCCTAGGACAAGGTAAGAGGTTAGTGCCCTATGGACTTTGGGACCAGTATTTGGGGAACTCGTTGGCTTCCTCCCCTGGGGGCTAGAAGCCGCTCAGGAGACACGCCATTTTGCAGTTTCAGTGGCAGCTCCAGCCTCTGGCCTGCGAACTGTAGGGAGATCCAGTGGTCAATCTTGGGGGTTAATCATTCTTGCTTTAACCTGCTTGGATCTGGATTGTGATCTTCGGGGGAGGTCTGGGGTGGGCATCCAACTTGCCAGAACCGGAAGTTGTGAAAACCCCAACATTCGGGACAGAAGCTCCCCTGTCTGGCGGCAGAGTCCTACTGTGGCAAAAATCCCAAAAGTCAAGTAATTAAATGGCAACATGCCTAGGCAAAGGAAACAAAATAAACAGAAAAACACAAGATCAGACTTCTATTTTGGGGGCAAAGAGGATGGAAGCATGGAACAGGAGGAGGACTGTGAAGTCAGAAATCCTGCTCCAAAAGCCCCAAAGGAAAATATGAGCAGGTTACAGGCCATAGAGGACCTTAAGAAGGACTTTAAAAATCAAATAAGAGAAGTGGAGGAAAAATTGGGAAGAGAAATGAGAAGGATGCAGGAAAAGTATGAAATGAGGGTCAAGAGCCTGACTGAGGAAAACAACACCTTAAAAAATAGACTAACTCAAATGGCAAAGGCGGCCCAAAAGGGCAATGAGGAGAAGAATGCCATAAAAAGTCAAATTTGCCAGATGGAAAAAGAATCTCAAAAGCTCACTGAGGAAATTCATTCCTTCAGAGTTAGACTGGAGCAAATGGAAGCTAATGACTTTATGAGAAATGAAGATGCTGTTAAGCAGATCCAAACAAATGAAAGAATAGAAGGCAATGTGAAATATCTCATGGGAAAAACCACTGACCTGGAAAATAGATCCAGGAGAGACAATTTAAAAATTATTGGACTACCTGAAAGCCATGACCAAAGAAAGAACCTAGAAATCACCCTTCAAGAAATTCTCAAGGAAAATTGCCCTGATGTTTTAGATCCAGAGGGCAAAATAGAGGTTGAAAGAATCCACAGATCACCTCCTGAAAAAGATCCCAAAAAGAAAACTCCCAGGAATATTATAGCCAGGTTCCAGAATCCCAGATCAAGGAGAAAATACTACAAGCAGCCAGGAAGAAACAATTTCAATATTGTGGAAACACAATCAGAATAGCACAGGACCTTGCAGCTTCTACATTGAGGGATCAAAGGGCATGGAATATGATATTCCAGAGGGCAAAAGAGCTGGGATTGAAGCCAAGGGTCACCTACCCAGCAAAACTTAGTATTTTGTTTCAGGGGAAATATGGTCATTCAGTGGAATAGAGGACTTTCAAGCATTCTTGATGAAAAAACCAGAGTTGAATAGAAAATTTGACATCCAGACACAAGAAGCAAGAAATCCCTGAGAAGGTAATCAGGGAAAAGAAATCAAAAGGAACTTATCAAAGTTGACCTATTTACATTCCTACATGGAAAAACAATAACTGTGACTGATGAAACCTTTCTCAGTATGAAAATAATGGAAGAAGGGTATATGGGCATATGAATACATATGTATATGTGTGTCTATATGTTTATAGTTATACATGGATAGAGGGCATAGGTTGAATTTGTTGGGAAGGGATGATACTTAAGGGGTGAAATTATGAGGTGAGAGAGGAAAGTGGCAAGAGGAGATGGGGAGAGATGGGGTAGGGTAAACTATCTCATGTAGAAGAAGCAAGGGGAAGTGGCTGCAGGGGAGAGGTAGAACAGGAAGGCAAAAAGGCAAAACCACATTCTCATTGAATTTGGCTTAGGGAGAGAATGACATACATACTAAATGGGATATATCACCCTGCAGCAGAGTAGGGGGAAGGGGGATGAGAAGGGGGATGATGGAGGGGAAGGCATTCTGGGGAGAGGGGAGGTTGGAAGTACCCACTATAGAAGAGGGACAGGATCAAAGTATGGAATGCACCAGGTGGGGGGTGGGATGGGTGGGAGGGAATTATAAGCAGCCTTTTACAATATATCTACTGTGGTAATGTTTTGCATAGCTATCCATGTACAACACATACTGAATTACTTATCTTCCCAGAGGGAATGGGTGACAAGGGAGGAAGGGAATGGATCTGAAATTTGAGGTTTTAAAATTAAATGTTTCAAGTATATATAAATACTATTAATAATACTATTTTGCATGTAATTGGGAGATAAGATGTGCAGGCATTGGGGCACAGAGACTCACCTTGCTCTAATGGAAAAGTCAAAGGAGGTACCGGAGAAGACATGGGAGAGAGCAGATTGGATGAGGGGATATCTTGTGGGACTGCTATTCTAGGATGGTGGGTAGATGGAAAATGGGGGAAAAATTGTAACTCAAAATCTGGCAGAAATGAATGATGTAAACCAGAAGTTAATAAAGCATTTGTTTAAAAGAATTGCATGGGAACTTATCCAACCATTTTGGAGAGCAAGCTGGACTTATGCCCAAAGAGTTATTAAACTGACTACATCCTTTGACCCAGCGATACCACTATTAGTCTATTTCCCAAGATAATTAATTAAAATAGAAAAGAACCTCTCTATGTTCTAAAATATTTATAGCAGTTTTCTTTGTGGTGGCAAAGAACTGGAATTGTGGGGATGCCCCTAAATTGGGGAATGGCTGAACAAGTTGTGGTGTATGATTGTGATGGAATACTCGACTATAAGAAATGATAGTTCATTGATTTTAGAAAAATGTGGAAAGACTTTTTATGAAATAATGAAAAATGAAATGAGCACAACCAAGAGAAGTTTTTATACAGTAACAGCAATATTGTTTTAAGAACAACTTTGAGTGATGAAGTCATTTTGAGTATTGTAAATATCCAAATTAACTACAGGACCTATGAAGGAAGATGCTATCTTCCTCCAGAGAATGAACTGATAAATAGAAGTTTGTATAGTATGGTTTTACACACACACACACACACACACACACACACACACACACACACACATTTGTATCCAATGGTAGCCATCTCTAGGGTAGAAGGAGAGAGGAAGGGAGGAAAGAAAAAAAAATAAAAACTACACAGCAGACAATAAAAGAAACTAGAAGGAAGCAGAGAAAGTACAGCAGCTTTGAAAACAATGTATAGTACTTGTATAGTTTTTTTTTAAGTTAGTGTGAAATGTAAATTCAAGGTTTTATAGTGAATCATCTTTTAATGTGTTGTATACATGGAAATGGTTTTTTTTAAATCTTTATGTATTTAATTTCAAAACGAATTTTGAAAATGTGAGAAAATTGCATGAGGGTATTGAGTTAGAGTTAATTTCCCCATGGTTACACAACTACTATGAATTAGACCTATGTATTCCTAACTCCAGAGAATGCCCTCCAACCACTATATCATACTACCTCCTTAAGGATAAATTATTATGACTATTCCAGGCTGGAGAATTTGCTTGGAGAAAAGCACACTGTCTATTTTCCTAGAAGATGACCATGACCAACTCAGCTTGCTTTAAAAAGTTGCTCATGGAGGTAGGATGATTTCAAGCCTGCCTTCCTAGGGAAGGATGCTTTCAAAAAGTCAGGACCTCAAGGACTAATCTTTATCAATCCTGGTTATTTACTTTTCCATTCTCTAGTCCTTCTTATATCACAATTTATGGTTGTTTTACTAATAAAATGTTATTTTGGAAGCAGTGGAAAAGGCAATATTTCCATGCACAGAGTCATTCAATGATGTTGCCCAAACATTTTTGACTTTTGAAAAAGAAGCACAACATGGCTAGATGGACAGGTCAAGTGGGAAAACCATTAGCCTTGAGGTCTGTTAGAAAGCTTGGGTTCTAACTTCAGCTCCATCCCTGATTGGGATGTTTGCATGACTTTGAGTTTGTTTGTCTAGAAGACAGAGAGGGCTTAAGTGAGCAAATAAATTTTTTGACAAAATAAGGGAATTTTAGTCAGTCACCAACCACTTATGAAGTACCTACTATGTGGAACTATGCTAATTTCTTGGAATACAAAGTAATACAAATACAGTCTCTACTGCAAAGAGTTCAAATTCTAATAGGGAATACCACTCACAAACAACTAGGTACACACAAGACATATACATAAGTACACACATATGGTAAATGGGAGGTCACTTCAGGTGGAAGGCACTAATAGAGGAGAAGGGGAAGAGAGGAGGGAACTGGGAAAAGACTTTTGGAGAAGGTGGGATTTAAGATGACTTTTTAAAGAGACTAAGAAGTCAGAAAGAAGGTAGAGGCAAGGAGAGGGAACATTTCAGGCATGTGGGACCACCACTGAAAAGGCATAAAGTTAGAAAATGTGAGTAAATATTCAGGGAAAAGCAAGAAGGCCAGCATCACTGTTTTGTAGAGAAACTGAAGAGGAGTGAAATAAATTGACTGGAAAAGTTTAAATGGGCCAGCTCGTAATTGGCTTTTAAAACCTAACAGAAGAGTTTGATATTAGAAGTAACAGGGAGTCACCGAAATTCATTGAGTTGGGAGTCAGGGTAATATGATCAGACTCAAGCTTTAGGAAAATCTCTTTGGCAACCGAGTGGAGGGTGAGCTACAGTGGAAAGAGTCAGAGAGACCAACCAGAAGGCTATTGCAATAGGCCAGGCAGGAAGCCATGAGTGCCTGTATTGTGATTGCAGCAGTGTGAGTGGAACAAAGAGGATGTGGTGTTTACAAGAGGTATTGCAAAGGTTGAAGCATCAGGACTTGGCAACAGATTGAATATGAGAGGTCAGTTTGAGGTTGAAATTGGGGATGAAATCTTGGTTATAAGCCTGGGTGATTGGGAGGATGGTGGTACTAAGTAAAATATCTAGGACTCAAACCAATATACCTGATTCTAATATTATACTTTTCAGCTCCCATTTCCAACCTACCCCACCACCATTTTCTGACTAATACCTCAAGCCCTTCCCTAATTCTACAATGCCCTCCCTTCCCATTTCTATTACAATCCCACTCCTCCTTCAAGACCCTACTCAAATATCATCTAAGCCTTTCCTGATTTTTCCAGGTGAAGGTAATTGCTTCCTTCTCAAATCTAGCAGAACATTTTATTTACACAAATGCACTTATTTCATATTATATCTATTTGTCTTGTGTCTATTTACTTCTACTAGTTTGTAAGCTCCTTGATGGCAGGAACTGAGTCTTTAATATTTGTATTTTCCTTAGCATTTTGCATAGGGCTTTACACATAATGGAAACTGAAAATAAATTTGGTGAATCCAATTGTTAGATTTAAGCTGTTAGCTGGTTTAGCTGAGTCATAGCATTCACTAATCAAACCTTCCCTTGCTGCTATTGTCATTTGATTCAGTAGCATTTATAACTCGCCTATATGTAAATCTCTGCCCCAGTCTTTGAAGAGAAAGGAATTTGATATTATGATATTTCTGGATCAATTTCTTCTCCCTGGTGAGGGGCATAGACCTGTCTTTAATTTTTAAAAAATTTTAGTAATTTAATAAATTTAATAATTTAAAATTTTAAAAAGTGTAATTAATGCCTATTATTATTATTTTTTTTTTTTGAGGGCAGTGGGATTAAGTAACTTGCCCAAGGTCACACGGCTAGGTTTTTGTTTGTGTGTGCATTAAGTGTCTGAGGCCGGATCCGAACTCAGGTCCTTCTGACTCCAGGGCCGGCACTCTACTCACTGCCCCCAGCCTATTTTATTTTTAACTTCAATTCTTTCCAGTTTTATGCCTACCACATATTCTGCCAGTGAGCCTTACTTTATAATACAGAAAAAATACTTGATGTTTGGCAATGTATTCAATGTTATTCACCCATATTTTCCCACTTCCTTAAGGAAAGTAGGGAGATGCATTTCCTCATCTCTTATCTCCAGTCCACTGAGAGGGATAATGGCTGAACAAATTATAGAATAGAAATCCAGTGGAATAGTATCAAATCATAAAAAGTTGAATATGAAGAATTCAGAGAAATATGAAAAGTATGAACTTATACAAGGTTAAGTCAGCAGAAGAAAAAAAAACTATGCATATTGACTACAACAATGTAATCAAAAAGAATATTAAAAAAAAAAAACCTGAACTGGTTCTTATCTTTTGAAATGGCCGGATGGAGAAGAGACCAGCCATGTTTTTGTTCAGTGGACTGTCTATGGCTGAGTACTTCTCCCTCTACACTTACAGATCTTCAAAGTTTTGACTCATGGGTGTCACCTGCCCATCTGGCTGGACTGAAGGCCTCCTTCCCTCTTAAATATAAGACATGGTATCCCTTCTTCTAAGTTACACTTCTCCTGACTAGTGTAATACCTAGGGTCAGGGTCCTAGTGGACGGTCATGCTAGATTGTAAACTCTAATAAGTCAGGTCTAAGGCATAAGAAAAACTCTTATTTCCCCAAGGTCCAGCCCAGTTCTTCAGAAAATAGGTGTTTAATAAATGTGATTGAATAACTTTGACCTTGAACTACATTGGTTAATTCACAATTTTAATAGTAATGGCAATTCCCAATAATGCATTCTATAGGTACTAATTTCTTTTAAAAGTACTCAGTCACTGGGGCAGCTAAGTGGTGCAGTAAATACAGCACCGGCCCTGGAGTCAGGAGGACCTGAGTTCAAATCCAGCCTCAGACACTTAACACTTACTAGCCGTGTGACCTTGGGCAAGTCACCTAACCCCAATTGCCCTGCCTTCCCCCCCAAAAAAACCAAAAAAAAGTACTCAGTCACATGCCCAAAGGGCTATAAAACTGTGTGTACACTTTGATCCAGCAATACCACTGCTAGGTCTATATCATAAAGATACCTAAAAAAGGGAAAAGGATCTATTTGTACAAAAATATTTATAGCAGCTTTTTTTTGTGGTGACCAAGAATGGGAAATCAAAGTGAGGCCCATCAATTGGGGCGTGGCTAAACAAGCTGTGGTACATGATTGTAATGAAATATTATTGTACTATAAGAAATGACAAGCAGGATGATTTCAGAAAAACCTGGAAAGACAACATGAACTGATACATAGTGAAGTGAACAGAGCCAGGAGAACACTGTACATAATAACAATACTGTTTAATTAAGAACTGTGAATGACTTAGCTATTCTTAGCCATACAATGATCCAAGACAATCCCAAAGGATGAATGATGAAGCATATTATCCACCTCCAGAGAAAGAACTGATATTGACTGAATACAGACTGAAGAATGCTATTTTTCACTCTTTTATTTTTTTCCTTTTATCTGAGTCTTTTTTATACAAAATGACTAATATGGAAGTGTTTTACATAATTGCACATGTGTAACCTATATCTGCTTACCATCTCAGGGAAGTGGGGAGGGATAGAATTAGAAACTCAAAACCTTAAATAAAAATGTAAAAAAAAATTAACAGCTAATAGCAAAAAAGGAGAGATCAGTGCATTAGCTAGATATAACAGACATCCATCAAATGTATATAAAACATTAATGTTTAATAAATCTATGGAAAAATTTTTTAAAGTACTCATTCATTCAGACTTTTGTAAACTTAAACTAATTCCTCTCTTCAATCATTCTGAATTGGTGAGGTCTGACATATTATTATTATCTGTCTTCCTTATCAGATTCCTGGGATCCTAGCCCAAGCAGGGCTGATTAACATTTTGGGAAAGATTTTCTTGTGCTTTCAGCTCAACTTGCAACTCTTTCACCAAATACTAAAACTAGGTATGCTGCCTCTGTTGATTTTTACCAAGCAAACAAAACCACTGTTTCAGCAAAAGGCAAACAAATGGAAAACCGAAGGTAAAGAAATATAGCTGAAGGCTACATAGGATGATAAACAGCCTAATTAAAAGAAAAATTCCTCTGATGAGAAAGCATAAGGAAAGGTGTTTTGACTTGAAAACTGCAATTAGTAAAGTCATGTGATTTTAATTATAGATCTCAAGAATTCCATTTAAGGAGTCAACCTCATTCATCTCCAGCTCCAAACACACAAAGGTAGGAGCAGTTGGGCTCTTTTTTACTTCTCAACCATATATACATGGGAATGGGAGTGATTTCTTCCAGCTGGTTCTCTGCTAGCCTAACCATCTTTGGCTATAATATGATGGTGTTTAGAGGTTTATATTAAAGAATCATAGTATCATAAATTTAGAGCTAAAAAGAATGGTAGAGGGCATATAATCTAGCCTCTTCATTTTAGAGATTAGAAAATTGAAACCCAGACTATGAAGTGTCATGCTGAAGGTCATCAGGTAGTAAGTAGCAGAGCTGGGATTTGAACTCAAGTCCTCTTAACGACACACTTTCTATACTACCAGGCTATTCAGTAAGCATTTACTATGTGTTTGCTATGGGCCAGGCACTGTGCTAGGCAATAGTAGTACAAAGAAAGCCAAAAATAGTCCCTACTCTCAAAGAACTTACATTCCACAAAAGGAGTACAACACGTACACAGATAAGTAAATGTTTAGTCAATTTCCAAGTTATGGAAAGAGTATTGGGATATTATCACTTTTAACAACAGAGAGGCCAGAGAGCAATACAGCAGCTTGAAAGAACAGCAGGATTATGGATCTGAGTTTGTCAGTAAATATTTATCAGTTCGAAAATACTTATTTTAAATAAACATTTGTTGATATTAAAAATATTTATTCCTCATTGTTTCTTACTTTCCTGGCTCCCTATTTCATTTTCTCAGAGATGCAATCTGAGATAACGCCCAAGAGGACGGTCACCATCTTTTGTCTCCATCTCCTCAATGAAGATACCACAAGATAGTGAGAGAAAAATGACCCTTGTTGAGCCAGAGGTTTATAATTATTAAGTCAGGAATGCTCAAGGCTTGAAGATGGTGGATGGGAAGGAGAAAGATTTAATAAGAAGAATAGAACTCTTTTTTTCCCTAGTCTTTAGAGCTGAGGCCTTTGGAGGTTAGCAATATTTGTACTCTAGGAAATTATAGTTCCCTAGGCTAGAAACATAAATGGTCCAACAAGACCCTTGGAAAGATCTAATCTCCCCTTTTTTCTTTTCTGTATGTGTTTTGGGAACATGTGTATAGAAGTTTTGAATTTTGTATTTCCACTAGTTGCAATTTCAATAGTGTGGCAACTCCCTACATTGACATGGAACCATCACAGCCCTTCTATATCCCAGTAAATGGTTTTCTTGAATTGCTATACTCAAAACAATCATCAGTCAACATTTTAACAAGCTTAGGTAGTTCATTCCTCAAGTGATACACATATAGTCACTCAGCCTTTCCAGCTCGGCAGCCAGATTTGGAACTTTGCTGGCAAGGTCTTTGACATTCTCAGTGATGTCACTATGCCAAAATGAGGCCTCTTTGACATTCTCAGTGATGTCACTATGCCAAAATGAGGCCTCAGAGGAGGATTTTAGGAGAGGATTTTGCATTGGAGGTGAAGTTTTCCATGCACAGAAGTGACTGATTAGTGTTTGGCTGGGTTCTTACTACAGTGCTGTAAGTAAGGTGGATTTTAGTGTGTGTAAAGTGAACTTTTGTAATTATTTTTTAGAGTTCAGTTTCCCAGAATCCATGGCTATAACAATCTCTTATTCCCATGTATTAGATATGAGTTCTCACAATTACGGTTCAAAACATCTTTATCACACTTCTGCAGCATTATATAGTGATAAATAATGTAAACATCCACTGTGACTGCACAGTGAGATACAGGGGTGGGGGGGGATGTAAATTCGTGAGGCTATTGATGGCAATATGCCTTCCTTGTCTGTTGCCCCTATAAAGCAGTTGGGCATTGGTCAGTGAATGGGCAACCTTAGGGTTGAATGCACAAATGCTGTGTGTGCCTTAACTGGCCTGCATTGAGGCTTGGGGGAACCTGAGGGTTGAATGCACAAACTGGAATGCTGTGTGCCTTGATTGGCTCCCATCAAGACTTGGGAGAAATCAGTGTTTGCCTCAACTGGTCCCCAGTGAGGCTTGAGGGGATTTAGGGAGATGCACAAGTTGTGCCTGTCTCAACTGACTTCATTGAGAGGTAGGGGTAGTTGTCCCCTCCCCCCACTTCTCACTGGCCCCTGTGAGGAGGGTGATTAGGGAATGCTGTAGGATTTTGTGCTTCCATTATCAGCAATACTCTTCTGAGAAGCTAGATTATAATAAAGTAAGATTATTCACCCCTTCTTAGTGTCTTTCCTGTTTGATCAGATCAAGAGTGCACCTGTGCTAGCAGCCCTCCTGTGTGCTGTGTTTGTCTTACAAGTGCCTTAGAAATTTTGAGTGTTTGAAGGTGGAAGGGATGGCAATCTACTAGACACATACTGAAGTGCCAAGATCTTTGGTAGACTTAGTTCTGCTTGAGGTATTGGGAACCACCATAGATAATGTGTTAATGGACCAATAATATAAGCCACTGTATTTCATGTGTTTTGGCTCCTTACTTTCTCAGGGATGTTGGCTACTCTTGAAGTAGCTCCTTCTGGGAATTTGAATTCAGTCTTTTAGGGGGTCATTCACTTTCTTCAGAATAAAGTGAGGTCCTTCTAATAAAATTTGGCCTTTCCTGTTCATCTGCTTTAGAAGAGGTTTGAAAAGAACAAGGAGGAAATTGTTGAAATCTCAGCTCTAAGAAGGTAATGATAGGGTGGATCTAGGTTGTGGTTCCTGAGTATAGAGATAATGGAACCGGGATGAGAGGGAATCTGAAGGTAGAATCTATAGAACTTGACTATTGTTTGGATGGGGAGGGTGTAAAAGAGAAGAGGGTTAAAGATAATACAAAAGTTTGGAAGGGGACTGACTAGATGAAGTTGCTACTGATCAATGAGCAGAAAACAGAAGGAAAAATAGTCTATGATACTATAGCAAGTTGTAATGTTAATGGGATTTAAGATCTTCCTTAACCATTAATAGGCTTCATGTGCAGCCCATTAAGGGAAGCTTGCCTAGGGGAGGCTTGCTTGTAGAAAGGCTTTCACACCTTTTGTTAATTTCTAATTGGGCACTGAGTCAAAAAGGTTATGATGCCCTCCAGCTCTAAAAAGGGCATATATATATATATACTTGGAGGTTAGCATTTTGCTTTGGGGCTCATTCATTGGAAGAGTATTCTTTTTTTTTTTTAAGCAATTGGGGTTAAGTAACTTGCTCAAGGTTACAAGGCTAGTCATTTTTTTAATGTGTGGGTGCTAATTTTTTGAGGCTGGAACTGATCCCGGGTCCTCCCAACTCCTGGCTGGTGCTCTTACTCACTTTGCCACCTACCCGCCCCTGGAAGAGTATTCTTGTGATTTGACCAGATGAGACTCTGGGTAGCTGTTAAGGAGCCCCCTGACTTTGAAAAACCCAGATGTTGGTGCTTCTGTTTCTGGTAACTACATATGTGTTGTCTTGGTCAGAAAGTTGGATCTGTCCATTGATCTGCGCTAATTTCTCAGTTAGAAGCCCTGTCTGTTGGTCTTTATTTATCTGCTTGTATTTTCTTTATTTTCTTTGTTTAGATTTCTCTCAAGTTCAGGGTGCCGACTTTTCCCCTGAACTAATGAATATGATTAAAAAAGATTGTTGGCCCCTTTTCCTAGTAAAACAAATGTAAGAACCTGTGCTAGCAACCATCCTGGGTATGCCAGTGTGGTTACAGCTATACAGTCATGGAGAACTGAGAAGGAAGAAGCTAGCTCTGCCTTTAAGAAGAAAATAGATTTGGGCTCCTTGTGAGACAAAGAAAGAAGGAGGTGGCAGGAGGATACCTTTGAGTAGTCCAAGGTGAAGGCTATCAGGGAAGTGATGGGTTAGGGCCATGAGGTTTGATAAAAATGTAGCAATCTTGAATTCACTATTAAAAAGCCTGACCCAAAGTATAAAAGCAGGATGGTTTTGAGACTGGTTACTCTCGGTCAATCAAAGTCACATCCCACACCAAGGAAGAGAGTGGAGCATTCAAGAGCAACAGTATTTCTCTCTTCCTCAGGAGAATCCCAAAACATAGTAGAAAGGTTGTATGCTTGGGTTGGGGTAATCTGGCTAGTAATTTGAGACTTGTCAGTCCCATGGTTTACCAGGGTGTGGCTGCCATGTATGCTACAGCTTCCTGGAGCCACAGGTGAGAGTTGGGTGAATTAGGTAGACACCAATGGTGGATGAGCAGCCCTGAAAAGAGCTTGGCAAGCCCTCATACCAGAGGTGCTGGTCCTCCTGAACATCCCATACATTCACTTCTCCCCACCCCCCCATCCTCTTCTTCCCATTTCCCCCTCACTTTACTCAATACTCAATTCAAGTATTTAAATGGAGCACCAAAGTAAAGTGATATGGAAATGTGAACAATGCCTAAACCTTGTCAAGACATAAAATGAAAATCCACATTTCTATATAACTTCATGGGTCTAAAATACTTACACACATTATTTTGATGCTTACAGGATCATAGCTCTAAGAGTGGAGGTGACCTCAGAGGCCATCTAGTCTAACCATTTCATTTTATTTGTGAAGAAACTGGGGCCCAGGGAGGTTAAGCAATTTGTCCAACGTCACATAAGTGATAAGATCAGTGGTGGTATTTGAGCCCAATTCCTCTGGTTCCAAGGGGAGGCTAGGTGGAGCAGTGAATGGAGCACCAGCCCTGGAGTCAGGAGGACCTGACTTCAAATGCAGTCTCAGACACTTTACACAAAACTAGCTCTGTGACCTTGGGCAAGTCACTTAACTCCAATTGCCCTACCTTACCCCCTCTAAAAAGCAAAAAACAAAACAAAACAAACAAACAAAAAAACCCAACAAAAACAATTCCTCTGTTTCCAGCGCTGGTGCTCTTTCTATTGTACAAATGCCCTGTGAATCTGTCTGGTCCTTACTTTACAAGCGATCCTAACAACTACCAACTCCCTTGGCTAGTTAGGCTACATAATACGGAAACATTTTAATTGTTGATGCTTCTGGCTTACAGCCAGCAGTTGTGCAGGTTTTAATTTCATTTTACAAGGAAGAAATTGAGTCTCAGAAAGATGGAATGACTTGCCCATGGTCATTCCTCCACTGTTTTGGGGTTGTTTTCTTTAATAAATTAGTGCTTAAACACAGGAACCAGGTGGGCATTTGCTTATTAGAAATGTAACTATGACTGAAATAGTTAAAAACTCATATTTTATAACAATTTAAGATTTACAAGACACCTTCATTTCTTTCCTCCCCCTCTGTCCTAAATATGAGGTAGGTAAATGTTATTATCACCTTTGGAGATGAAATCACTTACCCAAGGTGGCATGGATATAACACATCAGAATTATGGTTTAAAACCCAGGTTTCCTGACTCTAAGTATAGTATTCCTTGTCTTCACCATGGTGCCTCTGTGGAGTGAGGCATTTCAGATGATTGTGACTGCCAGGGGGACATCTTCCTACATATTTCCAGTCACTTCTTTAAATCCACATTATTCTCTTTATATAAGCTCAGAGCCAGATCCCACACAGCAAACTAGAATCTGTTTTATGACTTCAAGGTATTCTGTAAATTGGATTCAATTGAAAATTACTATATAAGAAGGTAACCATCAGGTCAGCTCAGTATCTATCTTTCTATTTATGGACTCGGGGATGAATTTAAAAGGTTCATTTTCTTCACTGTGTCTAGTTATAAGCTAGAAGCTTAGCATCAGAGTAGAAGTAGTTTTTTTTTTTTTTAAACTAGGTAGGATAACTAGGGGTTGGTAAGTGGCAAGATGGTCTGGGTTCTAAGGATGAGACAGATACAGGAGAACAGAGAAAACTTCCAGGGAATTCAAAGCAGCAGCATTAGGAGGAATCTCAAGCAGAGAGTGTGAAGGAGTTGTAGCAGAACTAGGATCATTCCATGGAAGTTGTCATTAGGTGGATTTTTGTTCAAAATAGTATTGGCAGGGCTTCTCACAGCTCCACTGGTAGCAATTCCATGGAAGAAGCTGTGGGTTTATGTTACAAGGTATGAGAGCAATATTTTTAAATTTGCTCTTTGGTACAAGCATTCCAACCTTGCCACCACCCCTACTCCTCCATCCTTCCCCATGTCTCTTAGTGGCTTGTTACCTTAGTCATTTTCTCACTGGTTTCAAGGGCATTCTAGGAGGTATGTTCTTTTACCTCCTCTTAAATGACTGAAAACAGAGGTTCGAACCTCCATTAATTAACTGAATAGATCTGAACCCTCTCCCCTACTTAACAAAAATAAGAAATTTACTTTTTATTTAAAATTTTATTTTTTATTATCATCATAACAGTCACCAACAAACAAACATTTCAAGATATAAAGAGGGAAGAGTATTGTCTAAGAAACTATGGACTTCTTTTTCATAGTTAAAAATATATATTCATACATAATTTTAAAGGGAAATTTGTATGTTAAGATATGTTAGATACAAAGAAATGTATATATTAATGTATGTTAGAAATGTATGTATTAATATATGTTAGACATGCAGAAATGTACTTATATCCATGGATATACATAAAGGAATGTATATATCCATATATAGTTTTTTAGAAGAAATGTATGTATATCCATGAATAAATATACAGAAATTATATGTATATATATATATATATAATTTCTTTTTAAAAACTATGTAAAAGAAGTTTATGGTTTCTTAGACAATCAATCTTATACAAATACAGGTGTGTGTGTGTGTGTGTGTGTACGTACATTTCTATTTAACAAGGTAGTAACTAAATTACTCTATTTAATTTCCCTCCTGCTATTACACCCATTTTATTGCCAAGGAAACTGAGGAAATGAAGCCCAGCATGAGGGGCTCGATGGAGGACAGGCTCTCTCATCTGTGGATTATCTGGTAGTATCCAATCCAATACGCTTTTATTAAATGCTGAAACAGGACGTCTCTGTTCTCAAGGTGCTTAGGTTCAACTAGGGGTATGATATTTAAGCAGATAAATACAATACATAATAGATAAATACAATGCAGTATGAGGAAATGGAGAGAATAAGTAGGAAGACAAGGAAAGGCTTATGAGCTGAGTTTCCTTGGAAAAAACTAGGGATTCTAACAGGCAGAAATGGGGGGGGGGTGCTACATTTAAGGCATAGAAACGACAAGTATCAATAGCGACAAAGAGGCCAATTGAGCTGGACTTCGGAGAGTGGAAAAGGGAGGAATATGAAATGAGCCTGAAAGGTAATGATGCCAAGCTAAGGAGTTTGCTTTATCCTCTGCATACTGAAGATTTGGGGGTATGAGAATGACTTGATAGGACTTGTGCTTGGCAGCCATGTGGAAGATGAGTTGGAGAAGGAAAGATTATGGAAATTAAGAGACCAATTAGGAGGTTATTGTTGTAATACAAGCAAGAGGTAATAAGGGTATGGTTAGAATTGACTTTTCTTGTTTGAGTTATCAGAATTTTATTCTTAAGAACAGCACATCCACCTCTTAATAATTTTCAGTATTTTTCACTTAACACCAAATAAAATGAGTGTTCTTTATGGAAAGAATAGAAAATAGAATTATCTATTAAACTGTGATTCTCTATTATATGTCGCTTGTTTTCCCTTTGAAGTATATAATAAATTCTAAATGTTAGCTTTCAAAGCTGTTTTACTTGCCTGTGTTTCCCTCTGATCTTCCTTTCTTCTCTTCTGTACTTAAAAAAAAATTCCCAGTGGCTTGTTGTTCTTTTTTTCTTTTGGGGAGCTCAATCATTTGCTCCCCACACCCTCATATTGCCCTTCCCCCAGTGGAAAGAAAAGAAAAACAAAACCCTTGTAGCAAATATGCTTAGTCAAATAAAACAAATTTCCACATAGGCTGTTTCCAAAAATAAATGTCTCTTTGTACACCTTGAATCCATCATCCCTTTGTCAGAATGGACTCGGAGTCTATACTCTCAGGCTGGTTATTGCATTGATCAGTGTTCTTAAGACTTAAAACTTCCTTAGTGATAATATTAGATAATCTACAGTTAATCAAGAGCTTTCTTCCTAACAACCACTATAGGCTTATGGTTAGCATTAACATTCCCATTTTACACATGAAAAGACTAAGACTAAGAGGAGTTTAATAGCTTTTTCAAAGTTATATGGTCTGGTGAGGTAGGTTATTGTAATCACTATTATTCCTGTTTCACAAAAGAGGAAACTGGGGCTCAGGAAGTTTATTAGTGACTGTGTATGGATATGTGTTGGTGGGGAGGGGGAAACTGACTTACATCAGGGCTCACACACTTCAGAATTTCTTTCTTTCTTTCTTTCTTTCTTTCTTTCTTTCTTTCTTTCTTTCTTTCTTTCTTTCTTTCTTTCTTTCTTTCTTTCTTTCTTTCTCTCTCCTTTTCTCTCTCTCTCTCTCTCTCTCTCTCTCTCTCTCTCTCTCTCTCTCTCTCTCTCTCTCTCTCCCTCCCTCCCTCCCTCTCTCCCTCGAGGGGGAATGCAGAACAATTGGGGTTAAGTGATTTGCCCAAGGTCACACGGCTAGTGTTAAGTATCTGAGGTCAGATTTGAACTCAGGTCCTCCTGAGTCCAGGGCTGGTGCTCTATTCACTGTGCCACCTAGCCTTCCCACACTTCAGAATTTTTAAGGAAGATTTTCAGAGGTGGGGCAATGCCAAACTGACAACTGGGGTGACGGTGAAAGATAGAGGACTGGCAGTCGAGCTGGAAAGGCAAGAAACCAAATAAGTCATCACATTAGGAAGGAATGGAATGAAAAGTAAAATCAGAAAACTTAGATTGATTATGGGAGTCTGCGTTGAGCTGAGTTTTTTGATCCAGAAAAACAATGACCATACTGGATCAGTTAAAGACATTTTGAAGCCTAAAAGCTTTGGCATTTACAATGTGCAATTGGGTTATTGCTAGATGACTGAATTGTCCTGCTTGGCTCCTTTCGTTCATGATTCATCTACTACTTTACCTAACTTAGCTCTTTGCCCAAAAGCAGGTTCCTTGACTTTTAACAAGGCAAATATTATGTTCAGATGGTAACCATCATGTTGTTATCCAGTTATTTTTTAGTTTTGATGGACTCTTTGTGACCCTATTTAGGGGTTTTTTGGGGCAAATATCCTGGAGTGATTTGCCATTTTCTTCTCCAGATCATTTTACAGATAAGGAAACTGAGGCAGAGTTAAGTGACTTGCCCAGGGAGTCTTACTGACTCAAGGCCCTAAACTCTATCCACTGCGCCACCTAGCTGCCTCAAGTGGAATGGACAGCCATTGGAGGTGATAGGTTTCCCCTCTCTGGAAGTGTTTCAGCTAGCTGGGGCTGAATGGCTATTTGTAAGATATTTTATAGAGGAGATTTTTATGTGGATGTGGGTTTGATCTTGATGACATCTGAGGTCTCCTCAAGTTCTGAGATTGCTTGATTCCTATGCTACCTCTTGTGCATTATAAAATGATACAAATGTGATTTGTTTTTTGTTGTTACACAGGAAAACTTTATTTACTAAAACTTCATTAATGATAATATTATATAACAATCTACAATTCATTAACAGCTTTCTTCATAACCACCACTATAGGCTTGTGGTTTCATTCCCATTTTTCACATGAAAAGCCTGAGACTAAGAGGGGTTAAATAGCTTTTCCAAAGTCCTGTAGTCTGGTGAGGTAGATATTGAAATCAGGAAACTGTCCTATCTTTTCTCCATGGGATTGGCAGAAGTGGGGATATTGTCCTTGCCAGGCCATAATAAGTGGGGATTATAGAGGAACTTGGGAAGATCAGAGAGAAGTTGGTATCAGTAATTGGTTAATTGATCCTTTTTTTGGAGGGGAGGGGGGAAGCAATTGGGGTTAAGTGACTTGCCAAGGGTCACACAGTTAGTTAAGTATCTGAGGCTGAATTTGAACTCAGGTCCTCTTGACTTCAGGCTTGGTGCTCCATCCATCTAACTGCCTCTCCTTAATTCATTTTTAAGCTGAAAGAGGAGTGTTTCAGAAAATAAAGAAGGTATCTTGGAGAACCAGTCTATGATTTTGCTTCCTAGCTCCTTTGCACAGGAAAAGGATTTGGGGATTAGGAAATACATAATTGCAGGACCTAACCTCTGACCTTTAGCCAAACAACTGTGGAGACTCTGCCTGGAGAGAAAGATGAAAGAAAAGGGACAGTTAGCTCTGCTTTCTTTCCTAGTACCAACCAAACACCCCTCGGGGGTGAATGCTTTAGGCAATAAAAATTTGCTATAAGCTCACTGGTGGTAT
Organism: Gymnobelideus leadbeateri; assembly: GCA_011680675.1. Classification (NCBI taxonomy): domain Eukaryota; kingdom Metazoa; phylum Chordata; class Mammalia; order Diprotodontia; family Petauridae; genus Gymnobelideus; species Gymnobelideus leadbeateri. The sequence continues at coordinate 173,542 of WOXC01004512.1, read as the reverse complement.
TCGGCTTCTCTGGCATTAGTCCTGTGCATGATCTGAGTTTGATCCTGGCCTGTGAATTCTCATAGGAAGGTATATAACTTTAGACCCTATTAACTCAGATGTTATTTCATCCTTTCTTCTTCTCTAGCTCACCCTCCTTCTCTTATATAATCCACTCCCAACACTCTCACATAGAACTCCTATCACCCCCATTTAATGTACTGGTTTTGATCACCTGATTTTGAGGTTGATGATTCCCCCATAGTTAGGAGGCTATTTGATTTCTTTCTAACTCATTGTATTTGTTCAATGGTCTTCTCCACCTGCAGACCATTGTCCTATGTGACAGAATTTGCTCAGACTTCTTTCAAGAAGACTTAACTATCACTCAGATTTTTATATGGCTTTAAGGATTGCAAAGTGGCTTTCTCATAACAATTGTGTGAAGCAAGTAATGAAGGCATTATTAGCCCCATTTACAGATGAGGAAAGTTTGGCTCAGAAAGGTTAAATCATTTCCCAAGGTCACACACAGCTATTATCCTAGTTGGGGCTGACTGGTTTCTTTGAGTCTAGCTCAGTGTTTAAACTCACCTGCTTGTTATAGTACTTTATATGGATTGTAAATTAGAACTAATTAGATAGGATCAGAAAATAGAGACTATTTTCAAAATTGACCTAAGATTTCATGTAATTAGTTTTGTTTTATCAGGAATTAAAGGTCAGGGAAGCAGCTTATCAGCTGATGTTTGAGTTCAATTGAACCCTTTTATGATGATAACTGAAGCCAGATTTAGCTACTAAGAGCAAAACTCCATCCCCTTTCTGCTAAAATAGGATAGAATTAATTTATGAATAGGATTAAGGAGGAACTTGTCAGTCCTCCCAACTGGCCCGAGCTTTTCCATTACCTTTTTTCCCCATGAGGTAGAGAAAATCCTGGTTCTGGCCTCACCCAGGTCAATTAAGGCAAACTCAGGAAATAAGACAAAAGGAGTTTATTAGCACACCAAGGCCCCAAGCATCTTGTACAGTGTACCCTTATTTAATGCTCCCCTCCCCAGCTCTCCACCCCCAGCATGTCCTGTATCACTGTACCAACACAACCCTCCTCCCTAAGGGAAAGAATGTTTGTATATGACAAAGGCCCAACCCCAAAGGAACTTGTAAGCTAAGAGGAGGAAGGGATAAATACACAAATAACTACCTCAGTTTTCTCATCTGTAAAATGTAGATACAGAAAGTACTAGTCTGGTAGAGATGTTTTGGAACTCAGTGGTATTATATATGTACTGTGCCTTGCAAATCTTAAATTGCAATATTGATTTAATTATTATTATTATCTAAGGGAGAGTAAGATACAGGAAAACAAGAGGTCAGGTAAAGTACTGTGGAAAGTCTGAATGACTGAACAGCATTTTCCTCTAGAAAGCTAGGAATCAAGCAAAGTTCCTTACAGCTTTGGTGGAAGCTTCTGCCCGGGGCTCTTAGGTTCTAGGTGAACAGGAAGGGGCCTTTCATAGGGGAAAGTGAAATCCTGAAGGGCATTCTCCTTGGACCAGGCAAGATGGTCAGTTCTGGTATTGGTTAAACAGAGTAGGCAAAGAAGGAAGATCAATACTGGTTTGCAGCAGAGTATGTGAAAAGGCCAGCAGCAAAGGGGAAGGAAGGTCTGTTTGTGTAGCAAAGAAGTTGTCTGAGAATGTATTCTGAAACCACAGGCCAGCTTGTCCCGTATACCCAAGCTTAAAAGCATGCATGTATTGCTCGTCCATTGAACATCCAAAATTGGGTGGGAGACCTGATGCCAATGTTGTGGAAACTTACTCTGGCCAGTCTAATTCAATTCAACGAGCATTTATCAGGCACAAGTTATGTGCTGGACACTATCTAAAAACAAAGAAAAAAATTCTACATCCCTTTGGCTCCTGGCACTTACTGAAGGCACAACTGCAAATGCTTTTGCTCTTTTGGGCATGTGGCATGGTTGTGATGGGGAAAGAAGAGTAAGGGCCTCAAAGGAGTCATAGGCCCCTCTGTGCTCTTGGACCTTCTAGTTGGTAAATTGACAACAACTGTACTGTGACCAAATGTGGTAATAGGGTCAAAGGGGGTTCCAGGGTCTGAAGAATTTCCCCTATCTTGGGATTAGAGAGGACTGACCTTTGGGGCTGAGGGGTACCACCTAGCACCAGTCAAGGGAGCATTTTAGTGCCCACCAATCTTAAGGTCACCAGTCCACTTGTGAACAATAGAAGCTAAAAAAGCATTTGTGAAATGCTTAGAGATAGTGGGGTAAAGTAGAAAAGGGGAATGTATTTAAAGTCAGAATTCCTTGGTTTGAGTCCCAGTTCCTATACTTCATAAACTGTATAATTGTAGGAAAGTCAATATCTTTGAGCCTCAGTTTCCTAGACTATAAAACGGAAATAATAATAATAATAATATTGCCTACTTCATAGGATCGTTATGAGGAACCAGTGAGATAATGTATGTGGCAATGCTTTATGACCATAATATGGTATATAAATATTATGTTATACAGGACAGAATTAAATATTGGACTATATTATGTAGCTTGGAGGGCAGTAAGACATAGTGGATTGAAGGTTAAGCTTGGAGTCAGGAAGACTTGAGTTTAGATCCTGCCTCTGATACAAACTAGCTATGGGACCACCATTAAGTCATGTTACCTCTCAGTGTCCTAGGTCTCCATGGCCATGAATTGCAGAAGAATGAGCTATCTGCATTGGTGGAAGGAATTTCCACACTAGGGGCTCACACCACACTCATGAATTTAGGCCCTCTCTTCCCTTTCCCTCCCAAGGGGATGCCTGTAAAAGTTGTGGGTTTGGAGGCCTTCAGAAAAGAGAAATCAATATGGCAGTCTGCTGTTGTTGGGGAAAAGATTCTTGGAGTATTGCCTCTAAATCTTAACTGCCTTATCAATTAGCTGTTCTCACCCACATTATGAGTTCTCATAACCTCCTGAATAACTCATATCCTTTCTTGCAGTAGTTAGCTTTTGATCATGTGTAAGACTGCTGCTAGGCCTTTGGAAAGTTAATGCTTAAAAGCATTGGACATTTGTTATTTAACCTTTCAGGTCACATTGGGGTTAATTCCTATGATCCCTTTTTCTCCTCTGTTAACTCTGAAACTTAGGAAGAACATTTAAGTAAGGTTTCAATTAATTATCTTTAAAGGTTTCAGGTGAATCTAAACAATAGATTTTTGTTTTGATGATTTCAACATTTGTTTAGTTGACCTTTAATTCCTGCTAAAAATCTAATTACATAAAGACTGCACTCAATTTTTAAAATAAGTTGTTTTATCTAATGGAAACCATTAATAACCCAGCTAAATTCCACTCTCAAAGTAGTTTTGAAGAAAAAAATTAATTTTTTTGTGTTTTTCTTTTATGTGTAAGCACATCTTAAAAGTTTTTGCCTTTATAGAGCATGGTAGAGTTTAGTCTGGGGTACCCCCTCCTCTTAGTTTGTCTGGCTTCTTTCAAGACTCAACTGAAATCCTGTTTTCTGTAGGAAGTCTTCCTTGGCTTCCTCTTACGAGACTGTTGCTGTTCAGTCATGTTCAACTCTTCATGACCCCATGGACCATATGGTCCATGAGGTTTTCTTGGCAAAGATACTGGAGTGGTTTGCCTTTTCCTTCTCTAGGGGGTTAAGGCAAACTGGTTAAGTGACTTGCCTAGAGTCACACAACTAATAAGTATCTGAGGCCTATTCACTGAATGGTCATTACCTCACTCAAAGTGAGAACCTGTAAAGACTTTAGCCTAAAAGGACCAGGGTCTCCCATTGTATCCTGGACCATGTCCAGCCATCCTGATGAATATCTGGTCACTGGACCCAGATGGCTCTAGAGGAGAAAGTGAGGCTAGTCACTTTGCACAGCCCTCCCTCACTCAAATCAAAGTCAACTGCAAGTTATGTCATCACTTTCCTGATGTCATGGTCCTATTTGAAAATGAAAGACAAGCACAACAAAACCACAAACTAGGAATACCCTTTATAATTTTCTTAACAAATAGTTATTTAGATTTATCCTGAAGACCTACAAAAAAGGGGAATTCCTATTCTTCCAAGGCAACATTTTCCATTGCTGAAAAACAAAATTTTCCTCATATGAGCCAAAGTTTATCTCTTTGTAACTTCCATCCATTGGCTTTAGTTTTGATGCTTAGATATGTGGACTTTGATATAAATATTCTGAAAATCAGAATATCCTTGAGGGTGGAGATGGCTTCATTTTTGTCTATGTATCTTTGTATCACTTAACACAGAACCTGGAACATAGTAGGTGTGTAATAGTAGCTGCTTATTGAATTGGATTACCTGGTAGACAACTCCCATTATAGCATGAAAATGAGTATAATTTGGTGGAAAGAATGCTGGACGTAGGTACTATATTGCCTCATCTTCTGAGTGTTTGATGTATGTATTTATATATGTATTGTTTTTTCCATAAGAATGTAAGTGATTAGAGAGCACACTTTGGATGCAGCCCATGGGATAGTTTAGAATCTTAGAAACTGAGAGAATTGGAATCAAATATTTATTATTAGAAGAGATCTTGGAAATCTTGAGAATAGGGATTTCCTTTTTAAAAAAAATATTTGTATCCCTACTGTCTAACATAATTCCTAGCACATAGTATATGCTTAATAAATTCTTGCTGATTGATTATCCTGTCGAGTCCTTACCAGAACATGAATCCCTTCTATAGTCACCCTGTGACAAATGGTCAACCTTTGCTTGAACACCTTCAGTGACTGGGAACTGATTTCTACTTGAAGTGCCTTATTTTGTTGTTCTACAGTTCTGATTGTTATGAAATTCTTATGTGTGTATATGTGCACAATTTTTGTAATCCATTTCTATAATTTCCTACATGTTGGGAACTCCTTCAACCAATATGGTTTAGCATCTGATTTTCAATGTATTGTCTGACAGAGTTGCCTGGGAGCATTGAGAGGTTAAATGACTTGCCTATGGTTCTATAACCAGCATGAGTCAGAGACAGAGTTTGAATCTACTTTTTCCTGACTCTGACTCTCTAGCCTCTAAGCCACACTGTCTTTCCATTCTTCCTTGCAATTCTCCCTTCCTGTAATTTCCACCCTTTGATTCTAGCTTTGCCTTTTGGTGCCACAGAGAATTAGTCTAACATTCCTTCTACACAATACTCAGAATATTGAAGATTGGCTATGCTCTCCCAACTCTTCTTAGATTTGATTAAATTATAATTATAATTTGATTCTCCAGTTTAATTACTTGAAGTATGTCTCTGCCTCATAATTTAGTGCTTGAACATTCTTTTATATTTTCAAAATATTTATTCTTATGAATCTATCTCCCTAATCATATTGAGAACTCCTCAGAGGTAAAACAGTGCTTCATCCTTTTTTGTATCCAATAAAATAGAAAGTCTTTAGGACAAGGAATGAATCCTTTTCCACCCTCTTTCTATTCCCTACGAGCATAAAGCAACCTCAGTTGTTGTAATTATCCTCTTGTTATTAATGATTTAGTACGTCCTTTCATATGATTGCTGATACCTTGCATTTCTTAAAAAAAAACTATCTGTTCATATATTTTAACCACTTATCATTTGGGGAATGGCTCTTATTCTTATAAATTTGAATCTGTTCCTATGTATCTTGGAAAGGAGATCCTTATCTATCTAATATATAGCCTACCTTTCTGATCTTATTGTCTCTGTCTTCAGCACTTTTATATGTTCTCTGTCTTCTAGCCTCACTGGGGAATCAAATTTTGTTCCCTTATTCATAAAAAGAAGGGTTTGACTATGATCCCTTCCAACTCTCACATTCTATGACTATAGAATTGTCACTCTTTCCGGGCACCCAAGTGGCTTTATTATAAACTTGAGCTCAATCAACAAACCTTTTTATTAAGCACCTACTATATGTCAGGTTCTGTACTAGGAGCTAGAGACACAGAAACAGAAGACAGAATCCCTGCCTTCAAGGATCTTAAATGCTACTAGGAAAGCATGATATAGCCTAGTAGATAAAGTGTTGCTGGATCTGGAGTCAGGAAGACCTGAGTTCAAATGTGTTCTCAGACCCTTACTGTGTTATCCTGGGCAAGTCACTTAACCTTTGTCTGCCTCAACTGCAAAATGGAGATGATAATAATAATTGCTAATTTTTATGTGTGGCAGCTAGATGGCTCAGTGGATAGAGTGTTGGGCCTGGAGTCAGGAAGATCAGAATTCAAATCCGAATCAGATTCTCATTAGTGTTGTAACCCTGGACAACTCATTTATCCTCTATTTGCATAATCCCCTGGAGAAGGAGATGGCAAACCAATCCAGTTGTCTTTGCCAAGAAAACTCCATACAGGGTCATGAAAAGTCAGATGCATGGTTACAGTTAGGGAAGAAAAACAAAGCTATATTTCATAATCTTCCTCCCAGGGGCAGGAAACCTGCAGCCTCAAGACCACGAGTGGCTTTCTAGGTCCTCAGGTGTGACCTTTTGATGAGTCCAGGTTTTACAGAACAAATCCTTTTATTAAAGGGATTTGTTCTGTGAAGTTTGGATTTAATCAAAGGGTGGCACTTGCTGACCTAGAGGGCCAATGTACCCTTGAGGCTACAGGTTCCCCATCCTATTAGTCTAGACCATCCCTATTCACATTCCTTCAAGCTTCCTGGTGCTTCAGAAGCTACATTTAGCTCTAAATATTCACAGGACTGTATTTTATTCACATGGAAAAACAGCTAGAAGAACTGAGGCTGTCAGTATTTATGATCTCAACACATTTTGCCACATCTTCCTTGGCAATTCACCTCTTGGTCAGGGGAGTTGGGGATACTAGGATAAATTTTGCCCAGCTCTCTCATGGCACTCCCTGTGTCAAGGAAGAACTCCCTAACTATTGGAGTTGCCCAAAGGAGAAGCAGGGTACCTTACAAGATGTGTCTTATCCCTGCAGCTATTTAAGAAGAGATTGAATAATAACTTGTCCTTCTTGTAGAAAGCAATCTGGTTCAGGTCTGGATTGGACTTTTAATGATCTTTGAAGTCCCTCCTGACTCTTAGATTCTATATGAAATTTATAGATGAGGAGACAGAAGCCCACAAAAGTTATTGTTAATACTTGTGATGATCATGACAAATATTTATATAGCATATCAGGGTTCCTAAGGGCTTTTCTCCTTCACAGTAATTGAGAGTTACATAGTGCAGATTCAATCTCTGTTCAGTATTGAACAGCCAGGTGAAGAAACAGCCTCATCCAGGTGCAGTGACTCACCTAATATCACATAACTAGTTAGTGTCAGAACCTAAACTTGAACCTGGGATGTTCAGTTCCATGTTTAGGTTCATCCCAGCATATTATAGCTATATTACAGGGAGCTAGGTAGCACATTGGAAAGAGTGCTGGGCCTGGAAACAGCAGAGTATGTTGTTGTTTAGTTATTTTCAAGTGTTTCCAACTCTTTGTGACCCTTCTTGGCAAAGATACTGGAGTGCTTCTGCCATTTTCCTTCTCTAGCTCATTTTACAAATGAGGAACTGAGGCAAACAGAGTTAAATGACTTGGTCAGGGTCATGCAACTAAGTAAGTGTCTGAGACTTAATAGGTACCAAATGCTTAATAGGTACTAAATTTAAAAAGAATTTTTTTTCTTGATCTCTAGAGCAAGACTGTGAGGTATTATGTGTAAAATAAACTAGATTTGAGAGACTAGAGACTAGATTTGAACTTGGGTCTTCCTGACTCCAGGCCCAATACTCTATCTACTCTGTCACTTATCTGCTGAGTTCAAATCTGACCTCAGACACTTACTAGCTGTGTGACCCTGCTATTTGCCTCCATTTCCTCAATTTTAAAATGAGGATAATAATAAAACCTACCTCCCAGGGTTGTTTTGAAGATGAATTGAGATATTTTAAAAATACCTAGCACACAGTAGGTGCTTAATAAATGCTCATTTCCTTTGTTTTAGGATAATAATGAATGATCAGCTGTTGTACTTTATACATTACTTTTAAGTACTTTACAAACCCCTCGTTTTTTTTTTGTTTGTTTGTTTGGTTTTTTTTGCATCCCACCGAAGTCAGCACTCAGACCCTTGGGAACCCAGTCTTTCTGGTTTTGCTTTCACTTGAGTTGAGACTGTTTACTCTTCTCCTGTCAGTTAAGGTCCTCCCAGTCTTCAATAGGGCCTTTTGTCTATGGATGAGTTCTAACACTTCAGCGTGTTCTTCTCTGGGACCAAAGGATCCTTTCACAGATTCTGCTCCCCAATTTCCCCCTGAGGGTACCAACTCTACTGTAGGCAGTGCTTTAATTGAGAGTTCTTGATTGGAAAGCTGCTCAGGGAGTAGCCACCTCCCCACAGAAAGCTTCTGGTCTTAGGGGAAGCTGGTTTTCTTCTCCGAATCTTTGAGTCTCGCTGCTCAGTTTACAGAGTGGAAGTTACCAGCTGCAGCCTGAGAAAGAGAGGAGACAGAAGTCCCTCAATCTTCCGATCAGCAAGATAACAGGTACTGTCCATCCCCAAAGGCAAAAGCTCTTGCCTGCTTTCCCTTCATAAGGTCACCTTTCCCCTGCCCCTTCCTAGTGTGTTTTCCACTTTAGTAAGAAGAATTTCAACCCCCCTGTCAAAGTAATCACAACAGACAGGAAACAGTCATTTCAGGAAGAGGAAGCAAGGGCAGAGACAAGCTAAAATTTATTGAGACAGTTGCTGTTATGCAGGAGAAAAAGGATCCATTCATTTTAGCAGTCATTAATAATTTCTTATCCACATGTCCCAGATGCTCTATGATATTTATTCCTAAATTGGTTGGCTCTGGCAGCACTATGGGATTCCTTTCCTGTATGGTTGTGTGTGTGTGTGTATGTGTGTGTGTGTGTGTGTGTGTGTGTGTGTGTTGTCAAAGACTCTCTCTATACATAAAATATCAAAGCATTAGCCAGTATAATGAGAAACACAAGAAATGTGGCAGCAGCGTTCTCCAAGAAGCCATCCCAGATCCACCATCTCAAGGGGATGCATGTAGTGTCTTAGATATAGAGCTGGTCTCATAATCAGGTAGATGTTCATTTTAATCTCTTGCCTCTGATACACACTGCCTCTCTGACCTTGGGCAAAACATGTAACCTCTTAGTATGCAAATTAGTACAATATGAAGTGGCACGAGACGAGTGCAAAGGAAAGTTACTCTAGAGAAATCTAAGGAGCAAAAGAAGATTTCAGTTGGTGGGAACAGGGAAGGTTTCATGGGGATTATAGTTAACTGAGGTTTGAAGGATGAAAGGAATGTCAATGGACAGAGAGGAGGCACTTGAATTCACTAAAACAATATAACTGCTGAGTAATGTCTCCCTACTAGGAGCTGGGCTCTGTTCCAAAGGGTTTAAGTTATTGTGAGTAAACAAAAATCCCTCTATGCATTTAAAGGGATGTCTCACCATCCATGCATTGACTCTTTGGAATGAGTCCTTTGGCCTGAAATTGATCTTACAAACTCTTATTTTACAAATAGTTCTGAAAAACTTAATGTGGTTTCCCTATTCAGAGCAGATTAATGGCCACAAACTATAAAGGCAGAAGGGATAGATTTTTGCCAGAGGCAAACATACAAAGGATATCAGAGAGTGATAGCCTGAAGTGAGGAAGAAGATGAAAACTAAAACAAAAATGCCAAACAGAGAATTAGGAAAGGCCAATAATTTGATTGTTATGGTAGATCATAAGAGATAGAGGAGAAAAGAGCTCCATACATCTCAATGATTCCTAAGGACATCACTGTAAGACATCTGTAATGTTTTTAGATCTTCCCTGCCCATTAATAGGCCTCAAGGGAGTCCATTAAAGGAAGCTTTCTTAGCGGAGGCTTGCTTACAGGAAGCTTTTCACACCTTTTGCTAATTTCTAATTAGGCACTGAGTCATGAGGTTTGTGATGCCTTCTGACTGAGAACTATATATACTCTGAGTTGGTATTTTGCTTTGGGAGATCACTTATGAGAAGGATCTTGTGATTCTCTGGTTGAGATTCTAAGTGGCCCTATGTTCAGAGCTCCCCAAATGCTCGGATGTAAAGGCTCTCCCGATCCAGGGATGTCTGTAAAGTGTACAGTTGATTCAAGGCAGTTAGAGCCCAGTCTGTTGGTCTATATTTCTGTTTGTATTTTCTCTGAAGTTCAGGGTGCTGACTTTTCCCCTGAACTAGTGAATTTAAAAAGATTGTTGACCCCTTAAACAGCGAGCTTTCTTAGTAAAGAAGAGCTTGTGCTAGCAGCCATCCTGGGTATGCCAGTGTGGTTGCTGCTACAAGGTCACTGTATGTATTAGGCTGTCAGCCTAATATGAAACTTGAAGTTTATAACAATGACTCTAAATGATCAAGAAAATGTCATATTCTACCCATTATCCTCTATTTTCAGAAAGCAGAGAAAGAGGTGCTACTTTTTAGCATTCCAGGGCCTACTTAATATAGTGTTCTACATAGGGGAGGCATTTAATTAATGCCTTTTGAACTGAAATGTTAAATTTTAAGAAATTTTTCATGATTTTAAGAAAAAATGTTTTTAATTGGCCAACATCCCCAGAATGAGTGACATCTTGCTGTTATCAGCTAACACCTTAGTTATTAGTTAAAAATTTATGAGAGATTAGTTGACATCTAGCTGGGAGCCAGGATACAACACAGGTTAGAATCATAGAATCCAAAAGGTCTTATTATCATAGAGCATTATATTTGGGAGGGACCTTAGAAGGCCACTAATTTAAGCTCTATGTGAGGCATGAATGTCATTTGTAACTTTCTGGACAAAAGAACATCCAACTTCTATTGGAAGGCCTGCAAGTGATAGGGAAGTCTGGTTGGGGACCAAGGTAAGGGCAGATAACTAATGACAGTTGAGAGGAATCAAGTATAGGAAAGGGGGACTGCTAGGAGAGGTGGGAGAGTCATGTATAAACTATACTCCACAATTTTCTTGTGGGCTAACTCTCCCTCTACTTTTACTCAGATGAGCCATTAGTAATTCTCTCTTGTCCTTTAGTCTTTGCCAAGGTTGTACTGTTTTTAAGTGTTGATGTACTCCTGGGTATGTTGACAATAAGTTGAAATGGCCATCAATACCAGGCGTTAATCATTTATCTTTTATCAAAACTTCTATCAAAGAATGCTTAAAATGGTGGGTGGAACCGGTTTAATCATTAATATTGTTTTTTTCCCTCAGTTTCCCACGTTTATACAACATAATACTGGCACTTCCTCAACATATGGGCCTGGCTTGATTATTATTTAGACTGTGACAGAAGAGCACTGCCCAGGATACGAGGTAAGTGATTTCTTGTTATTTTGGAAACATGTACATATGTGTATGCCTATGTGTATGTGTGCGTGTGATCTCATATAAACGTACATATAAATTTAATAACTAGAGATTTTTTGTGAAAACTAAAAGAAGTGATTTCTCTCCCCTTGTAAATGCTATGCACTTAGAAATTCATTTCCAAAGTTTGGAAAATATGTTATACAGCAGATTTTAAATGACATTATGTAACAGTTTATTTTCTGGAACTTTGTTGTAACTCACTGCCTCTTTCTTTAGTTTTCTTTTTTTACTAAACATTTTAATTTTCTCACTCATAAAATGAGGGGATCGGATTAGAGGGTCTCTATAGTTCTTTCTTGATCCAACCTTCTGAGTTCTACTTTCTAAACTCTGTTCTGGTTCTAATGTATGTAATCAGTTCAAAGGTCTGTACTTACTTTATCATCAGCTGTATTGATTTGTAAATGCAGTCAACCTTTTTTTTTTATTATTATAGCAAGTGATTAACTGGAATCATTTTTGGAATCAGGTATTGAGTTAATTTTTTCATTTCATTTTCATAAGTTAGTATCTGTTCTCCATGAATTTATCAATATCTTTTGGGAAGCTATTTTAATTTTCAATCTAAGTTACCTTTTAGGATTGTTTAAACTCATTAATCATCTGACAACATATAACTTCTTTTTATTAATCCTGAACTAACTTCTTGAAAGTGCCAAAAGTGGGCGGCCGACTGGAAACTGAATGTACCTTTTATGACGTCATAGGCTCTGAACATCTTTCCCTTTGGTACAGTGGACAGAGCACTGAACTGGGAAGTCAGGAGACATAGGCTTGGCCCTAGCCCTGTCACTAACTTACCATAGGATTTGGTTGGACAAGACACTTTACCTTTTAAGGTCCATCTATATCTTGATGAGGAAAGATTGGAATTGATTTTATCTAAAATCTCTTCTGGTTTTTATGGTCTACAATCAGTTTTACTTCTACTTGTTTTTATCTGCTCTTTGACTTTATGACAAAGAAATTATCACCAGCTATTTTTATAATGTATAGAAAGCAGGTTTTAGGAAACATTAGTTCAAATATTGCTTCTAATACCAGCTGGCTGGGGGATCCTTGGCAAGGCACTCACTTTGCATTGCCTTAAACAATTCTCTAATACATCAAAATTACAGAGAAGGGGCAGACCTACATTTTTTAGAGGGAATTTCCTCACTTGGTAGTTTCCTCATACCAATGAAATCAAAGCTTCAGTCTCCAGTCCTATCTATGTTTAATTCAGCAATCAAAATTTTTTGTCATAATAATGGCCAAATTTTTTTTTGTGAACCGAATCATGAATAAACACATTTAAAAGAAATCAGTCAATAAGCGTTTATTAAGAACTTGATGTATAACATTGGGGCAGCTGGATGGCAGAGTGGATAGACTGCTGAGCCTGGATCCAGGAAGACTCATCTTCTTGAATTCAAATGTGGCCTCAAACACTTACTATCAAAGTGACCTTGGGCAAGTCACTTGATTCTGTTTGCCTCAGCTTACTTAACTGTAAAATGAGCTGGAGAAAGACACTGCAAACCACTCCAGTATCTCTGCCAAGAAAATCCTAAATGGGGTCACAAATAGTTGGACAGGACTGAAATGACTGGATAATAGCTATACTAACAATAACATGTATCAGGCACTGTGCTAAGCCCAGGGCTTGCAATGATGGTGATACAAAATAGATATCTGCCCTAATTTTTAAAAGTGTTTAGAATTAAATGAAAAGAATTATAGAAGACACAAAAAATAAAGCATTTTTACTACCACTTTCTTAAATTGAATATATATTATTCTTTTTAAAATTTTATTTTTCATTCTGAACTTAAACACAAAAAAAGTTTCCATGGAGCAGGAAGCAAAAAGGTGATTAAATATGAAGCTATGAATCTCCATTTCATACTGTTTGGTTTTTTTGAAGTACATCATCAGTTCCATACATTACTTTTAAGACTGTCCTGCTATTCTGACAAGCTTTTATTGCTGTTTGTCCTTTGTTCTCGAAGACTTCAGAAAGGTTATGCTATGACTTGCAAGTGAATTGGATTTAAGTAAGGCAGGGCGGTGCAGTCACCAGCCTCACTTTCTGCTTGGGAGCCATTTGGGTCCAGTGGCAAAATATAGATCAGGACAACTTGAGATGAAACTGACACAGTGGGAGACCTTGGCTTTTTTAAGTTAACATCTTTTCCCAGGTCTCAGTTTGACTGAGACTACATCTATTCTGTGATTAAGGCTAGGCAAGAAATGAGGGAAAAAATGGCTTCTTTTACCTAGTTTGAAAAAAACATCAGTCTGAGAGGGGAAGACTCTCAGGGTTTCAAGTAAAAACAGAAACAATTGCTATTTACATTCATTGTGAGCCATCTGGGCTCAAACAAAGACCTAATGAGTCTTGGGTTGGGACCTACTATTGGCCAATCAATGAGAGCCAAAGTGATTAGCTTAAGACATGGTCATTAAGAAAGAAATATAGCCCATAAACCCCTAGATATCTTGTAAGGTGTTAGCAATTGAAATTTACATTCCTTTGGGCAGAGAACCCTCAGGTAAGGGTATGATACCCTATGTGGACAGAGGGAGAGGAGGGATGGAAAGGAGGAAGGGAGAGTACAACCCATTTCAAACTACAAAGAAGAATAAGGAATGAGGAAGAAGGTTGTATATGAAAGTGTCCATTTGTGTTACCTACCTATCAAATTCAATGCAATTAGTGTATTTGTTCTTTTATTCTCTGCAGTAAAAAAAAATGCTATTCTTTTCTATATCTATAACTAATTCTTTCCCTTTCCCCAAGTAGAAATTCTTCTTATCTGTATAGGCAAGCAAAACAAACCAACACATGGGTCATAGCTGAGAATGAAAGCCTAGTTCTGTATGTTCATCACCTTGAATTCATCACCTCTCTTCCAAGAGGGAGGTATACCTTATCATTGATGGTTTGAAGGACAGTCATTAATATTATGCAAATTTCACAGTTCTTCACATTATCTTTATAAAAAATTGACTATGTAACAGGGCATGAAAATTCCTAAGCAAAGTATAGACAAACACAAATATTAAATATATCCTTTACTAACTCCCTCACAATAAAATTATATTCTATTCAGTGAGAGGAATTTGAAGGAAATAATTAATGAAAGTGTAAACTGGGCTGATGTTTGGGTGAGCGAAAAGAAAAGGAGAGATGGAGAGAGTATGAATTAACAAGCCCGGGCAAATTATATGTACGTGCAGCCCTCTAACACACACACACATACACATACAAACACAGACACACACACATATATACACATGTTCAAGTCCAGTGACTGACCCCCTGTTACCTCCAGGATCAAATATAAAATCTTCTGACATTTAAAGCCCTTCTCAACCTGACCCCTTCCTATTTTTCCAGTCTTCCTATACTTGAATTTCCTCTATTTACTCCACACTTTAGCTATGTAGGATTTCTTGCTGTTCTGGCTTCTGTCAAGACTCAGCTTAAATTGTACCTTGTGTAGGAGGTGTTTCCTGGTCCCTCCCACTGCTAGCGTGTGTGTGATGGATAATCTTTGCAGGTTGTCTCCCTGATTAGAATGTGGACTCCTTGAGGGTGGGGATCATGTTTTGACCAGCTTAACACAGTGACTGGTACACAGCAAACATGTAAGTCAGAGTAAAGATTTGAACTCAGATCATCCTGAACCTGAGGCTATTTCTATCAGTAAAGCATGGTAGGAAAAATATTAAATCTGGAGTCAGAAGACCGAGGTTCAAATCTCAGCTTCATATATCTAACTTATGCTCTTAGGCCAGTCGCTTGAGCTTTATGGGCCTCTGTTTCCTCATCTGTAAAATGAGGGAGTCCTACTAAATGGCCTCTGAGACCTTCCAGTTCTATGTCTGATTCTATGATGCACATTCTTCATTCCCTCACCTATTATACTACTGTTTTAAAACCATTATAAATGCTGCTGTGATTAATAAAACACACAGTCACTTTAAAGGCTTACTGAAAGCAAAGTTCAGATCTGGCCTCAGTCCATGTGTGACCTTGGACAAGTCACTTAACCTCTCTTTGCCTTCATCTACTTAACTATAAAATGGGCATAATAACAACACTTACCTTGCAGGGTTATTGTGAGGATCAAATGAGATGACATTTTAAAAGGGGTACACAGTGCATGGCATATAGTAGGTGCTACATAATCCCTTCTCTTTCCTCCCTCCCACTTCAAAGAAGCTTTCCATATTCAGTAAAACAGTCCAACTGTGATCTGAAAAACATTTTTATTTTTTAAAAGTTTGGGAACCGTGAGTCTAATGGTGACCTCTTTTCCTTTAACAGAACAACCAGCCAGATCGCCATGAAAGACAACAGAAATGATGAAGCCAATTGTACAGAAGTTAAAGGGGTGAAAAAAAAATTGGTCAGTACCTTTTTATTTTGTTGTTGTTATTGTTGTGTCTGAGTTTTCCCAACTCTATCTGGGGTTTTCTTGGCAAAGATACTAGAGTGGTTTGCCATTTCTCCAGCTAATTTTGCAGATGAGGAAACTGAGGCAAACAGGGTTAAGTGACTTGCCCAAGGTCACACAGCTGGTAAGTATTTGAGTCTGGATTTGAACTCATGAAGAAGAGTCTTCCTGCCTCCAGACCCAGCACTCTATCCACTGTGCCACTTAGCTGCCTTATTTCTTTATCTTTGTCAAATGAGGTTATTTCAGTGACTGTCTTACACAAGTGAGGCTAAGGGATCAGACCATGACTAATGTAAAGAAAGAATTATCTTGAGTTGACCATAGAAGGCTGAAAATGCCTAGGTTTTCAGGCTTGCTTTCAGACAAAACCACAGTTGATCTTCCATAAGAATAATAATGGGCATTTTTATGGGGCTTAAAACTGACGATGAATTTTGATGTTATTGAATCTTCACAAGAGCCTTGCTGGGAATGCAGGGCAGGAATGATTACCCCTGTTTTTACATAAAAGGAAACTGAGGCCCAGGAAACTGAAATGCTTTTCTAAGTTGACATATTGGAGTAAGAGTGGCAGAGCAGGGATCCCAGCCCATGTCTCCTAATTCTATTTCTCTTTTCACTAGGCCAAGCTGTCTCCAAATAAGAATGAGGGCTACTCTCTTTATTTCCAAGCATCAGTCATTTCTTTGGGTTAAGAGTTGGAGTCAAGAACACCAGAGTTCAAATACTACCTCAAATATGTTTTTGCAGTGTGATCCTGTGCAAATCACTTAAGCTTCTTTATGCCTCAGTTTCCTCATCTGTAAAATGAGGAGATTAGACTGGATGGCCTCTACAATTCCTTTTGGCTCTAAATCTGTGATCCTGGGACATTATTTCCAGGCAGCTTCTCTCAAAGTCTAGCTGTCTTTCTTCAGAAGGGACTCACATTTTCTCAGACAAAAATCTACTGATTTTGTTTTAAATTAAATTTTTTGATTAATAAGAATGAATAATTTTCTCTCCCTTCAGTCATGCTTTCCAATTGAGAAAAAAAATAAGAAAAATCAAACCTTTGGAACAAATATACTATAATCAAACAAGACAAAGTGTGATATATTCATACATAAAACCTTTTTTTCAACCATAAGGAGGCTTTAGACACAATCTTATTTCAATAACCACATTTTATAGAAAAGGAAACTACTCTCAAAGGGTTCAAACTTTCCCAAGTTTAAGAAATTAGATATAGAGGCTAGGCTTGAGATCAGTTCTCCTGAATCTTTTTCTGGTGTTCCTTCCAGAGTGTCCTGGGGAGCTTGGGTGCCAAGACTTTAAGAAAATTGCAACATGAAATGACCTTAAGGATTATTTATTCCACCCCACTCATTTTACAAAAGAGGAAACTGAGATACAGAGATATATGATAAGTGGACAAAACTCCCACAACTGGCAGTAGCTGTGCTGACACTGAACATAAGTTTCCTGACCCTGGTCCAGGACTTTCCCCACTATTCCTACTCTCCCTCCAATAATGGAAGCTGAAGGGAGAGTCAGAATCATGCAGGTCCCAGGGAGGGTAAGTTTTTTTGGAACTCTGCAGGAGGAGGAATATTTGGGGAACAAGTCATCTCCAATGGAAGAGAGATGCTTCATTTGGTAAGGAATAAAAAGGAAGACAAACAAGTTATTTTGCAATTTTGCTTCTGGCTCTGATTTTATATTTAAAGAATCTACAACTCCCTTGGTATCCTATTCTAGTTTTAAATAGTATTGACTGTTTATTTTGGAGGTGAGTGAACATGAAATATGGTTGTTCTGTACTCAGAAGACCTGGGAATAAATGCTAATTCTCCTCCTTACTGTACAGTCTTGGTTATTAATTTAATGTCTCTGAACTGTAGGACCCTCATTAATAAAATGAGGTTAATAATTTACTTATCCTTACTTATGTACCCTACTTGGTTATTGTGAAGCATCCACTAGGTATGAAATACTGTAATAGGCACTTGGAGAGATGCAAAGACATGGCCCTTATCTTCATGGGCTAAATATCTAGCAGGAATCCAAAGGGAAATATATAGTCAGTTAATAAACATTTATCAAGTGCCTACTATGTGCCAGGAGCTATGGTAAGTTCTAGGGATACACAGACAGGTAAAAGACATTCCCTGCTCGCAGGGAGTTCTTGGTCTAATGAAGGAAAATCACATGTAAACAACTATGTACAAACAAGCTATGTATGGCATCAATTGGAAGTGATCAGTAGAGAGAAGGTGCTAGAATTAAGGGTGATGCAGAAAGGTCTCCTAAAGAAGGTAGAATTTTAGCTGGGACTTGAAGGAAGCTAGGAAATCCAGGAGGTGGAGATGAGGAGAGAGAGAATTCCAGGCATGGGGGACAGCCAAGAGAAATGCCTGGAATCGGGAGATGGAGAGCAGAATAGGGTATAATAAGAACATGAGAAGAAAGCAAACTACTAAGTGATATTTGAGGAAAGAAAAAGAAATTTTAACCTAAGAGAGCAGGGATTATTTCATGGAAGAAGTAGCTTATTACATAGGATCTCAAAGCGGGATTGAGTAGGATTTCAATTGGCAGAGATAGGACAGTATCAGAGGCAAATGAAATAAATGATTGTGATGTTTGTGAAGCATTGTTCCTTCCCTCTCTCCCTTCCTTCCTTCCTTTTTCTTTCCCACCAGAAACCAGGGAAGGTGTGCATGGAGAGAAGAGAAAAACCTCCTTGTTTACAAGTTGTTCTGAACTGTATAGACTAATGAGCCATTCACTTTCCCCCAGTATTTAAGAAGGAAGGGGTTCTTTGCCCAGTTTTTCTACAATACTCAGAATTTTATTGTTTGAGGAAAGAGTACTCACTAATTATATTCTCTTTGCTTTCCTAGAGAGACAGGCAGGAGATCAAAGAAGGCACCGGGGCCCTTTAAGAACCACATTTCTGTATTTCTGTTAGGGCCGGTGGGTGGGAAGAAATGTGGGATGAGGAAAGGGTTGGTCCAGGAGAGGACTGTGTTAGAGGGAAACCAGATCCAGCCAATAAGAGAAGTTTTTCCAGTATAAGCTCCACCTATAGGTCTGCTCATTGGAAAGGAAACAAAACTGAGGGTGAGGGAAACCCTTCTGGGGAAGTTGTCCTTACTGCCCCAGGGTCTGTCAGCAGGACTCATCAGCTGGGAGCTGTTGCAAAAGGAACAGACCCTGGGAAGGGGCAAGAGACATTTACTTAGTGGAGAGGAAGGTCAGCTCCTTACCAGTTAGTAGGCTCCTGTTTGACACTCACAGGAAGGCGGGCGCTCAGTGGGAGCAAAGAGTTACTATACAACTTCTGAGACAGAGGCAGAGATGGGGATTCGGCCAAGTCTTGGCTGGCTGACAGTTTCCTTATCTAGCTGTGGCCGCTGGAGCCCAAGGGAGTCTGGGATGTGGCTGGGGAACTGGCTTGTGCCTTTCTCACCCTCCCTGGGGGGGGGAGGGGGGGAGAAGAGAGAGAGAGAGAGAGAGAGAGAGAGAGAGAGAGAGAGAGAGAGAGAGAGAGAGAGAGAGAGAGAGTGTAGGAGGGAGGAGAGCGGGAGAAGGGAGAGGGAGAATGAGAGGAGAATTCAACCTCATCTCAGAATGGTCCCATGGGAATGGGATGGAAAACAGGAGTGGAGAGAAAGAACAGAAACATTACAGAGAGAGTGTGTAGTGAAAATAGTGTTGGGTACAGAGAGTGAGAAGACTTAGGGTTCAATTCTGGCTTTGCCATTTACTTACTTGTATGACTTTAGGCAATTATTTCCCCTGCCTGAACTCAGTTGCCTCTTTTGTAAAATAAGGGTGTTAAATTTATTCTCTAAGGTCCCTTCCCACTCTATGTCCAATGATCAAATGGTCCCATGAATGACTACTCCCTCCCTCACCAGTTCTTGAAGCCTGATATACACAGAGGATTGGTGATACTAGTGGGGGGATGAGGATGAGGTAGGTAAGTGTAAATAACAATAATTCCTGAGTGAGTGACCTGTGATTTCATCATTGAAGGTATTCCTTCAATGGTAAAGCTTCCCACCATTAGTAGACAGTGTTCTAGGTCACTGTGGCTAAAAAGATCCATCCTGTGGGGCCAGACTCGAGCTGATGAGCCTCTCTCCCTCTCTAGGCTGGTTTTGGGATGACAGACACACACAGTCCATCATGGGCCTTGTTCTTGAAGTCTTTTCAGCTTGATGGAAGGCTTTACCAGGGCATGTGCTGTGCTGTTCTGTTACTGCCTTAAATAACCTGATGCCACCTCCATGCCGTAAAGAATCATTGGAGGGCCTTTAGTTAAGGTACCATCATCATCATCATCCCTGACATAGGGATTTTCAAAGCTGTTTACATCTATTATCTCATTTGACTCTTAAGAAGATTGATTATAAATAATATTGAACATGAATACAAACCACTAAACTTACTCTGCAATTATTTACATTTAAGTGAATGAAATTCAACCCATAAAATGTTATAAATTTTAAGTCCTTCTAAATTGTCATCAGGTTTCTTTGTGGTTTCTTTGTCCATTTCCATTAACTTTTCTGCTTATAGGGTCGTAATTCTTGCAAAGTCTTTTTTCTGGATCTGTATTTCTTTTTTCTTTTCTGCTCTGTACTATTTTACAAGATTCTTTCCATATTTCCTTGTATAGATTCCTCATTCTTGTCAATCTTAGTTACATCATTATATTATAGTATTCCATTAAATTTATGTGCCATAATTTGTTCAACCATTTCCCAATTGTTGGATTTCAGTTTGCTTACAATTTTGTTTTTGTTTTTGGTAATTATATATACTGCTATAATGAAAACCTCTGAATAGATAGTTGGGGTTTTTTGTTGTTGTTGTTGTTTTGCTTTTTGGAGGGGGGAGGGCAGGGCAATTGGGGTTAAGTGATTTGCCCAAGGTTGCACTGCTAGTCTGCGGCCAAATTTGAACTCAGGTCCTCCTGACTCCAGGGCCAGTGCTCTATTTACTGCGCCACCTAGCCACCCCACCCCTTTAATTTCTTAACGGGTTTATACAAGTCAGTAACTACTTTTGGGAGCATAATTTCAAATTGCTTTCCAGTATGACTGGATGCCCCCCAATATTTGGTATTTTTCTCTCTTGCATCTTTGTCAATTTGTTGGTTGTAGAGTGGAACCTCACATTTACTTTATATTTATCTAATTATTGGAGATTTAGTACATTTTTTCACACGATTGTTGATAGCTCAGACTTTTTCCTTTGAAAACTGACTGTTTATACCTATTGAAGAATGTCTCTTAGTTTTATAGATTTAAGCCAGTTTCTTATATATCTTGGACATGAAACCTTTATCAGATAATTTGCTTCAGAGATTTTTTTCCCCAGTTATTTTTTTCCCTTTTAATTTTAGTTACATTAGATTGTGCAAAAATGTTCAAATTTTATATAATCAAAATCATCCATCTTATCTTGTTTAGTCACAAACTCTTCCCCTACCCATAGATCTGAAAGGTAATTTGTTCCTTGCTTGTCTAAATTTGTTTGTGATATTACATTTTATATTTGGGTCATATATCCATTTAGAGTTTATATTGGTATATGGTATAAGGTGTTATTCTAAATCTAAAAAATTTCAGACTATTTTCCTGGCAATTTTTGTCAAATAGTAAATCCTTCCCCCAGGGAACTGAGCACTTTGAGTTTATGCAACACCCTGATACTGTGTATATTTGCTTCTGAATATTGTGTACCTATTCTGTTCCTCTGTTAGACCCTCTCCCACTCCTCATCTTTCTGTCCCTTTCTCTGTCTCTTTCTTAGATTTCCCCCCTGATATTTTCAGGATCTATTCTCCACAAAATAATTGAAGTCAGAGGATCATCTCTCTTGTCATTTATTTTCTGAGTGAACTTGAACAAGTCATTTCTGCCATATTGCTAAAATGAGGAGTTAGACTAGATGACCTCAAAGGTCCTTCTTTATCTCTAAAGCTCTGATTTTATGAATGCTTGGTTTGACAGGTATGATTATTTTGACAGCTTTTACTCTATACTGCCAGATTATTTTCCAAAAAGATTATACATATTTGCAATCCCAACAGCAATGGATTAATTTCTCTGCAACCCTGCCAGCATTGACTTTCATTGCTTTTCTTAGTTTTCTTTGACTTGGTGAGTATGGGCATTTTTTTCAAATGTTTATTAACAACTTGTGTTTCTTTTTTTTTGAGTAACATTTGTTCATATCCCTTGATCATTGTCTATCTATCCATTGTGGAATGGGAAATATCTTTCTAAAATTTTAACAGTTCTCTGAGTGTGTTTGCACACTATATTCTTCATATATTTTAGGTGCCAGATATTTACCACATTGGCCAAAAATATTAATAATCAATTTAAAATTTTCACTATATATTTTATGTAGAATTAAAATTTTTAAATGTACTTAAGTATTTTGCTTTTTTTACCACTAATAA
Organism: Gymnobelideus leadbeateri; assembly: GCA_011680675.1. Classification (NCBI taxonomy): domain Eukaryota; kingdom Metazoa; phylum Chordata; class Mammalia; order Diprotodontia; family Petauridae; genus Gymnobelideus; species Gymnobelideus leadbeateri. The sequence goes on along the minus strand of WOXC01004512.1, from coordinate 151,239 downwards.
TTTCTTCCATTTGTTGAATGGAAAAAACAATATTATACTTTTTTCATTTGATTCTTCAAGAACTCTATATGACTTTTTCAAAGTTATGCAGGTGAGTTTTTAGTTTTGTGTCATTACTACATTTAGTCAGACATGGTCATAATCTCTATTAAAGTCCTCCTCTTATACTTTATGGTGTCATGGAGGTAATCTTAGATCCTCAGTGGCATTGGCTGCCAGGTAGAAAGCAAACTCTGGGAGCTCCTACCAAGTTGAAAAGTTTTCCAAGAATGGATCAAGTGATGGGTCATATGGCTGTCTTGCAGGGCCTGGCCCAGTTAAACATGCAGTTTTATCATCAGGTTGTTCACCAGCTCATAAAACTTTTGACCAGAGCAACTCATTAAAACACTAATAGAATGTGAAGGGGTTGCCATTTCTGTTGCTTTATGTGTCAACAGAGGTGAAGTGACAGCTCATTTAAAGTTTTGTATCATGTAATTATAGAATTTCTATTTTTCTAACTAATTAAAATGTCTTTATCCTGAGTCCCATTACTCTGGGACCATAATCTCTGATTACCAAGGTAAAAGTTGGGTAATAAATGCCAAGATCCCATAGGAGAAAAGAAGAGCAAAAAAAGTTTTGCTTTTCCTTTTTCTTCAATGGGAAGGGGTAGAAGGGAGAGAAGGTAAATTTTCATTAATTGAAAAATACTAACATTTAATACAATAAAAGAAAAATGGGATTTCCCTGGGAAGATGCCTTAACTCAGTGGTGAGGTTTTCATGAGGTTAGATATTTGGAGGCAAAGAAATATTATCTAGTAACCCCCTCTTTCATGTTGATGATGATGATGATGATGGGGAAAGAGATGAAGAAAAAGGAAAAGGGATAAGAAATACTTGAGGAACTCTGTGTCCAAAGAAGTATAGCTGCAAACAGCCAAATCATAGATTGAAAGCTAGAAGGGACCTTGGAGTCTGTCCAATCCAAACCCCTCATTTTACAGACGAGAAAACAGAGATAAAGAAGGGGTAAGTATCTTGTCTGGGTTCACACAGGCAGTTTCATGTGGGAATTGAACTGAGATCTTCTTGACTCCATCTCTAATCCTTATCCAGTAAGCATCCATAATAAGCCAAGGAGTAGCTCCTTTCTGGGTTGTTTTATAGCATCCTACCTTCCTGGGCAAACACACACACACACACACACACACACACACACTATTCAGACTAGTCCTGGAATTTGCCACTGCTTTGATCAAAAGCACTCACTGTCTTGGAAAAAACACTGGTGTTGGTTTAGAGTACTTGGCTACTACTAACTGATGGTATGACTTTACCTAAGCCATTTCACCTTTTAGGTTTCCAGAGTTTCCATTTGTAAAATCAGGGGGTTGGATTAGATCATTTACAAACTTCTTCCCTGCTCTGATATTCCAAGTCCAAGTTAAACGTGTTCACCTTACCTGCAGGGTCTCAAATGCCCAGAGAGCTGAACAACACGCGTCTGAATCTTCCACACCAGAACTTACAGTTAGGTCACTTGGTAGCATTTGAAAGGAAGGGAGGAAGAAGGGAAGGGGGGGTGGTGAGAGAGAGAGAGAGAGAGAGAGAGAGAGAGAGAGAGAGAGAGAGAGAGAGAAAGGAACAGGTTTGCTTTCTTATACTTAGATTCCTGATTCCTGATATGATTATTTCCCTCTTGCGGTCTTGCCTTGTTATTACAACTGGTTGCTTATAATAAAGCTAGAAGAGAAAAGTTGTCCATATCCTGTTCAGGAGTGAACACATTTCCTGTTCAGATCCTTTCTCTCTTCCTGTGGACTCTGCCTTCTTACTAAGTGTGAGAAAGTACCTTGCTTATTTTGCTGTCTGTCACCTTCTATCTCTTGTCCCAGGCAGCAGTATTTACTGGGATAATTGCTAAACTGGGCAATTAGCCACTAAAATCAGCACTATCCTCCATCATCTTAAAGCAAACAAATGTTTACAGCATGGATTACTCTGCACAGAGATTAGCTCCTCTTGCACTTGGTACCAGGAGGGAGCAAGGCAGTGTGTCTCTAGTTCCAGATAGGGAGCAACCCGAATGTGAACACCTGATGAAAAGAATCCCAAGTATGAAAAAAAGAAAGGTAAAGACATCTATTTTTGGAGGATTTCTGGAACTGTGGTAGCAGGGATGTGGCTCCTAGAGCCTTGAACCTCAGTTCTCGGCCCCCTTCTGGTGGCCCGGAAGTGAGAGGGAGCTGGGAACTCAATTACCCTTTCCTTCAGTTGGGGTTTCTCTGACTTTTTCTGTAATCCTCCTTTCCCTTCCTCTTCTGCCCCTTCCCAAGGATCAACTGTCCCTGCTACTTATCCTCCTAAGACTCAGGGACAGAAGGGTTTTTCTCTACATTAAAAATAAAGTCATATGGAATTGGTTTATAACTTACTTAGCTAAGTTCTTTGAGGGCAGCGGAATTCTTAATTTACAGTTTTATCTTTTTCACCCTTCTTTCTTTCCACCTAGCCTGGCATCTGCTCAGTGTGCTTAATAAAAGTCCGTTAACTTGACTTATGGGGGTGGGGTATTACATATATACATAGAAGAATTTCACAATGCAGAATGTGACAGACAGGATATTTAAAAGCAGCTTGAGGAAGGCAAAATCTTTTTCTGCTGGCTTGGGGCTGTGGGATCAAGGAAGGCTTAATGGAGGAGGTTGTACCTGATCTAGGACTTGAAAGAAGAGAAGAATTTTATCAAATATTGGATTCTAGGAATGAGGAATAGAAAACTAGAGGGAGACCATATACTAAAACCAGGTTAGATATTCGTTATTAGTCCAGTTTGGCTGGAATACAGAGTGTATTAAGGAGTAAAATATGAAATAAGGCTGATATTTTATCATAAATATGATAGGGAACCAGTCTTATTTTGATGGGGACACTGAAGTGATCATGCTTGTGCATCAGAAAGAATCTTTTTGCTGATATGGAAGGGATGATCAAAGAGGAGGAGAGTTGAAGGTAGTTGAAAGTTGAAGGAAAGACAGGAGGTTGTTAAATGGACAAAAGCAATCCAATACCAATAATTCAAATTAATATGGTCCCTTATGGTCTCAAAGTGTTTTCATATATAGTATCTCATTTGATTTTGATAATAATCCTATGAGGTTGACAGGGGAAGTGTATTTTCTTCATATGACAGATGAGGGAATTGAAGCTCTGAAGATTGAATGACTGACCAAAGGTCACAGAGCTATGTTGTTATGGAACCCAGGTCTCCTAAGTCTCAGCCCAGTGTTATTTCTACTGTATCACATATAAATACTATTTCATAATGGTGCCAGAGTACAAGAGCCCTACATTAAGGAGAATGGTCAGGGAGAGGGTGTGGAGAGAGGACATCTCTCAGGCCCATACAAAGTTTTTCCTAGTCAAAATTGTCAAGTCCTTGTCAGAGATTGAAATCTCTGAGTCTTTCCATTTTGTGCCCTTTAACCTTGGGGTGACTTCCTTGCTGGGTATTCAGTATTCTCTTAATCTAATCTCCTTACCTTTTCTTTGTATACCCTCACCAAAACTTGTTCTCAGATTTCTACTTCAATATACTTCAATAAATTCATGATCTTATTTATGTGAGTACTTGGTTTGGTACTTGGTACAGATCGTAACTCACTGAAGCTTTCTCATCCTGTGTGACTTTTGTCTATGTTGTCCCATGAATCCTTCATAGACAATCCTCCCAGTGACCCGCAGGAGCTCTTCTGGTGCCTCACCTTTCTTCGGGTTTAAGAATAATATTTGGATTTTCCTTCTGTTATTCTTCACTCTTGTTACTTGATTGACCCACCTCTAATCACATATTTCCTGGCTATATCACTTATGCCACATCTTTCAGGCAAGTTACCATTGGTAATCTGCTATAGCCTAATTATGGCTGTTATGTACCTATCCGTTGATTTGAGTCACCTACAGTTTTGATTCTTTGGCAATACGGTGTTCCATGATTTATAGCTACACGGCTTTCTGGAAGAATGTTGGAGAGATGCATGATGATCCCTCTCAAGTAGATTTACATTTTAATACAGATCAAACCATAATTGAAAATTTGACCTTGAACTGGGAGTTGATAAACCAGTTAATTCCAACTGTACCATAGACCAACTGTAACCTTATGCAAGCCACTTCCTTCCTTTGAACTTCAATGTTCTCATCCATAAACGAGCGGGCTGGACACCATATTTAAGATCCTGGTATTGGAGGTGAAAGAGAATGAAGTCAAACATGATAGACATTTTGAACCAGGTAAATTGCAAGAATATAGTACCCTAAACAGAAATAGGGAGTTCAGGAAGAGTAGATTTAGGGAGAAAAATGAGTTTAATTTTGAACATATTCAAAAAGGTGGAACTGTACAGTAATTGGTGATAGGAAATTAGAGTTGAAGAGAGATATAAGGGTTGCATATGGGCTGGAATCCATAGGTTTGGGATTTGTCTGAGAAAAGATGAATGCATAGGAAATTCTGAGATCACTAACAGTATACAGGGAAAAGAGAAGAGGACACAGGATAGAGGAAGAGAATCAGCAAGCATTTATTAAGTAGCATAGAATAGTATGCATTGCATTATGTTATTCTACTATGAGCCAAGAGAGAAGATACTTTTAGCACTCTAGAAGTATTTAGTTAACTAGTCCATCAATGAGCATTTGTTAAGTATGTGTCAGGCAATGTTTGCTAAGTGCTAAGGATTAAAAAGAAAAGAAAAAAGGAACAAAAACAATCTCTGACTTTGTGGTGCGTGCATTCTAATAGACAGGAAAACATTTATTTAAATAGGTAAATACAAGATCCACAGAGAGCCATGGGGAAGTAATCTTAAAGGGCAAGACACTAGCAACTGAAGAGAGTGGGAAAAGTCATTTATAGATGATATTTGAGCTGATTCTTCCTAGAGGAAGCCAAAGATTTTGGAGGGAGAACATTCCAGGCATGAGGGGGTAGCCATTGCAAAGTCATGGAGATAGAGAAGAGCAAGAAGGCCAGCATGCCCTATAGAGTGTGTGTAGGGAAGTAAACTATAAAGTTTGGAAAGGTGAGAAGGGGCCAGGTTGCTGAGAGTTTTAGATGTCAAACAAAGGTGTTTATATTTGATCCTAGAGATAATAGGGAGCCCCTGAAGATCATTTAGTAGGGATAACATGGTTAGACCTATAGTTGAGAAAATCTGTTTGACAGCTGTGAACCAGAATGAACTAGAGAAGAGAGAAACCTGAAGCAGGGAGACCAATTGGAAGGCTATTACAGTAGTCGAGGCTATTCAGTGGGCATGGAGTTAGGAAGGCATGAGTTCATATCTGGTCTCAGACACTTAATACCCTGGGAAAGTTACTTAACCACCACCTGCTTCAGTTTCCCTCATCTGTAAAATGGGAATCCCAATAGCCCCTCCCTCACAGAGCTGTTGTAAGGATCAAATGAGATAATATTTGTAAAGCACTTAGGACCATTGTGCTAAATGCTCCTGGGGCATGGTAGGACTTTAATAAATGCTTATTTCCTTCCTTCCTTCCTTCCTTCCTTCCTTCCTTCCTTCCTTCCTTCCTTCCTTCCTTCCAGAGTATAATAAAAATCTGAACTAGGGTGATGGCTATATGAGTAGAGAGAAAGGGGTAGATATAAAAGATGTCATAAAAAAGAAATAACAAGATTTTGCAACTGATTGGATATATAGAATGAGTAAGAATGAAGATTTGAGGATGACACCAAGGTATTGAACATGGGTGACTGGTAGGATAGTGCTGCTTTTGAAGTTTGGAATAAGAGAAGAAGGTAGGAAGGGAACCAGGAGAGGACAGTGTCATGCAAATCCAGAGAAGAGAGATTACCCAGGAGGAGAAAGTGATCAACAGTGTCATATGCTTCCAGAAAGTTAAGAAGTATAAGAACTGACAAAGGGTCATTGGCTTTCTCAATTAAAAGATGATTGATAACTTTTGGAGAAAGTCATTTCATTTGAGTAATGAGGTTAGATCTAAATTGCAGAGAGTTTAAAAGAGAGTGAATGGAAAGGAAGCGGAGACATCTAATAAAAGGTAACACCTAATGCAGCTAGCTTTTCTAAGGTATTTAGTTTAGAAGGGCTGTAGGATGATAGAAGGAATGACAAGATTTTGTGGGGGTTATCTGAGATGGAGGACACATGGGAAGGAACCAGTAGAGAGGGAAGTATTGAAGATTAGAGAGAGTGTGTGTGGGGATGATAATGACGCAATTTGCTTGAAAAGATGATAGGGGAGGGGATTAATAGTGTAGGTGGACATAGGTTTTCATGAGAGCAAGAAAATGGAAGAAGTGTGGTATGAAAAGGTCTAATATTCAGGGAATTTTGGCAACAACAGAACAAGGTACCATAGGGTATGATGGAAAGGGAAGGCAGGGCAGGAAAAGGATTTGAGTGTGGAGAGGCTGAGGTAGACAGAGATGAAATAAAAGGGAGTGATAGTAGTGGAAGGGATTTTTTTTCCTGGGCAGCCTCATATTCTGTGTCACAGAGATGAACAATAAATAAATTTACTGGTTCATTTATTGGATTAGATAATTTTTCTGGGAGGCTTTTATGTTCTTTGTTAGGACTATAATCAAGATGTAACCCCAAGAGAGGAAGATAGAAAGGCTGGTTAACTGGAAAACCCAGATTCTCTGTTGAATAACCCAACAGTCAAAGGAACATTTGTTTCTTCTGTCAAGATTTCATGTATCTTATCTCTAAGTATACATAGTAAATGCTCAGTAGAAACTTGCCGATAGATCGACGTGATTGACTGAGACTTTGTCATTTGGGCGTAGCTGTGTGACTGAAAATGCTGAGAGCCTTCTCTACCTCCAAGCCATGTAGAAATAGAATTCAGCTATGCATATACTCAGTCATCAGTCTAATGGAGATACCCAGGACCCAAGTACAATCAAATGACAGAGGTAGAAGGGACATTAGAATGTAGAACATAGAAAATTAGAGATTCAAGGGATCTTAAGTCTCAGAACATAGAATTTCAGAGCTGGAAGGAATCTTAGAACATAAGGTCAATCAGTCAATCAGCAAGAATTTATTAAGCTCCTACTATTTGTCAAAGACTGTTCTGGGTATCAAGAATGCAGAAACAAAAATGAAATGATCTCTGCCCTCAAAGAGCTTACATTCCATTGCTGGAACACATGAGAGTAAATAGAAAAAATATATAAAGCAAATCAAAAGTAATTTTGGGGGGGCAGTTACTAACAACTGGATGGATTATGATAGCTGTTCTATAGGAGGCAGAATCAATTTAATCAGTAAACATTTATTAAGTACCTACTGTTCGCCAGGCATTGCACTAAGTGCCAAAGATACAAAAAAAGGCAAAAGACAGTCCCTGCCTTCAAGGAGTTGCCAATGTAATGAGGGAGACAGCAAACAAATATATACAAAGTAAACTGTATAGAATGAAAAAGGAAATACTTAATAGAGGGAAGGCAGTAGAATTAAGAGAGATTGAAAAGGGCTTCCTGTAGAAGATGGGATTTTAGTTGAAACTTAAAATATAAGTCAGGAAAGCCAGTAAATGCAGATGGAGAGGGAGAACATTTGAGGCATGGGAGACAGCCAGGGAAAGGCCCAGAGTAGAGATAAGAGTGTTTTGTTCATGAAACAGCTAGGAGGCTAGTGTCACTGGATTGAAAACTATATGGGAGAGAGTAAGGTGTTAAAAACTGGGAAAGTAGGAGGGGCTAGGTTATGATGGGTTTTTATTGCCAAAGAGAATATTTTGTATTTGATTCTGGAGGCAATAGAAAACCAATGGAGTTTATTAAGGTAGGGATATGTGTGTGTGTGTGTGTGTGTGTGTGTGTGTGTGTGTGTGTGTGAGAGAGAGAGAGAGAGAGAGAGAGAGAGAGAGAGAGAGAGAGAGATGGTTGGATCTGTGCTTTAGGAAAATCACTTTAGTGACTGAATGGAGGATGAATTGGAATGGAGAGAAGCTTGAGGCAGGCAGACAAACCAGCAGACTAATACAATAGTGCGGGTGTGAGGTGTTAAGGGCCTGCACCATGGTGACATGTGCCAAAAGTGGAAGGGGATATATTTGAGCGGTGTTATAAAGGAGAAGTCAACAGACTTTGACACATTGTGTGTGGGTGGGTATGTGTGAGAGATCATGTGGAGTCAAGGATGACTCCTAGGTTGTGAGCCCGAGGGACTGGGAGGATGGTGTTGCCCTCTACAGTATTTGGGAAGGTAGGAGTAGGGGGAGAGTTGAGGGGGAAAGTGTATAAGTTCTGTTTGGACATATTGAGCTTAAGATGTCTAAAAGGCAGTTACAGATGTGAGATTGGAAGTCAGCAGAGGCTGGGGCAAGATAGGTAGATTTCAGAATTATCAGAATTGAGATGATAATTAAATCCATGAGAGTTGATGAGTTCATCAAATGAAATAGCATAGAGGGAAAGTACATAATGACTCAGGACAGAACTCTTCAGGACATCTATATTTTGAGGGCAAGATCTGGATGAAGATTCAGCAAAGAAGACTTGAGAAGAAGTGGTCAGATAAAGTAGAAGAACCAGGAGAAAGTGGCATCCTAGAGAAAAGATAGCATCAAGGAAGAGATAGTGATCAATAGTGTCAAAGGCTATAGAGAGTTCAAGAAGAAGGGAGATTAAGAAAAAGCCATTGGATTTGGTAACTAAGAGATCATTGGTAATTTGACTTTGAACTGAGCTTTGAAAGGAGCTAGGGAGTCCAAAGTGTTGAGGGGAGAGGGTTCATTCCAGGCTCAGAGCATGTAGAGATCTTAGAACACAAAATAAAGAACTTTGGAGTTGGAAGGGACCTTTGAAATTAGCACCTAGAATCTTGGAAGTAGAAGGGTTTTACATATAATTTACTTCGGAGGCTCTTAACCTTTTCTCTGTGTGTGTGTGTGTGTGTGTGTGTGTGTGTGTGTGTGTGTGTGTGTGTGTGTGTGTGTGTGTCCTGTGCCCCTTTGATGTCTGGTGAAGCCTATGGATCCTTCTCCGAATAATGTTTTTAAGGGTATCAGATAAAGTACAAAGGGTTACAAAGAAACCAATGATATTGAAATACAGTTATCAAAATGTTTTTTTTTAAGTCAACAGACATCATTTTAAGAATCCTATGTCCAATCCAACATCCTCATTTTGAGAGGAGAAAAAAGATCTATTTGAGCTATTAAGCAGAAATTAACCAAAACAATCTAATGTAATACCATACAAAAGAATGAATTTTCTTCCAGAATTATTTTCACAATAGTAAAGTAAATCATCCTAGCTAAATCATATTGTGTGTAAGTAGCTATCTGTAAGAGCTCTGTTAAAATTCATATTTTGATGATGCCTAATTACCTTTTCTTATTTCCCTAGGACTGGTCATATTCTCTCATCGTGGCAGCTCTTGCTGGGGCCTTTGGCTCTTCCTTTCTCTATGGTTACAATCTTTCTGTGGTCAATGCTCCTTCCCAGGTAAGTACTGAAAGACCACTAGGTAATCTCCCCAGCAGAGGGCAACCTTGTATTATCCACAATTTCAGCTGGAAAGCAGTGCCATTTTGTTGCAGAAACACTGTGCCATAATCCTTTAACTTCCTTTTTGACAGCTCTGGTTTTAGACCATTCAAAGACGCAATGCCAATACCTGCTGGAGAAGACCATTGCATGCAAGCCAAATTGAGTAGTTCATTTTATTTATTTTTAAATTTTAAAAATGCATTGTTGCTATTTGATTTTATGCCTTAGATATTTTCCTTTACCTCAAGAAACATTTATTAAGTATTTTCTATGTGCCAGATACTGTATAGTGTCTAGGTGCTAGGATACAAAGTCAAAAAGAATTCTTGTTTTTAAGGAGTTCATTATCCAGCTGGAGGGAGAACATGTTTCATATAGATATATACTAAATATATAACGAAATGATCCAAGTTCATTTTGAGGAGGACACACTTGCAGCTAAGGAGATCAGGGAAGACTTCCTAGAGAAGGCAACATTTGAGCTGACCCTTGAGGGAAACAAGGGATTCTAAAATTCAGAGGCATAGAGGGAATGTATTTCAGTCATGAGAAACAGCCAGTGCAAAGGCTGGAGATGGGATATAGCATGTCAGTATGAGGAAGAATAAGAGCAGTTTAGCTAGAATAGGGTGTCTAAGAAGAGGAGTAATATGAAATATAGGAAATATTTATTTGGATATTTATTTTATATTATATAATGGAGGCCATTTGCAAAGGCATAGCAGTATGTGGCTCTTTAATAATATTAGAAAAGAATAAATATAGTAATATGAAAAATAGGAAAAGGTGGGTTGGGGACAGGATGAAAGGCTTTAAATGTCAAACAGCAGAATTTAGAAATAATAAATCAGTTAACAAACATTCATTAAGAACCTACTATGTACTAAACACTGGGACTGTGGAGCTTTTTTTGAACAGGGGAGTAGTTTGGAGTAGATTTATCTAATCAGATCATAATTTAACCTCTACCATTTAAACTTATTCCTTTGTCTCATTCCCTACTATATTTTAATGGAGGCCATTTGCAAAGGCATAGCAGTATGTGGCTCTTTAATAATATTAGAAAAGAATAAAAATAAAACACATGAATATTCCTACTGTGGGCACCTCCCCGCAGTGCACACAATTGTCTTCAGGTTCATGCTGACCTCACTTTGGCAAACAAACCTAGAACCCAAAAGATCAGTTTATTTTTCTAGCTACTCTCATAGGGACATAGTAGGATATCCACCCTGGTTTTTCCTACTTGTGTCCAAAACTCCTAGCTAGCAGAGATGGCTCTAGAACTTTTGAGAGACTAGAACTAGAGACTTTTGGTCTCTCTCTTTTTCCTTTTTCTTCTTCTAACATAAATACCCTTTGCTTTGATATCTCCTTACTTTTTGTAATCCTCCTGGTCTGTCTTACTCAGTGATGTTTTTCTCTTTCAAGATGGCTTGAATCTGATTGTTCTAGCAATCTGAATCGAGTATTGATTCCATTATTTGGACCCCTGCTCTTGTGTAATTGTATTTCTGTCTACTTTCAGTTTGGCAGATATGAGGGGAGAGAATTTCTCTACCGGGAATAACAGGTTTTCTCTCATTCCTTTCCAAGCGCCAATGCTCTGAGTCTTTCCTTCACATTATTTTCAGTCCTGTTCTGCTTACTTCATTCTGCATAAGTTCATGCAAGTTGTCCCGTGTTTCTCTGAATTCTACAAATGCATTATTTCTTATGATACAGTATTATTGAAGACTCCCCTGAAAGCTTTTGTTGGTATGGATTCTATCTAGTGATATTTATCAAATTCAAAATGAAAACATCTTAGTTATTATTTTGAAAATGGCTTTGATTTAGTGAACCCCTTAAAAAGGTCTTAGGGACCCTCAAAGCATACCTGGACCATGTACTACTGATGTAATAGATAGGACACTGGACTTGGAGTTAAGGAAGAGCTGATTCAGATTCTAGCTCAGATACTTACTATGTATCACTGAGTAAGACTTGATCTTTTTGTATTATAGTTTTCTCATCCATAAAATGAGGAAATTGGATTTCTTGACTCTGAAGGTCCCTTCCAGCTCTAAATCCTATGATTCTATCCATATCTCTGCTTTGGAGTAAATATTGATATACAATATGATTACTGTATATACTGTATATATATGCTGTATGTATAACTCATTCTATACCCCTACAACACAGAGCCAGGTGGAAAATTTTAAAAAAAGATCTGTTTTAGCACCATCTAACTCAGCCACAGAACACTATCTAATGGCATCAGGGACTGATCTTTCACAAACTATCTTCAGTTGGCCACCATGTGAAATTGACCAGGAGAGCTTTTGTGCTAGCTTGATGTCATTCAATAGCCTTCTCTGTGTGAACAACATTAACTCAGCCATGAGGAAGCCTGATGTTCTCTCTTCCCTAAGACAATCAACTAAAAATTTACCTCAGAGATTGGCAGAGAAATGGGGGTAAAAAAACCAGCAATCTCAAACAAAAAATAATGTTAAACCCAATCATCATGAAAGAGGAGAATTATTTTTTTGCAAAATGTTTTATAGATGGTTTTGTTATTTTTTTTATATCACCCTTAGTTCCCAGTACCACAACTCCAGCCCCAGCCGCAAAAACTTCCCTTATAACAAAGAGTAAAACAGACCAACCTATCAACCGTCCGACTTTATATGCAGTATCTGTGTCTATATTCTTGCCTCTTTCTACTGAATACAAAAAGCACCAATTATTTCTATTACAAGGAGGGAAATGCTTCATTATCAGTGCTCTGGAATCAAGATTGATCCGTGTAGAATTCTGATGATTTCTAATGTTGTTTTCTGTAACTTCATTATGGCCATTGTGTATTATTGTTCTCTTGGTTCTACTTTTTGTTCTCTGAATCAGTTTATGTAGGTCTTCCCAAGTTCCAATGAAGTCTTCACTTTTGCTGTTTCTTGGGATTGGATGATAATTTTGACTAGTGGCATCTTCTTCAAATAAGGAAAACCATGTCCTCCCATAAATTTCCCATGGCAGATCTTCTCCATCAGCTGGAATCACATTCCATGGCTACTAAGGAAAGCATGAGGATCATATTCTATTTTTTATCCCTTGTTAACCTCTGTAACTGGTCTGTCTTCTTTTCTGATAACACCCTTCCTTGAAAGCTTTTAAGCTACTTGTGATCATGACATCACTGTCCTGTTTATATCTCCATTGCCCTTTTGGATTATCTGAAGATTTGATTCTTTTAAAATCCATGATTTGATTCTACAAGCTCAAATAGCACCTTCTCTTCAGGTCATGAGGGAGATAGCCCACCACCTTGAGCCCAGAAACTGAAAATGGTATTTGGAGCTAAGGTAGAGTCAGTATCAGGATCATCAAGAGAGTTCAGAGGTCAAGTAAAGAGATATATGGTCTTGATCAGGCCAAGGAGCTTCAATATTGACATAAACAATAGGAGTAAAGGTTGGATAAAGAGTACTCAGTGAGCTGGGATCTATGTTTTTCAGACATTTTTTTTTTCTTCTTTTTTTCATCTACCCCTTACTTTTCTCTAAATTCACCACAGTCAGACAATGCTAACTATCACTAACATATTCTTAATATCCAAAGGCTAACTTTCAGTAACCATAACCATAGAGGTTCTAATAAGTGGTAAATACTTCACCATCTTCCACTTTTCCCTGTTTAGCCCCAGTTTTCTCCTCTGCAAAGTGGGGATAATTATCATGGACCCACCAACCTTAAAGGACCCTTGTCAGAGTTAAATGAGAAAATTGTTATAAAGAGCTATATAAATGAACTCTTAATTGCCTTTTGTAAATGAAATCGTATCAGAGAATACTCTGTTAGTACTTGCAAAAGGTGGACTATCGTGGCTTTTAATAAGTAGAAAGACTTCTCTCTTAAGACATCTTGCTTCTAGTCCCTGGGGAAATGTACAAAGAAAGAATTAAGTTCCCTCCACGCTCCAGGGCTGTCATTTCCTTGTGTGCCAACCTCATTTGTTTTCATGGAACAGTAATTGTGAAAGGTCCCATTTCTAACTGTCATACTCGTGCTATTACTAAAGTGCCCTTATCATATAATGGTTATAAAACTCCCATCAGCCTTTTCAGAGGTTAATGACCATGTCTGAGAAAAGTTGCCCAGAAAACTGACCTCAGGTACCTTATTTTATTCTTGGAATGAAAGGTTGCATTCTGTTATCAATGATTTATTTCCCTAAAGCATCTTGGTACATTTGTTTTCTAACATGAGTACACTGAATTCTTTCTATGTGATTGTCCTTGGGGTTAAGGTTAATGGAACTTTGCCTTATGAATGAGACTAGATCTATTTCTATATATTGTACGCATGTGTAAAAATTATATATACATTATACATTTCTGTGTATGTTTTAAGGATCTGTGATTTGTTCAGTGCAGCAGTGATAGATGGTTGCCCATCTACATTTTAGTAGATAAGAGAGTTGTCTGATGCCCAGGGAGACTAAGTGACTTACCCATTGTTCACAGGACTAGTGTGTGTATGTGTGTTTGTGTGTGTGTATTAATATATAGGGTTGCTGACATTTGTATACTATTTACTAGTTTACAAAACAGTTTCATGATCAAATTTATCCTCAATAAATATGTAGATAGTATAAGTATTATTATTAATAACAGATTATATTAATATAGTACTTTAAAGTTTGCAAAGTGCTTTATTATATATTATCTTACTTGATTCCCTGTAAGATAGATGTTATTACTATCTCCAGTTTACAAATGAGAAAACCAAGATCAAAAGAAGTTAAGGGACTTGACCAGGTTCTCATAGCTAGCAGGCGGCTAAGACAGAATTTAGACTCAGGTCTTTTTTATTTGAAGTCCAGAACTCTAGGCATGATGCCAGCTTTAAAGATGAATAAATTGAGTTTCAAAGTGGTAGATGACTTGCCCAAGGTCACACAAATAGTAGGTGACAGAGGCAGGATTAGCATATAAGTTTTCTAATACCAAATCCAAGTTTTCAACATAGTACACAGAATGCCACATACATATGAGAACATTATATGTTTGATATAATTAAAATATTTTGGAAATTTCATATTAACTTATATCAAATTTGAGTTGGGTCTTGAAGATAGGATATGGAGAGTTATAGAGAAGTAATATTTGAGGCATCCCAGGGAGGATGTAGATTGGTTCATTTCAGGCAAGTAACATTTAGTCAGTCGACTAACATTCATTAAAGCATGTTCTATGTGCCAGGCATTGTATGCTAGGGATAGAAAGGCAAAACAGTACCTGATGCAAGGAGCTTGCAGTCTAAAGTTTACAACTGGATTCAATTCAATGTACATATCTTTTGTTAACTCATGAATATCATGATGAAAGTGAAACTCAAGATAATTATTTAGAGCAAATAATCGTCATTGGGCATAAGAGAGAGCATTTAAAATTCCACCAGTTGGAATTGTAAACATTTTATAGTATCTTGGTTTATTCAAGTTGGATACATTGGAAACTAGAAATAATAACTTTTTAAAATTATGTATATAGTTAATCACACATATATACATAGGATATACACATACTTCTAAACAAATAACCTGTTATCTTCCCCCTACCCTACAGGGAATCTAAGCCAGACCTTCCTGTGATAGAGTTGTATAAAATTTCTAACATTTATATATCTTTTTGATCACTCGAATTCAGTCAGAGGGCTAGGCTTGAGGACCTAGCGGGCCCCATGTGGCCCCTAGGTTGCAACTTCCCCACCCCTGGACTAACGGGTATGAAGCATGTGACCTACAAAACCACTTGTGTGATTGTAGATAGGAAGTATCTTACACATCCCTTTACAAGTAGTTAGAAGGTGGCATACTTCATGCTTAAATCTTCACCTGAACTCATCATTGGCCCAGATGAAAACAGGACAGAGAGCACTAAATGCCAAATCAGAACACTTGAGTCCTGCCTACATCCAAATTTGGACTCAGTTAATAGGCTGCACTTGATGACCTAGAAGGCCACATGTCTCAAGGTCTGGTTTACCCACCCCTGTTGATCACTTTAAGCTTTCAGACAATGATTGTATATTCCAAATAATTTTTGACACTACCTCTCACACAGGAACTTTGGCAGTGATTTAAAAGACTTCTGCCAGTCTCCATAATCATGGAGCAACATGAGGACAATAAAATAAATCTTTCTATATAATGACTTCTCTTTGTTTCCTGAGGTCCATCATATGATAAAGAGATTTCTGGTGGAGTTTTTAACAGTTAGCTTATCGTCTCTGTTCAGAATGGGTTTTAACAATCTCTTCCCTCCCCCCCCCCCCACACACACCTTTTATTTTCAATAGACAGATATAAGCACTTCAATCAATGCTTGATTGTCAAGAGGGCCAAGATGATTGCTTCTTACAGTGAACTCTCCCATCAGAGAAACCTGGGCACACACCTAAGCTCAGTAGAGCTTAAAGGATTTTGAACCAGAAGAGACCTTCGTGGTGATTTAGTCAGTCCAACCCTCTTCTCTTATTTCCATCACCTCCCTCACAGGGTTGTTGCAAGAAAAGAGACTTATCATCTCAAGCTGCTGCAGAAATGAAATGAGTTACTATTATTGTGAATTTACAAGTGAGGAAACTAAAGTCCAGAAAGCCTAGACTCAAAGTCCTATAGTTAGGAAGTGCCAGAGCCAGGATGAAAGTCAAATGTTTTGAAACCAAGTTCAGTTCACTTTTCACTACCCAAGAGGTGTCTCTTCTGTAAAACTGGTAGTGCTTTTATAGTTTTTTCTTTTTAAACTTATATCCACAACTTTCATTTTTATCTCACATTTATGTCTAAATATTCCCTCTCCCTTACCTGGAAGGTCATACCTTCTAAGACATGAAAAATAAAGGGAGAAAAGAAGCAGTTCAGAAAATTTAGCCTAAGGTTAATCGTATGTGGAATATTCTATGCCCATAGTCCTCCACCTCTACACCTCTGTACCTGTAGGGGAGGATGGTAGAAAGAAGCCATTCTTTTCTCTCCTTTAATGTTGAACTTGGTCAGTGTAATTACACAGTGTTTGGTTATGTTTTGTTTTTGGTGGTTCTATTCTTTCTGTTTACATTGCTGTGGTAATTGTCTATGCTATTTTCCTGTTTCTCATGACTTTGTCCTGCATCAGTTCATACAAGTTATCCAATACGTCTCTGAATTTTTCATATTCATACTTTCTTATTGCATAATAATATCCCCTTACATCTTTGTACCACAACTTATTTAGTCATTCTCCCTGTCTGCTTTGCTCCCTCTTCTCTGCTGCTACACAAAGTGCTGTTATGAATGTTTGGGTATATGTGGACTCTTTCTTCCACCTTTTTGGAGTGCTCAGCAGTGGGATCTCTGGGTCAAAGGGCATGGATATCTTAGTCACTTATTGTAATTTCAAATTGCTTTCCAGAAAAGTCAGACCAATTCACAACTCTACCCGTGAACTGTTAGTGTACCTGTCTACTTAGAGCCCCTCCAAATTCCCATCTTTTAATCTCAGTTTTTTTTATGGGGGATTGGGTGGGACAGTATGACATGAAATCACAAGAGTTGTTTTGTGTTCCTCTTAGTGATTTGGAGCAATTGTTCATATTTATAATCTTGATGAACAGTTTCCAATTCTTATTTTGAGATCTGATTTGTTTATAGAATTTTACTACTCTTCCATCGACTTTATAGTATTTATTTCATCCTCACCACAGTCCTGTAAAGTTGATAGTAAAAGTTTCATTTTCCCACTTTAACAGATCAGAAAATTAAGACAGAGAGAGCTATATAGCTAGTGGCAGAAATGGGATGGGAATGCAATCTAATTAATTCAAGTTTAAAATATTTATGGTTTACTTTATTTGTAGGTCACTGTACTAAAAGTAGAAAAGGGAAAAACTTAACTCTTCCCTTCCTTCAAGGGACTTCTATTTTACCTGGAGGATAGGCAAAGGAATTGGTGACATACTAGAGCTCATAAGAGAGATTATGGCTGGATATATGTATATGTTTTTGTCTGTGAATATATGTGTGTATAGTACACATACATACCTACACATACATCTGTAACACAATGAAGATATATTTATATGTACAACATATCTTTTATATTTACAAATATATACATGTGTACAGCATGTACATGTGTGTTGCATTGTAAATATATATATATATATATATATATATATATATATAAACAGGTAGGTAGATGATAGATAGATATGTGTAGAAAAAATAATTGCTCCCTTTGGGACTAATGGGAACTTGACAGAAATTATAGAGAGTTGAGATAAGGACCTGAAGCTTTGGAGGACACTAACTTTTGGAAGATAGGATAATGATCCTACCAAATGGATTAAGAAGGAATGGGAAAGATAGCTATTGAGAGAAGCAAGATGTAGTAGTATTATTGAAGTCTAGAGGAGAATCTATTTAAGAAAAGGGGAATGGAGGACAATGGCAGAAGCTGGAGAAGTCAAAGATTAGGACTGAAAAGGGCCATTGGATTTGCCATTTAGGAGGTCACTGGTACTCTTGGAGAGGGCAGTTTCAGTAGAGAAATGGTGTTGGAAGTTATATTGTAATATATACAATATTGTATTGTGAAGGAAAGGAAAGAAAAGGATTATGGGAGAAACTATGCAGATAAGTTCTTTTAGGGGTGTATGAAGATAATACTAGATATATGAGGAGATGGCAAGGAGAAGGTTGTTTGTAGGCAGCTGGTGAATAAGAGGAGACTGAAGATGAAAGAAAAAGAGAGAATGATAGGGAGAAAATTTCCAGAGATTATTAGAATGCAAAGGATCAAGGGCCCAAGTAGATGGGTTGATCTTGACTCAAAAAATGGGTTATGCCTTCATCAGATTGGATCAAAGTAGATGAGATGGGGAATAGTATGTAGAGGTACTGAAGAACAAAGTAGGAATAAGACAGAGTTCATGATGGGTGGCTTCAGTTTTTTGACAAGTAGGAGTTGAGATCTTTGGCTGAGGGATAGATAGTAGTGTAAAACTAGAGGAGAGAAAAGAAATTTAGGAGTGGATGCTGCGAGGATCATTCTGTAGGCTTAATGAGCCTAGAATAAACGGATTGCCTTGTAGCACACAGTTTTTAAAAGATGAGTTTTGTTGATATCTTTCTTTATATCATATTCATTTCCAGATACATTCCTTCCTTGGACAGATACCTGTCCAGACATACATAATTGAATCCTCCCTCATAATAAAGTCAGTAGATACAGTGATAACTTCTGACAGTATAGATAACACTTGACTTCTGTATCCTCCCTCATCCCTTGGAGAGAAAGGGAGGTATATTTCATTATCTGTTTGCTGGGACCAAGACTGGCCATGACATTTACTCAGAAATTGGATTCTTTTCAGTATTCTTTCCACATATGTTATTGTGGTGGTTATGTACAGGGTTGTCTGGATTCTGCTTTTAACACAGCATCAAAATACAAATCTTCTATGGTGCAGTGGAAAGAGTGGAAAGACTCTAATTAGAGGATCTGGCTCCATTTCCCTCCTCTCTGAACTTCCTGCATGATCTTGGACAAATTGTTTAATCTCCTTGGAGCCTTTATTTCCTCATCTGTAAAATTAAAGCATTGGATTAGATGGTCTCTGAGGTCCCTTCCAGCCCTAGATCTATGATTTTGTGATGCCCAACTTCTCTAGATTCTTCATATTCATAATTTCTTACTACATAATAATATTCCATTTTATATTTCATTACATTCATATATCACAAATTCTTCAGTCACTTGAAAGACATCTACATTGTTTCCATGATTTTGCTACCACAAAAGTACTGCTCTGAGTATTTTGGTATATATAGAGCATTTCTTTCTGTCTCCACTTTCCTTTAACCTGTCTTTAACTACAATTCCCCATAGTGAGATTGCTGAATCTAAAGGCATGAACTAAGCTATATTTTTCTTTTTTAAATTCTGATTTTTTTTCAGAATTATTGGACCAATTCATATCTCCACCCACAATGATTTTATGTCTCTATTTTTACTATGGTGTCTCTAACAGTGAACATCTTTTATAATCTTTGATAACTTGATAGTCATGAGATGAAACCTTTGCTGTTTTTATGTACATGTCTCATTAGTGAATTGGAACCCTTTTTATATGGATAAATTCAAGTTGTTAATTTGAAATTCTTTTTTTTATCCTTTGCCCACTTATATATATTTATGACAATTTCCTATATACTTTGGATATCAGTTTATTATTAAAGATATTTGATTCAAGTCTCCTCTTTGCTTCTAACTTTTAGCAGCACTAATTTTTATCAGTCCAAAAATGAAACAATACTTGATCTCAAGAAGCATATATCTTATCAGAGGAAATTGCATATGCATAATCAAGTATATTTAAAATAAACATATTTTAAGGATAAATTTTTTGAAAGGAAGATCCTAGAACCTCGAAAGAACCAGGAAAGGTCTCAGGTAGGAGGTGTTTCTTGAACAGTTTTGAATGAAACAAGGGATTCCCAAGGGTAGAGGTGAAGTGGGAATGCATTCCAGCCATGGTAAAGCCATCTCCAGGGTATAAAGATAGAACATGGAGTATCACGTAGGAGAGAAGGCAGATGGTTGTGGTAATCCAGGGCTGAGGTAAGCCTAGATGTGAGTGGCAATAAGACAAGAAAAGAAGAGACTTGAGGTTGGGCAAATAGTCTGTAGTCGAACTGGAGAACCATAGAGTCAGGGCTGTGATGGGAGGAAAGTGGGTCCAGAGCAGAGATTACAGGGTCAGAGATATAAAGCTATAAGGGAACTCAGAAGTCATCTGCCCAGATCCCTTAATTGCAGATGAGGAAACTATAGCTTATGGAGGTTTAGTGATTTGCCCCAGGTCACAAAATTATTATTAGAGATAGGATTTGGATCCTGGGCCTTACTGCAGAAACAGTGTTCTATTCACAGTTACAGATCATGGAGTAGTAAGGTAAGGATGATAAGGATGGTAAGGACGAGGAGTGGAGGAACAAGGCAGGATAGAGAAGAATAGGGGTTATGATTAAAAGGAAGAATTTTACAGTTCTGGACCATGGAGTTAGCATAGTTAGCAAATGCTCATGGGTTGTTCGATTGATGATGATATCCGAAGTATGATCATCCAAGTGGGAGCTTTTGGTGGAATGATGCAATGAGTAATTTTTGAAAAAGCTGGTGGCTGGCCTGGATGGTTGATGTATATCGGCATCCTAAGGATTTGGGGTAGAGGAATAGATTGTGAATCTGGTGCTGACTGACTCCTTGAGAAAGAAAGGAAATTGACCTGGACATTAGGCTAAAGAGCTATAGCTGGATGGAATGGAGCACCAAGGAAAGAAATTTATGCATAAAGGTGACAAAGGGAGAGTCTGGGAATAGGAATCATAGAATCAAGGATAAAAGGATTATTCCTACTTCTCCTGGTCTAGTGTGTTAAGGGATATGAGACAAGGGACATTGGATCCTAAAGAAAGATAATAAGAAGTGGCTCTCTCAGGGCAGAGCCATTTTACTCCTAGTACCAGGAGATGGCAAGAAATTGAGGTGGAGGGATCTAGAATGAAAGGGAGTTTGAAAACAATGGAGTGAGAGTGGCAGAGAACACAATGAAAGGGGGAACAGAAGAGGATGTGTGCTAGGAAAGGATAGGCTTAGGTAGATTGGGGAGAGGAAGCAAGGGGAGAAGATTTTTGCTTGTTTTGATGTCACATTTGAATCATAGGGAGAATGGGAAAAGGAGCGAGAAGAATGGGTTCATCAGGGCCCCTGTCCTCTAGGATCCTGCAAAGACTGACTATGTTTGGGAGTGGAGGGCAGTGGCATTAACCACTCTAAACACAGGGGATCCAGGAATGAGAGCCAGGTGGAGGTGCCAGAGAGTTGGTTTTCTCATTTTTTTAAAGGCTAGACGGAACACATGTTCAGTTTCAGGCCTATAGCCTCATCCTAAGATGTCAAGACAAAAATAACAAGCCCTCAGCTCTTGGTCAGTGAATTCCTCTATCCCTACCCCTCAAATGCTGCATTAGTGGATTTATTTATTTATTTATTTATTTTTGGAGCCCTGGGTTTCCCTGTTGCTTCTGATTGGAAATGATCTCTCCCTTGCCTCTCTGCATTCCTCTTGGCAGAGTTTGTTTCACTGTGTGGCAAAGGACAATAGGAAAATCAGTTCCAACAGCATCATTATTATATTAAATATGATAATATATATTATCTTTATCTATGTACAAATCCCTTCTACTGGACCTTGAGGTCAGACATTACATCTTCTTCCTGTGGCTTCTCCCTCAGTGCCTGGTACAGTGTCTTGAACATAGTAGCCATGCCAAAAAAGTGAATTCATTGTTTTCATTAATATGTGTTGCCTTTTCTACCAGTTCTGTTTTGATGTCTTTAGCCATATCCCTAGCATGACATTGTGATTTAGCACAATACTTCTTATCTTTAACAGGGGTAACAAGTTATTCAGTTTTTAAAAGTGTATGGAACATTCAAGTTAAAAACTTAAAAAAAATCTGACTTAAAAACTTAGGAGCCTAAATGTTTTCATTGCTCATCCTAGGGATGAGAAAATTCCTTCTTCTCCTTGGTTAACATGAGGCCCTTTGGAGAATATACATGTTGTATATCATCAGGACAGGATGTTTTTGATGTGTTGGTTATATTTTAACTCCTAAGATCCAGAATAAAGAAATAACAATATGCCATTTATTTCCAGTATATCAAGACTTTCTACAATGTTACCTGGGAAAAAAGACAAGGTCACTCAATAGATGCTAATACTCTAATGCTGCTATGGTCTGTGACTGTGTCGATTTTTGCTATTGGTGGCCTAGTGGGTACGATGATGATGACTTTGATTGGAAAGGCTCTTGGAAGGTAAGAATAAACCCAAGCTGCTTCTGTTTGCTCCTCAAACAAACTCATTAAACCAAATGTAAAGTTATAGCACATGACCCCTTCTCCTTAAAAATTATACTGTGATGTCTCATTATTGGAAGAGTTAGTTTTGTTGTGTGGCAAAGGGCAATAGGAAACACGAGTTCAACATGTCACCTTGTCTCGCCATGCTTACAATGAGCAAGAATAAACATGCTACCATGACGATAGTCAGTACATACTCCATACAGTGAAGAGAAAGTAGATAAATTCTATAAAAGAATGAAATGATACTCTGAACTGAGTCAATTTATATCTTGATATGCAGTGACTTCAATGGGAATATAATTACTTAGCAAGACATAAACATTATGTTAGAAAATAAAGTATAAAATTTAAGAAATGAGAGATCAGAGGTTTGTAGAGCACATAGATGCTTCACGCCTATATATCCTGAATGCTGTTTCCAAAAAATACAATACGAAAGCACTGTTAATTGTGAGCAATCAACAATATTCCCCCATGACTTCACCTTAACAGTCAGGAAACAAGTGGTTACTGATGTGAGAGTCATTTTGAGACAGTGTGTGTGATTACAGTAACTCCGTGCTGTTGATGCTGAGAAATGGAAAGTGGACAGAAGTAGAGACCTGGTCAACTTTAATTATCCTATTTTTTTAGAGGTAACTAACCAACATAAAATAGTTGCTAATAGGGTAATGCTGATTTAGAGTGTAAGCTCACTTGCAAAGTATTACAGAAAGGGGCAGGGAAGATTAAAAGAAGCATTGCCACACACATAGTGAAAAAGAGTTGAGAAGAAAATGAACCCACAGAAAGCTTAACATAAAATCTAACTAAACCAGATTATTCCTAATGCATTTATAGAAGAAACTAGGGGGACAATAAATATATTTGAGCTATAACAGATCTGTCTCTTAATTTATAATAACAGGAGAAGCACTAAATTTAGACTCCACCATTTTTGGGGGGCAGCTAAGTGGTATATTGGATAGATCACTGGGCTTGGAATCAGGAAGACTCATCTTCATGAACTCAGTCTAGCCTCAGACACTTACTAGCTATGTGACCCGGGGCAAGTCACTTAACCCTGTTTGCCTCAGTTCCTCATCTATAAAATGTTTTGGAGAAGGAAATGGCAAACCACTCTGGTATCTTTGCTACACAAACCCCAAATATAATCATGAAGAGTCAGACACAAATGAAATGATACAACAGCAACAATTTCTGCTCCAAATGGACTAAGGAAGTCGGACAATTAAGAAATGGACTAAGGAAATGGCAATGAAGAAATGAAATCAGAAAGAATGGCCCAAATACATATGGAGATAAATTCATGCTGGAGGTAATACAGTGATGAAGAATCAATTCTTGAACTGATTATCAAGCTATTTTAAAGAGGAAAATGTTGTGGAAAGATTGAAAAACTTCCAATCAGAGATAATACTTTTATCCCCAATAAAACACATTCAAGACTACATGAGTATTAATAACCTTTCTTATATCTATACATTGTTTATGAGAATAACCTATTTGTAAATTGAGAGTAACTGACAAAAGCATGGAAAAGGAACAAGCATGCTACTGAAGATGATGTTTTTTTGCAGGTCACATCTTTACTGTGATGCAAATGACAGAGTTATGTTGAGAATATAAGATCCTGTTTATAACTAATTTTTAGAAAACACTTAACTCAAGATATCTACCACTAGAGGAGCAGTAATTAGGACCACATATGACAATACAGGAAGAGAAAGAAGGAAAATTTATGGGGAAGTTACTAATTTCATTAAGCCCTGGAATACTAGAGAGCAAAGAGGGCAAAAGAGATGACCCTATCCATCCACTTTGGAAAAATACCAAAAATGAATGAAAAGCATACATTGCTGAAGTTATAAGAGGCAGAGTGCTGCCTGTCAAATTAGTCAATCAATTTTTTCTTAACAAGTGGAAGACTTAACATGTTTCTTGACCCCTCCCCATTGCCACTGCTAGATCTCGCCTCTGCCACCATCCCTAAACAAATTTACTTGCTTTGAACTATAATTCTATATGAACCTGTTAAGGCCCTTGTTTACTCATTACTTCAACTCCAGAGAATTTTTCCTTCTTTCTCAAGTATTCAGTAACTGGATGAAAGTCTTTCTCTCTATCCCAAACTCTACTCTAATATTGAGAATTTCAAGATTTTAAAAATATTTTTCCAATATTTTTCTCTTTTCCCAATATTTTATGTGTATCTCCCATTGATTTGATTTCCAAGGTCATTAACCCCCCCAGTTCAAATGACCTATGGCTCTCCATTTTGCTTTAAGTTATTTACTAGCAAGGGTACACACTAGACCACACCATCACACCAAAGCGCCAACTTGAAGTATGATATTAAACCATGAAATAAATTCCTGTTTCTGATTATAATCACTTGGCCTGTTTTTGTTTTTCTGCTCAGTCTTACTAAGTCTGCTCTTCATCCTCATGATGACTCTTAGACTTTCCACACTTTCCTGTTCTCTCAGTCCCTCACCCTCATTCTTGCCTCACTTTCTTCCATTCATACTTGGTTCTATAGTAATCACTTGAATGATACTGCCATTCCCTTACTCCCTTGATTTTACACCATTCATTCCCTAACAGTTAATCATCATTAAAAGAACCTTATCATATGTGTTCTCTGCCAAGGACCTGTGACAGAAATCCTACTATTCTTTCTATCATACACCACATTTAGATCTGTTTTCAATGGAACTATTCTTCATGTTTTACAAAACTTGGCAAATAGGCATGGCCTATTTCCCTTGCCTCTGTAATTAGTCTATATGGTTTCTTTTGGACTAGAACCTTGTTTTTTTCTAGTTCAGGAAAAAGAAAAGTATACATCTTTGCAAGCCTAGGAAAGTAAAGCCCCTTTAAGGTTTTTGTCCATCTGCATCTGAATTGGTCTGAGTTGATCTATACTCCCAAGTGCCTATAGAAGCAATCCTTTGGCAATAGCTAGACAAGATACAAGCAACTAGGTGGCATAGTGGATAGAGTGTTGGATTTGGAGACAGGATAAACCTGAGATAAAATCCTGATTCATACATTCACAGACTGTGTGGTCCCAGGCAAGTCAGTTAACCTCTGTCTCTATTTCCTCATCTACAAGGTGAGGGTAATAATAGTACTTACCTTCCAGTATTGTTGTGAGGATGTGAAGATCAAACGAGATTTTATATGGACACATCTACATCTACATATATGTATACACACATACGGACTTATATACACATGGATCTATTTCTTGTATGTTCTATGTGCATGCTATGTATATATACTATAAACACATATACATGACTTTGGAAACCTTAAAGTACTTTGTAAATTGTTGTTGTTGTTACTATTATTATACCATGCTTTCCCAATAGGCACTGACACATTCGTACTATCAGGTCACTCTTGTGGTGTTCCCAATCATTTGACCACCACTGGAGTCTAGGCTACTCTCATATCACAGCCATTTCTCCTGTAAGCCTGGGAAAGCTAAAACTTCCCACAAAGGTCAGCATCAGGTTTCTCACCCATTGTTGGCTCTTATAACAGTCTAGAATCTTAAACATAGAATTACAGACTTGCAGGATTCAAAAGGACCCTAGGGGAGAGCCTTGCACTCCCAGACTTATGATGGAGGGTGCGAGACCCGGGCTTCATAGAATTATAAGCTTCTCTGTGAACACAGAGAGAGAGCCAGGTATATAAATCGCAGGGAAGGAGAGCCTTGTGCTCCCTGGTTCCAAAGTCCTATATATCATTGAACAGAAATCCCTACAGTATACTTAAAAGTGGTTCTCAGGGCTTTGCTGGAAGACCTCCAGTGAGGTGGAACTCACTGAGAGGTAGACCATTCTACTTTTGGATAGCTCTAATTCTTGGGAATCTCTTCCTTTTGTTGAGCTGAAATCTGACCCTCTGGAACTTCCAAAGCATTGCTCCTGGCTCTACCTAAGCATACTAAATATCTAAACATACTTACCTTAGGAAGCCCTGTCCAATGCCATGGCATCTTGGTAAATTTACTGATCTATTTTGTAGCAAGTAGTCTAGCTCCATGTCACTGGTACTCATTTAGGAGTGAGATTATATAGTGGTTAAGCTCAAGAACTTTATATATTCATAGAATTTTAGAACTGGAAGAGGCCTTGGAGGTTATCCAATCCAACCTCCTGATTTTTTTTAGGTGGAAGACAAGAGGTGAGTTAGCTTGCTCAAGGCTATACATCATTTGAGTCAAAGCCAAGATTGGAACCCGAGTCTCCTGACTCTGAATCTTGTTCTTATTCTCCTCCATCTTGCTTTCTTTCACTTGATTTGTTGAGTACTGAGTTCATGCAGTTGCTTGGCTCTATAATAAAGGGAAGTCAGTAGAATATCTTGATGCAACTCTCTACTGATGATACTTCTCTCATTCTTCTAGGAAATGTACGTTACTAGTGAACAACTCATTTGCCATTTTAGCTGCTTTGCTCATGGCTTGCTCACGTGAAGCTGGATCCTTTGAAATGTTAATCCTGGGTCGGTTCATCATGGGCATTGATGGAGGTAAGATGGCTCTTTGTGCTATTTTATTGATTCTATTATCAGTAGAAGATATCCTAGGAAAGTGTGAGGCCATTGGTAAAGTCATGATATTCTCTGAGCCTTCATTTCTTCATCTATATAATGGAATTTAATGATCTTTACACTACTTACCTTAACAGGTGTACAAAGAAAATGCCTTATAAACATTAAAGTGTGATAGGCTTTACAGGATTGAAAGTTGGAAACAACCATAGATTTCACCTCGTCTGGTCCCTTCATTTTACAGAAACTGAGATGTTAGCAAAGTGACTTGCTCACAATGACTCATTAATAATTGGTGAAGCTAGAACTTGAAAACCACCTTTCTGATCCTCAAATCCCATGTTTTTTTTCCCATATTATATGTATACTGCTTATTATTGGGATGTGGAATGGAGAGGTATGGAAAAAAACCTATTTAAAGTTCAGTACTTGGTCAGCTGCAAGCTAAAATGAGACATTGCAGTAATGTTTAGATGAACTCTCCAGAGGCAACCAGTCATTTGTAGAAAACATTTTTCAAGCTATAAAATCCTCTGCTTTATCAGCTTTTTCAGTCAACCTAAACCTTTAGATATTCTATAGTGCCCAGAGGGCTGGTGGGTAGTTTTATTTCCTGTCTGAATAACTTTCCCAGCATGTTTATTATAAAGAGAATGAAAGGAAAATTCCCTCAAAGCACCATTCTTGTTTAAATGTGAGATTCTTCCCTTTTGTTAGACAGGGCCACGTTTTGACAAGACTGCTGATACATGCTCCGTATCTCTAGAGGCAGGTGACCAGGATGGCCTAAGAGACTGCAGGTTGGGACATGAGGATCATTAATGTAGACAGTGGTACTCGGACCAGGAGGAGAGAACTTGGTGAAGAGTGGAGAGGCAGGATGTCAGCTTTATTTTCAAATATTGGCAAAACTACCATGTGGAAAGAAGAAGTGAACTTATTCTGTTTGGCTCCATAGGGCTAAACTAGAATCAATCTGCCACACGCAGGGGCAGATTTTAGTGTAAAATAAAGAAGGAAGGACTTTCTAGCTTTAGAACTGTTCAACAGTATAAATTGCTGCCCAGGGAAGTAGTGAGCTCCCCATCTTTTGGTGGAAGCTAGTAGGTAGAAGCTGTTAGATATTGTAAAGTTATTTTCTACATTGGGTGGGAAGTTTAATTAGATCAGTGGTATCAAGCTTAAATAGGAACAGGGCCATTTAATTGTACATAAGGATTCCCATGGGCCACATATTAAATGAGAAAACTACATATTAATGTTATCCATGCTATTGTGTTTTTATTTACTTTGCTAAATATTTCCCAATTACAGTTTAATCTGATCTAGCCTCATTAGGGAGTGTTGGCTGAGGCCCACATGGCCCCCTGTTTGACACCTCTGAATTAGATGATCCTCAAGGTCCCTCCTGGATTCTGAAATTCTTTTCTTCTGTTGTTAATGGCCTCCTTTTCCATCCCATTAAGAACTTACATAATGCCTTTGCTGTCTTGTTTGCAAACCTATTTTGGGGACTTGTATGATTCTCACACATAAACTGGTAGCTGTCTTTCTTCCTTCAAAAATACTCTTGGCTTAAAGATAGATGTGGTTATGAAACTAAAGATTCCAAACAAATACCTTGACATGCATTGTCCCTAGGATGTATTAATAAAGAACATGTGAAAGAAAGGGAAAGTGACTGGAAAACAAAATTATCATTCCTCTACACTTTCAGAACATCTTAGATTTTCATAGCTCCACAAATGATGCTGTTAAATCTTACTAAATCTCTGTGAAATAGAAGAAAGAACTTTTTTCTCCCCTACAAATCAGGAAATTAAAGCTTTGCACAATGAAATTATTGGCCACATTCTAGGAAAATGGATACAGGAATTAATGGACTACTATAACAGAATCAGAGACTCTTAGGATCTCAGAATAGAAGAGAGGTGGTCCGTTCTACATCCCCCACCTCTACCACCTGTATCATGAATCCCCTCCATAGCATCCTTCTACTTATCACTTAACAGAGAAAAGGAAGCATAGTGGAAAGAGAACTGGACCTGGAATCAAAGAACCTGAATTCAAATTTTGTCTATGCAGTTTACTACCCATGTGACCTAGAGTGTATTACTTTTCCTCTTTAAAGTGAAGAGGTGGAACCATTGGTGTCCAAGGTCTCTTAACGCCGAATCTTATGAAAAGATTGGAGGAGTAGTCTACTCCATCTATTCCTAAACACCTGTAAAATGAACTGGAGAAGGAAATGGCAAACCACTCCAGTATCTTTGCCAGGAAAACCCCAAACAGGGTTACAGAGAGTCAAGAACGACTGAAATGACTTAATGACAAGAAACATAAAGAAGCTCTTCCCTAAAGATTAGCCTTGTTTTACTTCCACCTTTTCTAGAGTTTTACCTTCAGGAGTTAAACAGAATATGGAGGCTGGAGGAGTACTTGTTAGGAATGTCATTAAAGGGTTTGTGCTTGGAAGGTTGGACTAGATGACTGTTGAGGTGCCTTCTAACCCTAAAACTCTGAGATTTGATGACTGGGACCCAGTGTAATCCCTGTCTAGGTGGCTATTCCCGACTTTGCCTGGTAGCTAAAAGACAGTAGCTAAGTCTTATTAATAAGCATTTTCTTCCACAGGCATTGCTCTAAGTGCTCTCCCCATGTACCTGAATGAAATCTCACCCAAAGAGACCCGTGGATCTTTGGGACAGGTCACTGCCATCTTCATTTGCATTGGAGTATTTACTGGTCAAGTCTTGGGCCTTCCTGAAATACTGGGTCAGGTAAGTGGAATATCTTTTCTTTGTCTTGTATAGAAGCATGTTGGATACAAAGAGTACAAAGGGTTACCTCAGGAGGAATTGTTTTCCCCATTGTTGGAGATCTTTAAGCAGAGATTGTATGAACAGCTCTGAAAAATCCACCTTTGGTATCCACTTGTCACCCAACTCTCAGTTATGGCTCCAAGAGATTGTAGCATGTGCAGTGTCAGCACCCTGATAAAACTGTCATGGCAGATGGGCTAAACCAGGTTGAGGGTAATTGACAGGCCTCAAACCAATTGGTGAGTTAGGAGAATATTTACCCCACTCATGTGAAGACTTTCCCTGGCAGAATGGGTGGATTTAGAATTTGTTTCAATGGCCATGAAGATGACCAAAGGGGGTGCTGTGCAGCACTTGAAGCTTGATCAGACATTGAAGACACCAATTTCATCCACTGCATCATAGGCCATCACCATAGTCTTGACTTTTGTCCTATCACTGGTTTTCAATGACTCTGGAGGAGAGAGTGAGGCTGATGGCTCCGTTCAATTCTGCCTCACTTATATCCAATTCACACACAAGTCAAGACATCATTTGTGATGTCATTGGTCCTCTTCAAAAACTAAAGATGAATAAAAACAACAGGCAGAGATTGTATGAGATGTGGAAAGTATCATACTGGGATGTAGGTTGAACTAGGTGACCACCTAGTTCATTCAACTGTGAGGTTTCATGCTTCTGATTGGAAAGAAGGAATACTGGTCATGTTGGCAGAAGGAGAGATAAAAGATAATTTAAGTGCTATATTAAAAATATAGTAAAATAACAAGTGGATATAAAGAAAATTACTTATAGCAGCTCTTCTTAAAGAACTTAGCCACTGAGGGGATACCCCTAAATTGGGAAATAGCGGAATGAATGATGGCATATAAATGTAATGGAATCCTGTTATGACATAAGAGAAGACAAAATAGATGATTACAGAAACCTAGGAAGACTTGTATAAATTCATATCTACTGAAGTGAACAAAAAACCAGGAGAACAATTTATACAATAGCAACAAAATGGTAAAGATAAACAGCTTTGAAAGACTCTTATCGATGCAGTGACCAACAACAGTTCCAAGGGACTGATGATGAAGAATGCTGCCTACCTCCTGATAGAGAGATGATGGGTTCAAATTGTGTATTAGACATTAGTTTTTACATGGCTAATGTAGGAATTTGTTTTTCTTGACTATGCATATTTGTTAGAAGAATTCAAAAAATGTTTTAATGGGAGGGAAAGGGGAAGAAGAAAATGAATGCTTGTTTGTTGAAAAGAAAATTTAAGTGTAAAAAAAGGCAAAAAAAGAGGCAGAGGAAGATCTCTAGTATGTTGAATGGGATCTCTGTGAAATATCTTTAGAAAGATGTGGACAGGAGTTACACAGAATAAGAAGATGTGGAAGGATGGTAATCTTCCTTGGTGGAGGGAGAGTCCACATAGAGGAAATCACGTATCCTTCAAAATATGAAACCATGACTTTTCTATGCCACAGTACCCTCTCCATGAAGCTATCCTTGATTCCCTAAGCAGGAAATCATGTCTCTGACATAGGATTTTGTCTCATCTTAATCGATTATCATATTCTAATTTGTCTTTCAGCAACTTGAGGCATCTGTCTTATCCCCTCCTTCAGGGCAGGGATGATGTTTTCTTTATCTTTGTATCACCCTCAGAGCTAATTAAGCAGTAGGCTATGATACTAGTAGGCACTTAATACATAGTGACTGAAAATATGGTTAACAAATGAGAGATATAGTGAAAGGTGGTATTTCTTTTTTAGCCTCATTTTATCAGATACTGAACCAGTCTACCAATTTATTTTTAGCTTTTACAAAGGAATTTACTTCAAAGGTATAGCAAGAAGTAACATACAAATGTTTCCCCCAGCACCTGGTGGCATAATCCCCCTTACTCTCCTTCCAGTTTCTAGGAAGGAGAGGGGGATTCAGTTCGTGGCTTCACTCAGTTTTTATATAGCATAGTCTCACTCCCTAGGCTTGCATCCCAGCACCTTGGACCCCCAGGGCTTTCCTACTAAGCTGACAGCAATATTCCAGCCTGGAATCCTAGTGACCTCAAAGGTCACCTTGACTCAACATTCTGGGGTCCCTGGACTCCACACCCTGAGCTGAACTGAAAAATAAACTGAAACAGAACAAAATCCCAATCCCCTTTCTTAGGGCCCAAGTCTTAAAGGGAAAGTGGGAAGATAGCCTTTGCCCCACATCCACCATCCTGTGTGGTACCCATGCTTCAGATGAACAGGACCTTCACATCCTGGGTGCTACCGGAAAGCAAGCAAAAGATGTTTTGAAGTGGTCCATGGGAGAATGCTCCAGAAACCTGGATACAATGTGAGGAATTATTGTGACTGTTAAAGGGATAGTCGACTCAATTCTATTTTTTTGAATCTATAATATCCAGAGCACTGGATGTTATGTTATGTTATGTTATGTTATGTTATGTTATGTTATGTTATGTTATGTTATGTTATGTTATGTTATGTTATGTTATATACCATACCATACATTATTATATAATATTATATGGTATATATTATATTTTATGTTTTATTATACTATATTAATTAGATATGATATGATATTCAACACATGCTGAAGGATGATACAATGTTTAGATGAGTCAAAGGCCTTTCCCCATGGTATTTAGAGTATTCTTCAGTGCAGAGTTCTTCAAGCAGAAACTAGGCAATATAGCTGAGGGACTAGCTATAGTTGGAGTTGGAAAAGACCTAAGAGATCATCTAGTCAAAAACCATCACTTTTCAGATTGGGAAACAGAGGCACAGAGACAGGAAATGACCTGCCCAAAGTCACACAGACAATAAGTGTCACATCTGGGACTTAAACTCAGGTCCCAGATTTTGAGTTCATTCAGTCGGTTCTGCTCTATGGGCTGGAAAGTATCATCTAGCTCTAAATCTATGGTTTCCTGATGTCTCCATGTGGCTTAGAGGTGATCCTGGATTCTTGAAGACTCTGACAGCTGAACATAAGCTCTGGAGGGTCCTACCAAAATGGAGATTTCAAGGATGGGACTGATGGTGTAATGGTATGTCTCTTGTCTAAGGACAAGCCAAATTAAGTTTGATGAGGTTCACCATGACTCATTTTTTTCTTTATATGAACAGTAGCTTAAAGATCTACTACTAAGATACAGATATCCTGAAACCTGGATTGATGGAAGGAAAGTTCTAGATGAAATCATAGATCTTGCAATGGTGACGTGTTGGAATAATAGGCTGGATACACAAGGCCCCGCTTCACCAGGGGATTGTTTGGATTTCCTTCCACCTCTTAGCCCTCTCCTGGGAGTTTGTAACAGGATGGGGAGCCCCTCAAAATAGGACCATGAGCTGGTCAGCCTTATTATATATGGATGGGCTCTTGTGGCTCTATCTTTATGTAAATTGAGGAACGTGCTCAGCTTTGTGTCCTCCTTCCGTGGAACATTTCCCTTAATCTGCAAGGGTGCAGCAGGCTAAGTGATGGGGTCTTAGGGCTTCTTTCATCCCCTCGCCTTGGGAAGCTTTGTAGTTCTTTTAAACCTCTTCACTCCTTTTAAAGCAATTTTCTTCTTCAAGTATTGCTTTTGGGCACCTTGAAAAGTCATTCTGAGACATTCAAGTCAGGCTCCTACATTAAATTCCAGTTTTGTAAAATTTGAGACTTGGGTGAAAAGAATTCAGATCCCTTTTTTGGGCCTTACTTGGGGAAAAACATGCACAGAAAATTATTCTACTACACCCTGTATACCAGGGGACAGGTGGATTTAAAATGTACTAATTCTAAAGAATTACTTATCTTTCATAACTTGAGAACATGATCAACCAAAACTGTTTAAAAGGTATAATTAAATCAGCAAGAATTTATTGTGTATCGACTATAACCATAACTCACATTTCTATTAGCACCCCAAAGCTTATTTATAAAGTACTATTTTCATAACAACCCTATGAGGTAGGTAAGGCAAATCTGCCAATCCCTTTCAGATGGAATAAAACAGTCCTTGAGAGGTAAAGTGAATTATTTTAGTTCAGTTTCAGAGGTGGAATTAGAACTCAGGTATCCTGATTCCAAGGCGCTGCATCATGCTGTTTATTTCTGTCTAACACTGTAAGAGAGACAAAAAATGATGACAGTGTGCTTTCTCTTATGGGAAGATGAAAATAATGCATAGAAAAACTTGGTTTAGACACAAGAATATTTCATTTCCTGATGTATCATGTAGTACTGGCTCTTCCTGTTAGTGCCTGTCCTCTGAGATCATTTCCAGTTTATCTTGTATATATCTTGTTCAGACATGATGTCTCTCCTGTTAGACTGTGAACTCCTTGAGGGCAGGGACTTTTCTTTGTATCCCCAGTGATTAGCAAGATATTTAGCACATAGTAAGGCTTGTTGACAAAGTGACTTACTGAAGGGAACAAATATTCATGTGGAGTTGGCATTACAGAGAAACCCTTCAGATAATAAATGGGACTTAAGTTGGTCCTTGAAGGATGGGCAGTAATTGGATAGACAGGGAGAAAGAAGGCAGATAAAAGATTTTTCATCATTCCCCTTGACCTACACCAAGAGTTCTGCCAACCTACAGCTTTTCTTTCATCCCAGTACCAATACTCTACACCAGCCCCTCATCATTTTGAACTTGAATCATTGTAATGTCTTCCTCACTTGGTTCCCTGACTCCAGTTTTATAATGATAAAACAGTAATCACAATAATAGGTAGCATTCATATGGTACTTTAAGGTTTGTAAAGCGCTTTACAAATAATAAGGCATTTGATCTTCATAACAGCTGTAGGAAGCGGGTGCTATTATTATCCCCATTTTACAGATAAGGAAACCAAGGCAGAAAGAGGTTAATAAATTCTTTTTGATTGTCAAAAACAACCAAGCTAAAAGAAGATTCATATCCACTTTTATATTTACTATTGCTCTTTTAAGAAAAAGTGGAAGGTAATCACAGGCAGAAAGCTTTCTCCTTTTTTGGCCTAACCAAATAGAGTATAGTTCGATGCCTGACACATGGTAATCACTTAATAAATGCTTATCCATTGATTGATTAAGCAAAATCAACCTTTGTCTTTCATGACTTACCTCAGGCAACTATTTCTCCTGGGACCACTGAAACTATAGAAAAACTTCTAGTCACTGTTATTTGAGGTAAGGGTGGACTAGATGAACTCTGGGGTCTCTTCTGAGTTTTTCTAATTCTGTGGAATCTCCCCATAGTGCCTAGTACAAGGCTGGGCCAAAGTCAGCACTCAGCACACAGGCATACCTTGGAGATATTACAGAATTGGTTCCAGGCCACCACAACAAAGTGAATATTACAATAAAAAGTCATAAAATTTTTGGTTTCCCAGTGCATATAAAAGTTATGTTTAGACTATACTGTAGTCTGTTAAATGTGCAATAGTATTATATCTTAAAAAAACCCAATGTGCATAACTTAATTAAAAATTACTTTATTGCAAAAAAAATGCTGACCATCATCTAAATCTTCAATGAGTCACAATCTTTTTGCTGGTGTTACCTCAGTGTTGATGACTGCTAACTGATCAGGGTAGTGGTTGCTGAAGGCCGGGGTGGCTGTAGCAATTTCTTAAAATAATGCAACAGTGAAGTTTGCCTCATGGATTGACTCTTCCTTTCACTTGAACACACACAGGCCATTGCAGGGTTATTAACTGACCTAATTTTAATATTGTTGTGTCTCGGGGATAGGAAGGTTGGAGGAGAAGGAGAAAGATGGGGAACTGTTGGCTGATGAAGCAGTCAAAACACACATAACATTTATCCATTAAGTTCATAGTCTTATATGGGCACTGTTCATGGCTTCCCAAAACAACTACAATAGTAAAATCAAATCACCATAACAGATATAAAAAATGAAAAGTTTCAAATATTAAGAGAATTAACAAAATGTGATACAGAGACATGATGTGAGCACATGCTATTAGAAAAATGGTGTCAATAGTCTTGGTCAACTCAGGGTTGCCAGAACTCTTCAATTTCTAAGAAGCAATATTTGCAAATTACAATAAAGTAAAGCACAATAAAATGAGGGAGGCCTGGATTACCATTGGATTGTTTGAGACTGGAGAGTCAGGGATCTCTATTACCATGTGATAAACTTTGGTTCATGTCTTGTGCAGTGGAGAAGATCTATCTAAAAATGATACAATAGATATATCTTCTCAACCTGGCAACTGGTGCCTCCCCCTTTCTTTCTTTCTTTTTTATTGTTTATGTCTTGCTATATGTACATATTGTAGATTGTCTTCATTTGCAGATTGTCCTCCCCAAAGATGAAGACTTTTTCACTTTTGTCTTGGTATCCCCAGCATTTGGCATAGTTGCCTAACAGTTAGTAAATATTTAATACGTGCTTGTTGATGGAATGCTTCCTTCCTGATTCCAGATTCAATTATGCTAACCACTGTGTGAGGTTGTCTCTCCATATATTTTATCTTTTTATGCTTCATTTCTTCCAGGTTATTTGGGAAGAATTTTTATTTCTAGTCTTTTATTTCTATGGTATGTAGTCACTAATATTACAAAAACAAATACTACTTTGTAATTTCATCTGGCATGCAAAATAAACACCATAATTAGCTGAACTTTTAAAATAAATGTTGTCTAAGTGAAAACTCAGAGGAAAAAGGTCTTCAAGTCTATCTCTTTTGGTTTTGATGGAAAAATCTCAAACCATGTTTTAAATTAAAAAAAAAAAAACTTTTAAAAACACTACTTGGGTGACACAGTGAAAATAACAAATCCCTTTCCTCTTCTTTGGTATAAAAATACACTTTCAAGTCAGCCAAAACAACTTTTCACCTTCAAGAATAAATTATGAAATTCTGACTTGAAAGCTGAGTGTTTTGTGTTTAGGATTTTTTTTCCTTGTTATCTTTCCTTGCTGGTGCTATCTGAACAGCCCTTCATTAGGTTCAGTCAGATTTCTCAGTCTTTAGTCTCTTTCCTGACCCTGGGTTAATCACTTCATCTTTTGTGCCTCATTTTTTTCATCTATAAATGAGTAGGTTAGGGTAGATAATGTGTAATTTCTTTTTGTGACTGTACAACTCTATAGTATCTGTTTTAAGGATCTTTCCCTTTATAACATTCTATATTCTAAGGGCTCTTCTAGCTCTAACATTCTCTGAACTATGAACTGGACCCCTCCTAGCCCTTAAAATTCTATTTGATTCCATTTTATTGCTCTCCTATAGTACCATGAACATAGGTAAACTTAAATAAAGCCTATCCATACACATGCAGTGGGAATCAGAGGATTTTAGGAAAGGGCAATGACAGATGAGAATTCCTTGAGGTTCTCCTGACTTTTCATTTGCTTTCTTTTAGAAAGCTTTCATCTTTCCTCAGACAGAATTTGCAGTCTTTAAGATGTTCTTCTTGTGGTATAAGGTTCAAGACAAAAAAGGCATCAAGGGGTCATAAATGGGAAACAGGCTTGGAGTGTGAAAGCTGATAGGGGATGGCATGGTTTTTTCCACGGCAACCAGGAGAAAGTTGCTGAGCAAATGGCAACTGCAGGCTTTCATTCTGATATGGCAAGGAGGGGAAAGCAGGGATGGGAACTGATGCACAGCTCACCCAATGGAAGGAAAAGGGCACTTTGAATCTAATAGACAAATGATGAAAGAAATTTACAAGTTGTATTTTCCATGGTAGAGAAAGAATCCATTAAAGGGTAGTTGTTCAGATGTGGTCACCATTCCCTTATAGTTCAAGCACACTAATGATGTGATATTTATATGAGGCTTCATAGTTAACAGTATGGGAATGCTTTTAATGGAATTTTTATTTGAAAATTATATAAAATGTTTTTCATATGATCCTTATGATAATACTATGAGATAATCAGTTGAAGTGTTATCTCTGTTTTAGATAAGGAAACTGTTTCTCAGAGTTTAAGTGGTTTGCTTAAAGTTATAGTAAGTCCCAGAGTCAGAACTCAAGTTATCTGATTCCAAATCCAGTGGGTTTTTGTTTTTGTTTTTGTTTTTTTTTTTTACAATATCACAATCTCTTTTGACAAAGGGAATGAGTATTCTTTGACATCAGTCATCAGAGGAGGCAGAGTAGTTATGCGTCATACAATGGTATAATTACTCTGGAAGGCAGAACACTAGGACCAGTTAGAGTAGCAGTGACTGCTGGTTCATCAGGAAGACCTACTTTCAGTCTCTTCCTAGTACTAGTCATTGAGAATAGAGTCATTCAAGACATTAAAACTTTGATGCTGGTGATTTTTTGAAATTGACCTACTTAGATCTAGGTTGTTGTTTTTTTTTTAAGCAGTAGAGGATTCATTACATCATAGAGGCGTAATTACTGCTCTGCATGTTGGGATGGGGTCATAGACCCATGGGAACGCTAGTCTCCATTGTTGTCTTCAGGTTCCAGCTTTAGTCATTGTTATGTAACACCCTGAGGTTTCATTTCACAATATTCAAAACCCAAAGATGTGGTTCTTTAGCTTTATGACTGAAACAGGGACCATGGAATAGGGATATATTTTCTCTTTTTTTTTGTAGGTTATAGGGGCAACCTTAGGTTGTATATCACCTGAAGGGAAAACAACCTCTGATACAGTCTGAGCATGGTTCTGTTAACCAGTCAACTCTCAAGATCTATCAGTCTGAGGTTTCTTCTTATATTATGTAATATTATGGACCCAGGACGACATGTCCTGATGCATAGATGGTAGATAATAAGTGGTGCAATAGGTTAAAAGGGACTCTGTTATTGATTATATAAGGTCTGGAGAAAAAGGAGAAGGAAAAAAATTGCCTATGTATATTCACCAAGCGAGGTGCCATAGCACATGGCTATAGTATAGGAGGATGGATGGCAGTGGGGGCAACCAGAAGGTTGGAGGAGACAAATATCCAAGAAAGTAGCCAGTAAAAAAAATCCACGATCTCATATCTAAGCACAAATTCATAATATCAGTCAAATCAGTCAGTCAACAAGCATTTAAATTCAGGGAACAATCTATCATTCTACAATAATTTGTTAATCATTTACTATGTTCCAGGAACGTAGTCCACACTCTCAAAAAACTCATATTCTATAGTGGGGAATACAGCATTTATATATACATATATATGAATATATATGAGCTACATTCATATATACAAATAAATATATATTATGTAACATGTAATATTGCTCTATAAACACACAATGTATATATACAAATACATGTAATATATAATATGTAATCTGTATATATAAAGATACACACATACATATACACAAATATATAGAAATATATTTATACATCATACACATATTTTAATTTCCCTCACCTGTGTGAAGAGTACAGCTGAGTTGGCAAGAACTGGACTGAAGAGAGATCTTTTCCCTTCAGTTTCTTTGGGCCCGTCTGGCTTCCATTTTCAAGAGAGGGTAGGTGAGACCAACTCCACTCCACTCCAGATTGCTAAAGGGAGAACAGGGCTCTGAGAAGCAGTTGACATGAAAAGAGATGGCAGGCTCCACCATGTCCCTATCCCCAGCTCACTACACTGGAGACTTGAGGGAATGTTCTCCTTCAGGTGAGATCTAGGATTCTCTTGGTGAAGCTGCTATCTTGCTCCCAATGGGAAGGCCCTTTCACTCTGTATAGGATCTGCTATGTATGCTTTCTCTGATTTCTGTTTTACTATCTACTTGGATAATTTTTTTCCCTATTTGTTTTGTGTGTTCATTTTGACACTAAGTTTTTGGTAGCATTAGAGTCAAGTCTTGAATATAAAACTTGGGGTCTTTTCCCTATTATCAAAGAGAGATGAGAAGTTTAGCTTGAACCTGAAAATGGTGTCCCCTAGACTAACAATAATTAAGGGAGCAGATAGATGGAATTAGTCCAGTTCTTTCTCTTTATGTGGAGAGCAGAGTGGCAACTGGCCCCAGTCTCTTGCTTCCTGTCCTGGCAAGAAGTATGTCTTCCTTAGAGAAGGATGGGGGAAGAAGAGTCTAGAGATGTCCCTTCTGCCTCCTTTTGAGCCACAC
The DNA here is from genome assembly GCA_011680675.1 of Gymnobelideus leadbeateri. Lineage (NCBI taxonomy): Eukaryota > Metazoa > Chordata > Mammalia > Diprotodontia > Petauridae > Gymnobelideus > Gymnobelideus leadbeateri. Next base: position 111,281 of record WOXC01004512.1, on the reverse strand, counting down.
AATGGAACCCTCATACTACAGGTAGCAGACAGCCTCACACCCTTGCCATGTATACATATCTAGTTATCTAACTGTGCATGCAGACAGACACACATGTTGTTCAGTCATTCAACTGTGTCCTCCTCTTTGTGACCCTGTGGACCAATACTGTCCATAGGGTTTTCTTGGCAAAGATATGGGAGTGGTTTGCCATTTCCTTTTCCAGTGGATAAAGGCAAATAGAGGTTAAGTGACTTACTTGGGGTTATTCAGCTAGTTTCTAAGGCTAGATTTGAACTCGGGTCTTTGTGACTTCTTGCCTACCACTCTATCCATTGAGCCACCTTGCTGCCTTCATATGCGTATACGTGTATATACATATGTGTGTATATATACCTATATGCATATATATGCACAACACACATATGTATATTGTATGTAGAAGAAAGTAGTACTTCCTCTGCCCCAGAGGGCAGAATCATGAACATTTGTTGCAAGTTATAGGGAGAGATTTTATCCGTTTAAAATAGTTTTCTAACAGTTGGACCATGCTTTAGGGAGGGATTAAGCTAGATGATCTCCCACATATTTTCTACTATAATTAATTTTGCATATAATTTTCACTGAAAATAAGGGGAAGATTCTTTGATTATTTTTTTTTTGTACTTATTCTGTGCTCTTAAGTTTAGGAGCAGGAACAGTCTGTCCTTGTCATTTTATCTCATAGTGACTTGTACATTGGAGAACTTAATCAATGTTGTATTGAACTGAAATGTGGGAAGAACGGTATTTTAAGTTACACTATTGAACAGTCCCAATCTTCCTTTCTTCATCTGATTCGGTTTTCCCAGATCCGGGGGAACTTGGCGAGGCAGTGTGGGAATAACTTTGGTAAATTGGTTTTTAAAATTTGTGTTGCAATAAGATAGATGATAGGCTGCTAGGTTCAAGTAGAACATAAAATGAGAGATTTTCATTTGAACTCATCTTGGGACAATGCTTCTCTTCCAAAGTGATGAAAATCGTGCTGCTTTTATTTTCTGTTTCAATCACATTTGTCTTTCATCTTCAAAATGAAAGACAATTGATCTTTAAAAGATATTGTTTAAAAGAGGAAGTAGAGACAAGATCAAAATCCTACTTCCAGCTTTACTTAGAACTTCTATGGGTAGAGGAAACTGAGTGAGACAGCCTTTTGGACATGGTAGTCAAAAGATGAACTAGAGAGGGTGTAAATGAAAGCTTTTGGCTTGAGTTAAAACACAGATTAGAGTAGTCCAACTTTCCTGTGAGACTTAAGGCTTGAAAAGCTCTTATAAACCATTTTCATTATACATTTCTCTTGTACAGTTCAAGAGGATAGAAACAAAAGAGGAAATCAATAAAACTTAAGCAAAAGATTGAGATTTGATCAAAGGAAAAGACTTGAGGTGTCATAAAATCAGGTTTTCATGTGCACAGGGTAAAAATCAATATCGAACTTATCTGGTATCTTTTCTCCACCATCTTTTCTGGTATCTTCTCCAAAAATGTAATAGGGATTAGGGCTGTAGTGGTGCATGAGAGGGGGTCCAAGTGAGTGCAAACCAAAGGCAAGACCAGGTCAGAAGTCAAAGTTTCTCAAGAACACCAAAATCCAAAGGCTGAGATGGAAGTAAGCAAGTTGGGAACAGAACACATTTCAGGAAGACCAGGGCTCTGTGAGATCCAAGAGTATTAGCAAAATTGAGATTGATGCAATATGCTATGCCTTCCCAAAGCTTTGGCCCTTTATAATGGAGGAATGTCCTTTGTGCTTTTGCTTTAATATAAAATGTTGGGGATGACCACAGGTTAAAGTCAGCTGTACCAGAGAGGTTGTGAGCATTGACAGGCTGAGTGTCCTCTAAAGGAAACTAACAAGAAGATATGCTTACATTATGTCATACAAAGTACATTGTTTTTTGAGTTTACAATTTAGAAAGAAGTACTTTCACATATGTTCCCTCAATAATAGAATTTACAATTGGATAAGGGAATGAATGAATAAATAAACCATGTGTAATGCACTATCTTAAGTATTTGGGAGACAAAAGAAAACTGAGATAATCTCTGCTTTCAAAGAACTCCCATTGTAATGGTGGAGAGTGTCAACTGCAAGTCAGAAGGAAGGGTTCCATGGTCCTTAGGATATGGCAGCAAGGCAGATGGAAAGGATGCTTTTCCTCTTCCTTTAAATAAATTTTTGTTGTTTTTTGTTTGTTTTTTGACATTACCATAATTTCACTTAGTATTCCACCCCCTTTCCTTTTCAGAGAACTATTCCATATGACAAATAGTATTTTTAAAGGCAAAAAAGTAAAAAATTATATAACCGAAAATTTGTACACTATGTACCCCTTGCTGAACTCCTAATTGTACAGCAGGGTGGGATGAAAGTCTTTTCTCATAACTCTTTTTTTGAGCCTTCTTTGTTCTTTATAATTTTTCATTGTGTAAACTGTTTAATTTATAACACACATCATTTCTTACTGCACAATAATATTCCATTACATTTGTGGACTATAATTTCTTCCCCAATTGGCGGGCATCTACTTTACGGCCCCCAAATTGATCGCATCTGATTTATTTCTAATTCTCTGCTTTCACAAAAAGTGCTGCTATAAATATTTTGGTGTATATAGGGACTTTATGTTGATGGTTTTTTTGGAGTGTAAGTCCAATTATGGAATCTCTGGGTCAAAGAATATGGACATTTTAGTCAATTTATTTACATAATTATAGATTAATCTTAAAATATTTATAATACCTCTTCTTTAATGTCACTTCCACTAACAAAATCATATCATTTTTTGATGTTGAACCATTTGCCCATGATTACCTATTCAACTGAAATTTTAAAAGACCACAACAGGCCAAAAGAATTGACTGATTTTAATGAAATGGAATTTGTTCTATATTGTAGCTGCAACAAGCAGGTGTTGTGTTTTTTGCTTTTTGGAAGGCAATTGGGGTTAAGAAACTTGCCCAAGGTCACACGGCTAGGTTTTTATTTGTGTGTACGTTAAGTGTCTGAGGTCGGATCCAAACTCAGGTCCTTCTGACTTCAGGGCCAACACTCTACTCACTGTGCCACCTAGCCGCCCCAACAAGCAGGTGTTTTAGAGCAAAGTTTGCTAGGCATTCACTCTTTTACACCTCTTCTCCCTCCAGCTGAGAAGGGGGGAGAATCTTGGCCCTAGAAAACCATGCCTTTCTCCTCTCACTGAACCACCCAGAGTTATAATCTCCTCTTTACTGACAGCCTCTCTCTCACTCTCTCCCCTTCCTGTTGGAGAATGATCACTTGCCTAAGGTATCTAAGTCAGTGCTCAAAGTAACTTAGCTTTACTCTTAGGAGTGCCTAGGGGTGAAATGGTTCTTGTTTCACTTGGGTTATCTCTCTCCTAGCCTAAGCAGTTTATATAAGACAAAGAAATTATTCTTAAAATCTTAATAGCTTAGAGCTCCCAGTTAGGAAAATTCATAACATTTGGATAGAGTTCCTGTTTAGATTATGTATGTTTTCTGCTTAGCCACTGATTTCCACTTTTTCCCTTTTTCTGGCATGGAATAAATATATACATGCAATATACATCAGTCATGATCAATCATGGATTTTTTTATAAATGGGAAGCCCTTTCAAACGTACAAATTAAATCAAAAGTCAAAATAAACTTGAATAATATACAAATTTAGCCACAAAATTCCCACCATTTGCAGTTGGTTTGAAACAGAGTATAAATGGAGAATTTTTAACACATCACCAGTTCCAGCATCTGCTTGGGAAGAAATAGTTTAGCTACACTTCTCCACTGAATTCCTTTTCTTGTTTTATTTTTTTAGTTTTCAACATTTATTTTTTTAAATAAAATTTTGAGTTCTAAATTTTTTCTCCCTCCTTCTCTCCCATCCCCCCTCTGCTAGACAGGAAGCAATCAGATATAGGTTATACATGTACAATCATGTAAACATATTCTCGCATTAGTCATGTTAACAAAGAAGAAACAGAACAAAAGGGGAAAGCCACAAAAACCCAAAAACTCCCCAAAAGGGAAAATGGTTTACTTTGATATGCATTCAGACTCCATAGTTAGTTCTTTCTCTGGATATGGACAACATTTTCCATCATGAGTCTTTTAGAATTGTTTTATATTATTGCATTGCTGAGAAGAGCTAAGTCAATCATAGCTGATCATTGTACAATGTTACTGTTACTGTGTACAATATCCTGGTTCTGCTCACTTCATTCAGCATCAGTTCATGTATGTCTTTCCAGGCTTTTCTGAAATCTGCCTGATTATCATTTCTTTTTTAAATTTTGTAAATTTTTCCCACTTAATAGTATTTTATTTTTTCCAATTACATATAAATTTGGTTTTCAACATTCACTTTTATAAGATTTTGAGTTCCAAAATTTTTTTCTCCCTATCTCTCCTCCCCTGTCCCTAAGATGGCATGCAATCTCATATAGGCTATACATGTACAATCCTATTAAATTTCCATATTAGTCATATTGTAAAGGAAGAATCTTAATAAAAGGAATAATGATGAGAAAGAAAAAACAAAAAGGAGAAAATGGTATGCTTCTATATGCATTTAGACTTCATAGTTCTTTCTCTGGATGTGGATAGCATTTTCCATCATGAATCTTTTAGAATTGTTTTAGATCTTTTATTGCTGCAAAGAGCAAAGTCTGTCAAAGTTGGTCATCACATAGTGTTGCTGTTACTGTGTACAATGTTCTCTGGTTCTGCTTACTTCATTCAGCTTCAGTTCATATAAGTCTTTCTAGGTTTTTCTGAAATCTTCCTGATTATCATTTCTTATAGAACAATAATATTCCATTACATCCATATACCACAACTTGTTTAGCCATTCCCCAATTGATGGGCATTTCCTGAATTTCCAATTCTTTGCCTCCATATAATTATTTTTGTACATGTGGGTTCTTTTTCCTTTTTAATGATCTCTTTGGGATACAGACCCAGTAGTGGTATTATTGGATCAAAGGGATGCAAAGGGTATGCCCTTTGGTCATTTTTCCAAATTGCTTTCCAGAATGGTTGGATTAGTTCTATAACTCCAAAAATGCATTATTGCTGGATTTCTTTTAATAGACTGATTAGAAAGTAGGAGTTCCTTCTGTCTCAACACTCACTGTTAGTCTATTATCCAAATGTCCTCCATTGTGCTCCTACTGCTGACCTCTAACTTCCAGCTTCTCATTTTTCTGGAAGATTCATCATAGCCTTCCACAAATATGACTTTCCTTTGACTTACTGTTTCACTGACTACTACTTCCAAGATCTAGACTCCATGAAAATACTATCCCCTAGTTCAAAGATCATGAAGTCTTTAGTCTCTTCCAAGGCTGTGAAGACCACAGTCTTTAGAATTATTAATTGATGGATTAAACTCTTCTCTAGCCTTCAGCATATTCAGTCCAAGTAGAGTGTTATGTAACATAATATTTCATGTGAGCATCTGGGCCTGAAGTTTCTCTGGATTCATTTTAGCCTAGGAATATACTTTTTTTGTTTTGTGTCAAGACTGTGAAAAGAAATGCAATCAGCCCCAAAGAATCCAACATCATTTCTGTTCTATGAGAATCATTTTCATACTTCAGTGATTTGTGAATAGTTGTTTTTCCCCCGAGGTATTAGGCATCAACTTTCTTAGTCATGACCCAATTTATCTATGGTGAAAAAAATATTATGTCTTCATCTGAGTAAAGAACTATAACCCTGAGAGTTTCCTTTGAAATGAAATATTCTTTCTTTGAGTGATAACAATATTAAGTACTATAAACATTAGAATTTTGTCTTTAGATGGCTTGATTTTTTAGTGTTACCACCAACAGAAAGGCAGAGTCATTGGATTGTGGGAACAGGAAGGGCTGCTGCTAGTAAGCCCTCATGTTTGTCTATTCTAAGGTTGCTTATAAGGTTATTCACGAGATTTGGAAGATGATAGCTAACTCAGTCACAAAACCAATGACAGTAACTACCTTTACAATATCTCTCTACCCTATTTTATTCTCTCAGATGTAGAAGTTTTTGGCCCCTGGCAGTCAATAGTCATAGTATCCTAACATCTAGAAAGATGTACTACATTCTTATTGTCAGCTTGGCTGGGGAGGTGTTCAAGTATAATTCAGAAAGCAGATTTTTTTTTATCTTGGAAATTAGGAGAAAGGAGAAAAACTATGTACACCATTGTGTTGAAGGTGAGAGAAAAAGGAGCTGCCAGTTGCATAATGGTATAGGGAAATAGAGGAATTAAAAAAAATTGGAGAAGCAGAGATACACTGTAAGAAAATAAATGATTCAGGGTCTAGCTGGCCTTCTACCTTAAGTAGTTATCAGCATAATAAAATGTTGAGCTAGCCTTGGTTCCTGATGTTAAAGAAAAGATATATGAATTTCAAATATGCTTGCACAAATTCCAACACATTTTATTCACAGCCAACAGCTTTAATGAAGGCAGAAAGAATAACTATTTTAAATCATTGAATAATTTACTGTACCATTAGAAGCATGAACAGGACCCTTATTCTTGAATATTCTTGATATTTTTCTTTACTGAGAACATCGACTATATTATATTCAGTGATGAATACAGGAAGTGGTGAGGCATTCAGAACATTAACTTCCACAAAAATGTAAATCAACCTCATCAAGCATTTATTAAGTGCCTACTATCTGCCAGGCACTGTGCTAAGTATGTGCTAAGAGAAAAAACAGTCCCCAATCAAGGAGCTCAGTTTACTAGGGGAAGCAACATGTAAATATCTATTCATAAACAAGATACATAGAGGATAAACTGGGTAATCTCCAAGGGAATGGAATAACATTAAGGAAGATGGAAAGAAATACAGAATCTTAGGAACACAGAAAAAAAGTTTCTTAGAGGCCATCTAATTCTACCTGAATCTAATATCCTTGAAAAGCAATCATAAAACAATTAATTACTTGAAGAACTTCATTGAGAGAGGGGCCCCCTATGTTCTGAGGCAACCCATCCCACAATTGTACTAATTCTTTGAAAAATTTTCTTGTGTCAAACTAAAATGTGCTTCTTTGGCATTTCCCATATCTTGAGGCACAGGCAGATGGACAGATCCCTGATGTGCTCTACTGAAGATATCCTTCCAAATAATTTCCAATTATTTAGAAGACTATATTCTTAGACCATTTTTCTATTGGAGGTGGCTTTTTGTATTACATATTTTTTGGTACTATATGTGATTTGACTGTCAGACAAAGGTGATATTTTAAATTGAATAATAGTTTAAAATTAATAAACCCCCTCCCCTGCCTTTGAAAGAAACATACTAGAAAGAGAGAAAGCAGTTTGCTTGAAAATGTTTCTGTCATCATATGATTTTGTTGCCCAAAACTATTTGTGTGTTACTTATAAAAACTCTCATATCCTCACACTTAAAAAACAAACTTAGAAACACAATCTTCTAATTTACTTTAAAACCTTCTAAATGATGAGTTTTAGTGTATTTTGAACTAATTTGTTAAAATTACAAACATATAGTACTTTCTGATTAATTCACAAGAATAGGAATAATATCAATAATATTATCAATGATTAATAGCAATGACAAGTATTTATAGTCGATGATAATAATAATAATGATTGATTATATAATAATAATATCAGGGAAGATGGATATTCGCTAGCTTAATTTAAACAAAAACCTTTTCATGATTAGTGGATAGGATTGAAAAATGTATATTATGATTTAGTAAGTATATCCAATGATACACTTGTTCCATTTGTAGTTACATATCCTGGTAAGGTATCTTTTTTTAGCTATGATATTCATTAAAATCAAATATTGAAATAAACTGAACATAGAACCATGTATATATATGAAATTTATAAATATATATGCAGGGGCAGCTAGGTGGCACAGTGAATAGAGCACTGGCCCTGGAGTCAGGAGGACCTGAGTTCAAATCCGGCCTCAGACACTTACACACACACACACACACACACACACACACACACACACAAACTAGCCATGTGACCTTGGGCAAGTCACTTAACCCCAATTGCCCTCCCCTCCCCCCTTCAGAAAAGCAAAATAATAATAATAATAATAATAAACAAAAATCTAAAAATATATATGCATATATATTTTTTAGAGATGCATACTCAAAAACTTTTTTTTACTGATCATGATATGAGCATATTTACTGAGAATGATAAAAAAAAATGTGGAGACTACTGGTCTAATTCCCAATGGCTTTTATATTAAGTTAATGTGAGACACTTTACCAAATTTTTTCTTGAAATTTAGATAAATGATATCTACAGTATCCACTTTATCTAACAGTCTAGAAGGGATAAGTTTGGGGACTAGACTTGTGATTTTATTGGTGTGTAGGGAACTCCTGGGAGAGAAACTTCCTCTACCAATGCAGGTTGGCAACTTCCCTGCAACTTATAGTCTATAAGAGGTGCCCAGAGCATTGAGAGGTTAAGTGGTTCAGGATTACACAATCATTATATGTCATAGGCAGGACGTGAACCCAGTTATTCTTTTTTAATTTTTTTTTTAGTTTATAACATTCAGTTTCACAAGATTTTGAATTCCAGAGTTTCTCCCCCTCCCCAAGACAGCATGTAATCTGATATAGGCTTTACAAATACACTCATATTAAACAAATTTTCAGTTTACTCATGTTGTAGAGAAGAATTATAACCAATCAAATGAACCACAAGAAAGAAGAAACAAAACAAAACAAAAAAGAAAGGGAGCAAATAGTATGCTTTGATCTGCATATAGACCCCGTAGTTTTTCCTCTGGATGTGAATAGCATTTTCCATCATGAGCCTTTCAGAGTTGTCTTAGAACCTTGCATTACTGAGAAGAGTCAAGTCTGTCAAAGTCAGTCATCACACAAAGTGGCCATAATTGTGTAGAATGTTCTCCTGGTTCTGTTCCCCTCAACTCAGCATCAGTTCACATAAGTCTTTCCAGGTTTCTCTGAAATCCATCTGTTCATTTCTTATAGTACAATGATATTCCGTTATATTCATATATCACAACTTGTTCAGCAGTTCTCCAATTGATGGGCATTCCCTCAATTTCCAGTTCTTGACTACCAATAAAAAAAGCTGCTACAAACATTTTTGTATGTGTGGGTCCTTTTCCCATTTGTATGTGGGTCCCTTTCCCTGAATACAGCCTTAGAAGGGAACCCAGTTATTCTTGAGGCAGCTAGGTGGTGCAGTGAACAGAGCTCCATACCTGTAGGCCAGAAGCCCTAAATTCAATCCTTCAATCCAGTTACTCCATAATAAAAACTTTAATAGGATAGTTATGTATTTATTTAAAACTTTACAAAGTGTTCTCCCCATATAACTATGAGATTGTTTTATTCTTTGTATTTATATCCTTGGTGCTTACGATGGTGCCCGGAATATAATGGACACTTAATAAATCTTTCTTGATTGATTGGTTTGTGCATAAATATTGTTATCTTCATTTAAAAGAGACCCAGGAAGATTAAGTAACCATTTATCAGTGGTCACACAGTGAGAAAGTGTTAGCTCTGGCACCCAAACATCCATCCTCTGACTACAGCTCCTCTGTAGTCAGAGTAAAGGTTTTCACTCTATTGCATTCACCTGCTCTTAATGAAAGACCCAAGAAAGAGACTTTTTTGGGATAAGATTATAGTACCAATGCCATATTCACAGCTAGCACCCATGATCACTATAAATATATCTGTATGGTGCTCAATCACAAAATATAACAGACTCTCCATATATAAGACAGAAGAAAAAACATTTATTCAGACACCAGAAAACCAAATCTCACAACCAGTAAGCTGATTCCATCATAGAAGCAAAGAAGTTAATATGACAACAACACAGAGAGCCACAGTATCCTTTAGTCTTCCCACAAACCAACACAAGACCAATATTTACTCACAAGCCTATCTGTCTCCCTCAAAAGCATCCTCTCCTCCCAACTATCTAGCTTTCTCTGACTCCTAGTTTTCTGTGGCCTTTGCTCTACTCTTTAGCAAACTCCTCCCACTACAGGCTCCATGTGATTACATTCAGCCTATTAGGCAGCAGAGCATATTTTCAAAGCAGAGAAGGTCTTCAAATTCCCTTAGGTTTATTAAGGGGCAGGGAACCTCTTCAAATTCCCATTACCATTACAAGGGGAGAGACAGAAATCATAAAAAAGTAATTACATTTTGAACTCCCCTCATTTCAAAATTCCCAACAGCCCTTGAAAGAAAACTCTTCAGCCCCCAAATTCTTCTCCAGATACCAAGTAGCACAAAAATATAGACAAATCTCTAAATAAGTAAATAAAGAAAAATGAAAAAAGAAAAATCTTCTTTCCTATTTGGTTCAGAGCCCCTCTTTTCCTTTGTAATTTCAGGATGAATTGGCTTATGAATCTTACTCAGTCTCTTTTATTTCTAGCAAACAGGGCGTTATGTTTCCAGCACTCTGTTGATATTGTCAAAATGCAGCTTAGTTTAGAGTTATTTATAATTTATTTTACCTATATGTAAATTTTTAATGAGTGAACAAAAGGCAGCTAGGTGGCACAGTAGATAGAGTGCCAAGGCTGGAGTCAGGAAGACTCATTTTCCTGAGTTCAAATGTTACTTGAGACACTTACTAGCTGTGTGACCCTGGGTAAGTCACTCAACCCTGTTTACCTCAGATTCCTCATCTATAAGTGAAATGGAAAAGGAAATGGCAAATAATTCTAGTATCATGGCCAAGCAAACCTCAGATTGGGTCATGAAGAATTTGATCTGACTAAAAAACAACCAAATAATAATTACAACAAAAATGTATAGTAAACATTTCATCAACATGCATTTATTAAAAAACCAACTTGTGCCTGGCACTTCAATGCTAGACACTAAAGATGCAAATGCAAAAGTGAGACAATCCTTGTCATTAAGGAGATACTCCTTTAGATGATGCCTCTCAAAGCAGAATGGCATTTTACATACTGGGAAGTGATCACTTGGCATCCAGAAAATGCAAAAAAGAGCTTTAGTTCTGAGTGAGAAGACTCATGTGTCTGAGCTGCAGGTCTTCATTTTTGCAATGGGGATTAGAATAACCCATACAAAAGGCCTCACAGGGTTATTGTGTAGATGGAATCAGATCATGGACCACGATACCTTAAAAAGGGCTTTAGAAACTGTGAGTGACCTCAGCTGGAATAAATCAGTCTTAAAGACTTGTTTTGGTCCTGTTTTTTCCTTGCTAATGTATGTGCTGTTTGGAGTGCCAGGGCAGTCCAAGGTACCAACTCGCATGGACACAGATACTGTGAATAGCCCTTGTACACCTTGATACAAGGGCAGGAGAGCCTCAACTTTTAAAACATGGTGGATACTGTTCTGTACTTTCTCCCCTTTACCAATCTCTCTCTTCCAAGTACTCTACTTCTTATGACTCCAAGGAAAAAGTAATCCTGCAGTGCTCATACGTCATATGGAATGTTGTTTGTTCCTCTATTATCAATTTATGATTTATCATTTAGAATTCTAGCTATTATTCCCTTCTAGGCTGTTTTGATACAGAATGGCAGTGGCCAGGAATATGCCTCATTTTTCTACCTCCCAGAACACCCATTGTTAGAATTCTAGGTTAGCGGTACCTGGCAATATGGTAATTATTCTTCTGTACTTCATTATCCTTTTGGATATCTGGAATAGGATAGAGCACAGGAGTTTATTATCTCACTATCTTGGCTCCTATGAGGACAAAGGGTCTCAGAAAATGCAGACAATGATGGACCATGTGAATAAGCTGAAAGACAACGTTCTGCTGCTGTTAGGGTTTTCTGATTAAAAATTGTTTTGTTCTCACAAAAGAGGTGCTATCCTCTGTGACCCTCAGCATAGGCTTAGACTCAGTGCTCACTTTAATGCCTGGCACATAGTAGGCACTTAATAAATGCTAATTGATTGACTACTAAGCATTGGACAACAAGAGGGCACAGTTTTGCCTTATACCTTCCTGGGAACTGAGGAGTGGGCTGTAAAGACTTCACTTTAATAAAAAAGAGTGTAATTACAGGTGAACTGATTAGCCCACAAAAAATGGGAAGGATGTCTTAATGTGTGGGATGGTAGAAAAGATGTTGGATTTAGAGTCAGATGACATGATTTTAAATCCTGGGCTCTGCTACTTAACTACCTATGACGTTGGCCAATTTCGGGGGACTCATTTGTAAAAATGAAGGGGTCAGACAAAATCACCACTGAACTCTGCTTTGTCTTAGTTCCTCTTAGTCTCAAGGTGACATGTCCCAAATCTTACTCAGCATTCTTTGCTGGTGCCAACCTGTCCACACCACGGCAAGCCTCTAAATCCACCAATGCTATCATGAGCACAGTCTTTCCTGACACCTCCAAATACGACTGAAAAAATAACATCACAACAACCCATTTGCCACATCAGCTGGTTCTGGCATAGAAGAAATGGAGAAGGTTTTCCCTGGGTGGTATGAATAATTTTTTAGTTAAGTTTTCTCAATAACTCTTACTAATATTATAGCACAATCTTTTCTGAATATACTGGATATATGGAGATGATAGGAACACTTTCCTTATAGTTTTACTATAAATATTAAATGAGATAAAGCACCCTATAAAGTGCTATATAAATCCTACTTATTATTTTTCCTCAAATTATTATATATTTGCTTACATGTTGCACTCTCCCATGGAAGATCCATTTCTGTTCCCTTTTATTGACTATCCCCAATGCCTGAGAGGCTCTCCTCTACCTCTCAAGTCCTCTGGTTTCCTTCAAGATTGAACTCATGTCCCACCTTCTGAAGGAGGCTTTTCCCAATCCCCCTTTCTCTCTGAGACTACCACCCCCCTCCATTGCTTCTCCTCTCCTCTCTTCTCTTTTCCTTCTCTCTCTCTCTCTCTCTCTCTCTCTCTCTCTCTCTCTCTCTCTCTCTCTCTCACACACACACACACACACACACACACATTTACCTAGCTATTTATATATTGTCTCTTCCATTAGAATGTATGCTTCTAGAGGTAGGGACAGATATGTGCCTTTCTTTATATCCCCAGCACTTGATAAAATGTCTGGATATAGTGTTTAATACTTTTGACTGAATAAATGTATATGGGCATGCATTGAAAAATAACATTAACTTTAGAAGACATTTAGGTTTTATGTAAGACAGATTTGGGGTGGAGGGAATTGCTGCTTGTATTTGGACCAATATGGCTCATAGCAATTTAAATCTCTAAAAGCAAAGTTTGACTATATGAAAAAGTTGAACTTGTCGCATGAGTGCAGACTTGTTCAAGGTGTGCATTGTTTTGATAAGAAGTCTGTCTTAAGTCCTAAAAGACCTAAAATGGTACATTTTACATTACAGAGATGTGTAATGAGCTTGTCGTGACTGAAAAACAAATTTATTTTCTCCAAAATCTGAGACAATAACAACTCCTGAAAATGCAAACTTGGAAATTGTTTCATCATATTTGGCAAAAGAAATAGAAATGATTTTCCAGGAAATAAAATTGTATACAGAGCCACATTTTAAGTAGGGACAGGGAAAAATGGTGGGAGTCCAGAAGTGGTCAATCAGCATGATGATAAAGAAGCGGGGGGGAAATGATGCACCCCATTTCTTTTAACTAACTTTCGCCTCCTTTATCACAGAGAATTGCTCAGGGTCTTTCTTACCATGACCTTCTTGTCTGTGGCATGACTTGGGATTTTGAGGAACTAGGAAATAGAATCAAAACTGAAGTATGGACAGAAGCAGGTGTGGCCAAGGTGAGAGCAGAGAGGTCTCACAGACCTGATGATGCTATCAGGTAGGAATAGCAAATACCCCTACTCTAGAGGCCTGTTTTCCAATCCAATGAAATCCAAAACATTTATTAATGTTTTGGCACTGTGCTAAGTACTGAGGATACAATTAATAAAAAGAAAGACAGTCCCTTACAATCTAAAGGGTTGGACAATACACAAAGGAGGCAGGAAAGGGGTTGGAGGCTGGAGATGGGGGACACATCAAGGGTATCTTCTTCCATGGAGATGAAAGCAGGCAGAGCAGCAGGTAGAAAGTGGAATGAGCTGAGTCCAGTTTCTGCCCTCTGTAGAGGAAGGCATTGGTTTGATACACTACCCTCCAGCCATCTAATCATAAAGCAGAGGAGGCCAAGGGAGGTTGTATCAGTCAAGGCTTGAGTTAGCCCCATGGTGTTAAGTTTCGAAGTGATGAACTTATCCTGAGAGGAACATCTTATTCTGTGGAGTTGAAACCAGAAGGAGCAGCAGATGCAAAATGGAGTTCTGCTGATAACAACTAAATTCTTAGAAACTTGATACTTAGATACTTGAATCTATTTTTTCTTCTGGGTACAGTGGATAGAATGCCAGTTCTGGAGTCAGGAAGATTCATCTTCATGGGTTTAAATCCAGACTGTAGCTGTGTGACCCTGGGTGAGTCACTTAACCCTCTTTTTCTCAGTATCTCATCTATAAAATGAGCTGGAGAAGGAAATGGCAAACCACTACAGTATCTTTGCCAAGAAAACCCTAAATGGGGTAAAGAAGAGTCGGACAAGACTAAAATGACTGAACAATAAAAAACTTTACTTCCACTTTTCTATGCTCTTCATGATAATACAATGATGATTTTTGATTCCTAGAAGCAGCATTATAGTGGTAAGATACTGAATGTGGAGGCAGAGAGTTTGGTGCAAGTCCCAATTCTGCTGCTTACTAGCTGTTGGACCTTGAGCAAGGTAGTCCTCTTCTCCGGCCCTCAGTTACCTCATCGTAAAATGAGTGGTCTGGACTAGAGGACCTAACAGATGTTAGAACCTTACAGTTCTAACATCAGGTGCCAGCTGGACTAGACCTTCTCTAGACCTGATGTAGCGACTTCCCATGGGAAAAAATCATGGCTATTGTTAAGCAACAATTACAGATGGGAGCAACATCCACTCCCTAAGTAAAGTTATCCAGCCAGAGGGGCAGAGGGTAAAAATCTACATATACTGAGTTATCACTGTAATTTCCACGTGCACACTGTGATAAGAAGCCTTCTCTCTGAGCCTCAGCTCATCTGTGAAATAGGGATAAAAATACTGAGAGCTGTACTGATATGATGTTGTCAAGAGGTTCAATGTGAAAAAGTTAATCATGCTGTGCAGATTTGTCAATAGTAATAATTCTCATCTATAAAGTGCACAAGGTTTACACAACCCTCTCTTCACAGCTACCTGTGAGGTAAGTGATAGAAGTAAAATTGAGAAAAACTAAGCTCAGTCCAATATCTTGGTCAGGGTTGCATAGCTAGCAGTATCTAAAGCTTGAATTCAAGCCCAGCCCTTCTGACTTCCAGTTGGATGGTCTTTATGCTAAACTATGTTTCCTCACAGGTTATTTTGTATATGTGATGTGACTGGCTTCTTTGAAGAGTTGTATGGGAAAATCAGTTCCATTTAGAGTCACACATAATAAGTATTTGTTGAGCTAATTGTAAATAGCTTGGTTACTTATATGCCCCATTGTCAGCACCACAAGTTATTATTTTTTTAAAAAATATTTATTTATTTTTATTTGTCAGCATTTACTTCGATAAGATTTTGAGTTTTAAATTTTCTCTGCCTCCCAAGATAGCATGCCGTCTGATATAGATACTACATATGTATTCATATTAAATATATTTTCACATTAGTCATGTTGTAAAGAAGAATTAGAACTGATGGGATGAACCACGAGAAAGAAGAAACAAAGCAAAGCAACAAAAAGAGAGCAAATGATATGCTTTGATCTGCCTTCAGACCCCCACTTCTTTCTCTAAGTGTGGACAGCATTTTCCATCATGAGTCTTGGAATTATCTTAGATCATTGAACTGTTGAGACAAGAGCTAAGTCTATCAAAGTCAGTCATCCCACAATGTGGCTGTTACTGTGTACAATGTTCTCCTGGTTCTATTCACTTCACTTGGCATCAGTTCATGTAAATTTTTCCAGGTTTTTCTGAAGTCCACCTGCACATCATTTCTTGTGGGACAGTAGTATTCCATTACATCTATACACCACAACTTGTTCGGTCATTCCCCAATTGATGGGCATCCTCTCAATCTCCAATTCTTGGCCACCACAAAAAGAGTGCTGTATTTTTGTATATGTGGGTCCTTTCCCTATTTTTATGATCTCTTTGTGATCCTTGAAGTGGTATTCCTGGGTCAAAGGATGGAAAGTTGGACATAATCCCCTTCTAATTCTGAAGATCTGTGGTTCTGAGTCTCCACCCTTAGGTTGTGATGTTGAATGCAGTAAAATACGAACAGTTATGTAGCTTGATTTTAGTGATATAAGTCCTCACAAAGAGTGGAACACACAGGACAACATGCTACACTTTAAGGTTTACAAAGGGTTTTACACGTTTAATCTTGAATTGATAGAAATGATCAATTGAAGGAACTAGAGATAATTAGCCAATAGAAGACAAGATTGAGGGGAGGGAAGGGACATGGTAATTGGCTTCAATTCAAAGATTGTGACAAGCAAGTCAAAAAGAGATCTGCTGTTCTTGGGTACCAAAGAACAGAGGTAGGAACAAAAAGTCAAAATTGAGAAAAGGTAACTTTCACTCAACATTCCTAACAGAGGCACCTAAAAGTTTAATGGATTGCCCAAGGGACATTGTGAATTTTCCATTTAAGTAGAAGTTGGATGGTCATGTTTTAGGTGTGATTCATGAGTTGGGAGACTGATCCTGGAGACAAAGGACCGGAGTTCAAATCCTGCCTCTGGCACATACTGCCTATTTGACTTCAGGCAAATATCCCTGGACTTCAGTTTCCTCTTCAATAAAATGAGGTGACTGGATTGGACAACCTCTAAGGTTCCTTCCAACTCCAAATCAATGACATTATGACTGTGGAATTTTAGAGAAAGGGATAGATAAAGAACCTTTCATAAAGCTATGAAATATAACAGCTTGTCCAAGGTCACAAAGGTATGGCAGTAGAGATTTAATCCTACCTTTCAAATCAGAATTCTAGCATTTTAACTGCTGGAAAGGACCATACAGATCAACTAGTCTCTCTTCATTTTTATAGAATAGAGAGATGCTTTTTAACTTCATCTATGAAAGTGGGGCCCACAGAGGTTAGATAGCTTCCTCAAGGTCACACACTAAGTTACTGTCAGAGCTGGGATTGCATTCTAATTGTTAAACTCTGGAAAAGGCAGATCTCTCCTTTTCTCTCAATACTAAGAATTTGCTTAGGGCCTCTAGGTGGTGCAGTGTACAGAATACCTGGCCTGGAATCAGGAAGACTCATCTTACTGAGTTCAAATCTGGTCTCAGGCACTTATTATCTGTGTGACCCTGGCCAAGTCACTTAACTCTGGTTGCCTCAGTTTCCTCATCTGTGAAATGAGCTAGGGAAGGAAATGGCAAACCACTGCAGTATCTCTTCCAAGAGAACCCCAAATGGGGTTACGAAAAGTCAGACATGACTGAAATGACTGAACAACAGCAAAAAAGAATTTGATTATAAATATTTCTTTTTGGTTTTCATTTTCTCTAGCATGTGTTGATCACTTAAAACTCCAAATCTATGATTTTGTGACTCTGGAGGTACTCCTGCCTCTCCCCCACAAGAGGTTTGCTCTATGTTTTTCTTAATATGAGATTACAGGGCAGATAAAAAAAAACACCATAGTCTATTATTTCTCCATATTCAGATGTTTCAATAATGATCTAGCTAAAATTGGAGACTGTGACAATATATATATATATATGAATTAACAAAATGGTGAACCCTGGTTAAAAAAAATTATAACAGACCAAGGAGGGATTTTTTTTATTTTGAAAAAAAAAAAAAAGGTCCTAGCAACAAAGACTGCAAGGTCCCAATTTGTTATATACTCTCTTATTTCTGATATTGTCTTTTAATTGATATTCATTCATTCCTGTAATATCCAGAGAGAGAATTTTTAGAGCACAAACTTAGCTGTTCAGTCATCTCAATCATGTGTGACTCTTACTGACCCCACTTGGGTCACAATACTGGAGTAATTTGCCATTTCCTTCTCCAGTTCATTTTAGAGATGAGAAAATTGAGGCAAACAAGGTTAAGTGACTTGCCTGAGGTTACACAACTCTTAAATGTCTGGGGCTGGATTTGAACTCAGGTCTTCCTGACTCGAGGCCCAGGGCTCTATCCACTTAATCCCATGGCTGCCCCATATGTTATTGAGGGAAGCCAGGTAGCCAAGTATTAATTAATAACATAAACATTCTTATATGGAAAGAGGGCTACCTGATATGTTGCAAATAGCTGAAATTTACAGCTGGGGTACAGAAATTCGAAGAAGTCCCTCTGCATTAGGCTAATAATCCTTAGTTAGGCATCATATCCGGATTTCCCAAGCTGACCGGGAATGGAGAGTAGATAGGGTATGTTCAATGATTGCTAGTTATGTAAATTTAAACTCTTTCTAACTCAATATTAAAAAAATGAATGTTAAAAAAATTTTACATGCAATTAGGAAATACTTAAAGTAAATAAAAATAATTTTTTAAAATATTTTTTCAAGCCAACTGTTTATAACGAATCTTTTGTTGAGACAACTCTATTAGTCCTCTCCCAGTGGACCCCCCCAGAGGTTTCAGACTAAAATTAACCAGCTGTGTGAACTTGGGGAAGCAACGTCAACTCCCTAGCTGTCAGTTGTCTCATCTATTAAATTAAGGGGTTAATTAGATGAGATTTATGGTTTGTTCTCATGCTAAAAAAAATTCTGAGGTTATTGGGGAACATCTCAGAAGACAGAGGACCAAGTTAGGAGATAAAATTATTGTGACTATAAGGAGAGAGCAGGGGAAGTCTTATAAAGTGGGCTCAAATGGAATGTTTTGTTTGGATTTTAATGTGTCCACTCTCCCGTAGCAGAGGGAGCATAACCATTAAACTCTGCATGTGCTATCTTCATGGGGAGTGAAACACTCTGCTGTGATTATGTTGATTACTAAAGCAGAAAGTCTAAATATTCCACGGATGATTTGTTCAGATCACACCTGTAGTCATTAACAGAATGGTGCATTCCATCAGAGGCATGATGTAGGTAGCACAGTTGACTTGAAAAAATATTTTAAAAAATTATTTTTATTTACTTTAAGTATTTCCCAATTTCATGACTCATCCTGAGGGATGAGTCCTAAATTCTAGTACTGGCTGTCTTAACCAGCTGTGTGACCTCCGAAAGTGTACTTCATCTCTCTGGGCTTCAATGTGAGGTGGATGGATTAGGATCTTAGGACCATATATTGAGACCTGGGAGGGACCTTAAAGACTATTTAGATCAGATTTCTCAAGCTACAAATGAAGAAACTTGAGACATGGAGAAATGAAGCTACTTGATCGAGGGCACATGGGTAATAAGTAACAGAACTGGATTTTAAATTGAGGTACCCCAACTCCAGGTCCAATATTCTTTCTACTATGCCAAACTCTCCTCATTCTTCTTCCCAGAATTCCATGCAAAACAAACCCAGTCATGCATGTATCACCTCCAGAGTTTTCCCCCAAACATCTGTTTGTTGTGTATACTAGAATTGCTATGCCTCATAAAATGGGCTACACATAGATTAAATTTAACAAAATTATAATGCAATTGCTCTGTTTGTTTGGTCCCCTTCTGAGTTTCTTTTTGCTAAGATTTTTTTTTCTTAAAAGCACTTTCCTCACAAACAGCTCCATGAGATAAGTAGTACAAGTCTTATTATCTTTTATTTTATAGATGAGGAAACCGAGACCTGGGGGGAAGTGAACCTGTTTCTAGGGTTGCACAGGTTGTTAGTAAGAGAGGTAGATCTTGAATTCTGGACATCCACCTTGAAGGCTGCATCCTGGATGGTATCGCAAAGGACCATTTAAAATTTACCTTTTATGTAATTTATTTAATCAGTGACTTTTGATGGCTTTCCACAATACCAAGCTGCCTCTGCCAGTTACTAGCTGTGTGAGAATTGTTTCATAATTTCATCTCTTTGAGCCTTTATGCATCTAGAGATGAAGAGCTCCCCTGCCTGGAGTTGTTGTAAAGATCAAAGGAGATGCTGTGTATGAGAATGCTCTATAAACTAGAAAGTGCTATGTAAGTATGAGCTATTATTATTGTAAGGTTGAAAGTCTGACTATAGGGCACTTTCATAACTAATCAGTACTTTACCTTAAGTTGGTTTAACAAATGACATAGAACTGTTCAAGGTGGAAACAGAGAGGACCAATGAAACCTGTGCAGATAGGAGGGGACTTTTAAGCATTGCACTGTCATGCTCCACTGTAATATTATTTATGGAAATGACTGATATCGTTAGCCTCTATATCACTAGAAAAAATGTTTCAAGTGGAAGGATTATGAAATAAATTGGAAACTTGGAGAATGGGAGCAATTTAATAGAGTTGTCAGATGGAAAACTCCTTAAGTTGGACAGGCTGCTAATATGTTGAACTATTGAAATTCTTTTCTCCTTCCTTCCTTCCTTCCTTCCTTCCTTCCTTCCTTCCTTCCTTCCTTCCTTCCTTCCTTCCTTCCTTCCTTCCTTCCTTCCTTCCTTCCTTCTTTCCTCTCTCTCTCCTTCCTTCCTTCCTTCCCTCCCTCTCATTCCTTTCCTCCCTCCCTTCTTCCCTCTCTCCCCTCCCTTTCCTTTGCCTTCCCTGCCCTTCCCTTCCCTCCCTCCATCCTAGGTAAAGTTAAACATGTGTAAGAACTCCAAATCACATAAATAGGAAGCATTGGACCCTAGAACGGTACAGCTGGAAAGGATTTTAGAATATAATCTGGCCCTCTCATTTGAAAAAGGAAGAAAACTACAGCAAATGGAACAATTGTAATTTTACAGACCAGGTAATGTCTTTGGTGTCTTAGTAAAGGGTCGTTGGCAAATGTATCTTGTGATGCCATGATAACATGCCACTGATAACAGTTGCTATAGCATTGCATGGTTTACAAAGCACTTCCTATTCATTGTCTCACTTTTTCCTCCCCACCAGCCCCTGAGAGAAGTTGGACGGGGATTATATTCCCATTTTTGAGATGAGGAAGCTAAGGCCCAGGAAAGTGTAATGAATTGTCTGACTCTGTGTCTGCCAACTCCAGATGAGCCTTGTTTTCTAGAGCCTGACAGCTGCTCCTGTAGTAAGAGGCAAACAATGAAAATAAAACAAACTTACTCTTTTTTTTCAAACAGTTTTTAAAGAATATTCCATTGATACTTTTTCTTTCTTTCTTTTTTTAGCAGCTCTGTAAGTTCCCAATGATATCCTTTCCTTGTAAATAAGAAGTTTGCTGTGTTTCAGTCATTTTCAGCCATGTGTGACTCTTTGTGACCCTGTTTGAGGCTTTCTTAGCAAAGATCCTGTAGTGGTTTGTCATTTTCTTCTCTAGTTCATTTTTACAGATGAGGCAAACATAGTTAAGTGACTTGCCCAGGGTCACAAATCTGAGGCCAGATTTGAACTCATGAAGATGAGTCTTCCTGACTCCAGGCCTGGCATAATGCACCACCTAACTGCCCAAATAAGAATTACAGTTAATCAAAATAAAGAGCCAAATTGACCACGTCCTATTATATATATCTTATTCCACACCTGTAGTCTACCATCTCTATACAAAGGCGGGGGGGAGGTCTGCTTTACTATCAGTCCTCTGGAGCCTAGGGTAACCATTGCATTGATCTGAATCCTTATTTTTAGTCAATGTCGAAGAAATGAAATAAATTTAGTGGTTCCTATCCCTGGCCATGATACTAGAACATGCTAAGTCTGTGGGGAAACAGGACCTCAGAAAAATAAACAGATGATTTTGACTTGCTCCTTATGAAAACCTCATCACCTGCCCATTTAATCATGAAAAAGGAGTCACAATGCAAGAGAACCTTCTTTCCCAAGGGCAGATAGAGTGAGATAAGAACTTTAGATTGTGTTCCATTTAACTTTTTTAAAAACTAACTTTCTTGGCACAAAGCAAGGCAAAAAAGTACATGCTACTAACACATATCTTCCCACTGTTAAGCTTCCCTGGAAAACTCGGAAACCTTTCACGAAAAATGCTAACTTTTCTTCCTACTGTCTTTCTCCAACATGATCCCTCCTTTGGTGATTTTTTTTCCTACAGCCAAGAATTTAACTCAAAGAAATGACCTGAAATGCCCTGTGTGTAATTTTCCATAATCAAGCATGTTTGTATTGACCAGTAAGAAATCATCTTCCACTCTTTATGCCAAGTCCCTCATCTCTCCAGGGGAGGACTCTCTCTGGCTCTTTGTAGATAAGTCAGAGCAGCAGCCTATTATCTCCCTTAGAGATGAGAATCAAACCGGTTCTTTTTGACCTGGGTATCTTGGGTACCTTGGGTGTCCTCTGGCACTGACAGGAGAATGTAAAAACCACAGCACTAATAACAGCAGCAAGGAGAATAGTTCCAACAATAAGTCATCATGCCCTGAACACCCACTCCATCACCCATACTGTGAGGTTGAAGAACAGGCAGTTAGAGTGATGTAAAATAGGGACCTTGTGTACCTTGACACTTCCGCAGTAGTTATGGAGGCTGGAAGTGGGCCATGGAGCAAATGATACTCTCTCATTTTCTGGACCCATTAGGAGGCAAGACACATAAGGACAATAACAATAACAAATAACGTTAGAACAACAATAACTAGCACTTATATAATACTCTAAAGCTTGCAAAGCACTTTATCTCATAATCAAAGCAAAATTACTAAATCAGAAATTAATCAGAAATCAATAAATCAGAAATACCAACACCTTTGCCCACCAGAAATGCGTCAAGGCAAATGGCATTGACTACTCAAGCAGACAGATGAGGATGGCCCGGGGTGGGGGGGGCGGGGAGGTTACAAATATCTTCATGGTGGGTCAGAGTATTATAACAAATTAGAAATTGATCTCACCAGTTGCATTCAAGGTGTCATACTACATTTTATCCATACTAGCTTCAGCTTCTGGGCCTGGAGTCAGGAAGACTCATCTTTCTGAGTTCAAATCTGGCCTCAGACACTTACTAGCTGTATCACCCTGGGCAAGTCACTTAACCCTGTTTGCCTCAGTTTCCTCATCTGTAAAATGAGTTGAAGAATGAAATGGCAAACTACTCCAGCATCTTTGCTGAGAAAACCCTAAATGAGGCCACAAAAAGTCAGACACGACTGCAATAACTGAACAACATGAACAAAAACCCTCAGCTTCAACTTGCTGACCCTTATAGGGCAATCCTAAAAAACAAAACAAAACAAAAAAAACTTCATCTCTAAACCCAGATTAGATGAAATAAGAAGTAAAGTTGAGGAGCTAATAAAACCTAAAAAGGTAAAAGTTGAAGATTTCAAGATCTTTGAAAATCTCCACTTTTTGTGAATTTCAGAAACTACATTTAATAACAAAATAAATGGCAAAACAGCATCAATATTTCAAATGATTTTGAAAAGAATACTTAGACTGTATTTCTAAAAAAAGCCATTTTGGATTTAGTCTGTCAAGAAGACAAATGGTAGATTTGTGCCAAAACAAAATTAAAATGCTGGTATCCGCTATTCTATCATGAATGAATGAATTCTTTCACAGTATTTTCCAGAAAGTGTAAAAACATTTTGGGTTAAAAAATACCTTGAGAGAGCTACTGAAGATCTTCAGAGAGGTATTGGAAGATTACATCAATATCCTGTTGGTATGTTCGATAGGAAATCTGAATGCCACAATGCCCATTTAAAGGCAACAGAAAAGAGCCATGCAGAAAATAGTTCAGAAAACAAAAATATATCAGAAATCCTCTTCCTATAATCAGCAATTGAAAGCAAAATTTAAAAACTCAAGGCAATAACTAGGAGTCAAAGTAGCTCTCAAAAAATAAAACAATTTACTATTAATTATAATAATATTACATATATATATATATATATATATATATATATGTACTGCTAAAGCTTGAGAAGCAAAGATATGTATCATAGGTAAGACAGAGCCCCTAAAGAAGGAGTATGTAGGGGCGGCTAGGTGGTGCAGTGAATAGAGTATGACTTTCTTTTATAGATATTCCAAACAATGTTCAACCTGCCTTGGTTCAAAGGCTTCCAGTGATGCTGAACATGCATCCGTCTGTCCATACCATTGTTAGACAGCTCTTATTGTCGTTGCTTCCTGGAATCAAGATGAAATTTGTCTCCCTGAAACCAGAATATATGACTAAACAATAGACTCTATTTACCAGTCTTTCTGGAAACTTATTTGAAATAATTGTATTATTTGTAGTTCATCTCCCATGAACTTTTCCAGGCATATGATGGGGCTCAGCAACTGCCCACTCTGGTCCTTCTCTTTCTTATTTTATTCATTTTCTTTTCCCTGTTTCCTCTACCCAAACTTCCCCTTTCCTCAGGCGTCCTGTTCTTTTCCTTCTCTGCCTTGAGGAGCAGTATGGTAAGATGAGGTTCAATGTCACAAAGTGTGGGGCAACAAGACATATAGATAGAGAGTTTTTTAATTCTGTCACTTACGAGTTGTATAATCCTGGGCAAGCAACTCAACTACTTTTTCAGACTAAGTTTCTGTATCTGTAAAATGGGGGCTAATGATCTCTGTTGTACCTAATTCATAGCATGGCGAGGAGAACCTTGGTAAATATTGATCCTGTAACAAATGGTGAAATCTCAATATAAAAGAAAGTTGTGCTTCCCATAGGGATTGGAAAAGAAGTTGTCTAAAGCTCCCTGTAGCTCCAAGATTCTATGACTTTTTGTGATTTAATGCTTATAAGCACGGTGAGGCATAGTACAAGCACTGGTCAGAGATAAAGTGCCTTATCTAGTATCACACAGCAGCTAAGGGTCCTAGCTAGGTTTTGAACTCTTCTCTCTGGACTCCTGGTTCAGCACTTTCCCCCATTATACTATACTAGTGCATATCTCACTACGCAAGCCATGAGAAGTCTTTCTCTGATTCTTTGATTGGGGCAAGGAGGTTGATGTAGAGCTTGGACTGTTCCTCTGTTATTTCTTACTGCCTGACCAACTATCTCTTCTGGCCACATTTGTCCTTGAAGATTCATCCTTATTCCATATTTTGTGTGTACACCATATTTGGTTATGCATTGCTACCTGCTTACACCCATCATGCATCTGTTTCTCGATTGCCCCTTGGATCAATGGGTCAATGTAGCTTTGGCTTAGAAGGTGCTAAGGTTTGTCATTATGGAAATTAGTTTTCATTAGAGTGGCAAAATGGTAAGCAATAGTTAAACAGAAATTCAGGTAGCAGAATGCTAAATAACAAAGGGTTTAATGTGAAGAGAAACAAAACTAGAAGACCCTATAAATGTATATATGAGTATGGGTGTATATACACACAAGTAGATATATAGGCACACCAGAGACAGTGTGTCAAAGTGGCTTGAGATCTAGCCTTGCTGTCAGGAAGACCTGTGTTTGGATACCACCTCTGGTACAAATATATACACACTCCATGATCCTAAGCAAGTATCTTTCCAGTGCCTCCAGGAAATTTTATAAGCCTCTAAATTTCTGAAAAATTGCTACTTTGAATTGGTAAAGAGGGAACTTCCAGAACTTCCTTACCAGAAGTTCCCTACATCAAGCAAATTACTGGTCTATTATATGTATATGTACATGTATGGACACACACACAAAATATTTACAATACAGATTATACATATGTTTGTATTTAGCTGTCTGCATATATAATATGCATGTATGTTTATGTGAATATGTATTTATATGCATATGTATATAAATAGCACCCCACTTTCCCTGGAGTCACTCCTACTTTCACCCTTACTAGTGGTAACTGCAGCAGATGGCTGCTACCTCAGGTTCTGGAGTAGTCTGTATCGATGCATTCCTAACACTTAGCTCACAAGTCCCCACCAGTATGCTTCCCATTAACAGTCAGACAGTAGATACAATTAGCTCAAAACAAAGACATTTGTTAAGATGGTATTGTAAGACTAGTAGCTATAAGACATTCCTCCACATAAACCTGGGGAACACTGCCACCAAAATACACATAGTAACCATGGGAAAAGTACACATAAACTGAGGGCACAATGGTGATGAGACACATACATAGTCACCAAGGTGAGTCACATCTACAGAACTGCGGGACCTTGGTATCCTTGCTGTCTTTGTGGAGCACCTACACAGGTGCCCCCTGGGCATAGCATCTCTTCAGGGAAGGTCACTCATCTGGGCTCCCAGGGTCTATTCCTCTCCACAGTTTATCTGCTGATTGCCAAGATCAGCTCTCTCTTGAGTCCATAGCTGCCAAAGCAGCTTGAAGCTACTTCTCCCCTTGAGAAGCTACCTTTCTGTATCTGGAGAGAGTGTGTTTCTGCTTCCTCCTCTGTGTTTTTGACTCTCTCAAACATCCTTCAACCATTGGTAAGATCTCATGCTGCATGAGTAACTCCACTACTAATTGCCATGGCTTATGGGGATGGGGGAGGAGAGAAAATCTGCTCCTCCTCTCCCCTAAGAGGTACAGAATTGAGTTATGTCCTTAATTGCCGTCTCCTGCCTTTACTGCCTCAAATTGTACTAGATTGTACCTTTCAAGTGTCACCCTCGGGCTATGGCCAATTATTGTTCATGCAATGGAATGCTTCCCTTATGACTCAGAGATAATGATTCCTAATGGGATAACTGAGTAACACCTTGTTAACTTATTAACACCTCATCTTCTATAAAATTACTACATCTTGTGGCAGTTGGTGGTGCAGTGAAATTTGTACTGGATTTGAAGTTAGAAAGACCGAGATCAAATCCAGTCCTAGACACTAATTGTCTTTATGACCCTGGCCAAGTGACTTAATCTCTGCTTCAGTTTTCTCAAGTATAAAATGGGAATAATGACAGCCCCTACTTCTCAGGGTTGTTGTAAGCACCAAATGAGATACAATTATTAAATTGTAAAGTGCTTACTTAGCACAGTGCCTGACATAGAATAGGCACTTAATAAATATTCATTCCTTTCTCCCTCCCCTCCCCCCTCCATTCTTCCTTATAGTTCCAATACCACAGAATCATATTATTATTATTTTTAATCTGAAAGGGATCTTAGAAATAATTTTAATTCCCTAATTTTATAACTTTGACCTCCAAAAGGGAGGTGACTCCTTTCTGAAATAAGGAGGTTGGAATAGATTTTTCTAACTCTAAAATATAGTCTATATTCTTGGGTATTCCTAGCCAGTCACTTAAAAATCTCAGAAAATATGCCAGTTTGGTCTGGATGCATATGTCAACTTCTGTTCCCTTGTTTTTGCCCATAGTGTTTTCTGAGCAATTTTTTTCTCTTTTTTTGGTGAAGAGAGTGGCCCTAAGCTAAGACAACTGTAGCAGTCATGTCTCTCTCCTGACATTCTAGGCTCCCTTGGTTTAATGGTTCATTCCTGTCTATGAGAACATAATAAGAGTAAGTAACTGTTTGGTTTTTGTTGTTGCCAGAGAACAAAAGTATGACCCTGAGGGCTGGGTTCCTTCTACAAGAAAGTTGTAGTTATGGAAATTAGAATTTAGAGAGAAATTAGAGAGAAAAAAATTAGAGAAATTAGAGAGAAAAATGAGACACAGAAGACATGTGGTATATGGAAGAGAACATGGACCAGGAATCAGAAGCTTGGCATTAAGTCCCAGCTCAGCCATTAGCTTTGAGACCTTGGGAAAAGCATTTCAATTCAGTGAGCCTGAATTTGGTCATTGCAAAAATCAGAAAGAAAGATTATATTTAGTAACATTTGAGATTCTCCCCACTTCTGACACTCTTACATCCTTGCCAGATTAAAATCTTAGTCTCTAAAAAGGTGATTAACAAGGTTTTTTCCTCCCCATAGGCTTATAGCAAATGTTCACAGAGGAATAAAATCCATAGGAAATTCAACATTTGTCAGAGCCCTAGAGTCTTGCTGGGTACAGCTGAAGCAGGAAGTAGTGCAGCAGATCTGGGCCATGGTTTGTGGTGGGGGTGGAAAACACAATCTGTCACCATAAGGCTGAAGCCTTGGGGAAGCAGGTTGAGTCAGACCAATAGTCAGCTTACTGAGATCGCTCTATCCTGCTTCCTGTCGTGATACTTCCTCTCTGCCTTCACTTTCGTTTCGGTATCAGCATTTGGCAAATAGTATTAGTACTCTTATAATTACTACTACCCTGTCAGTTCATACAAATCTTCTCATGTTTCTCTGAACATCTCATCTTTGTCATTTCATGTGCCACAATAGTATCCCGTTAAGATTGTAACCCAAGTACCACCCTTTGCTATCATTCTCTTGATAAGATAATTCTACAGAAAAAGAAGCCTGGAGGTTGGAAGAGGGGTTGTGTTTTAAAAGTGCAGGTTTCCTTTCTCCCCAAACTAGGAAAGACTAGAGAAAGTGCTGTTAAGCTTAACTGCAAACTCCAAGTTTTGAAGTTCCCAAAAGAGCAAACATTCTCTTATCTCCCTCATAAAGACTGAGCTGCTGTCACTGCCAAATTGTTTCCCTCCTAGCTACCATCATCTCTCTTCCTTTATCTTAGAGTTATTTAAAAAGAAAAGTAGACATGTAGCCAGGTGCCACCCTTTATCATCCATTCATGACCCACGATTTGTTTAACCATCCTCAATCACTGTTTCCAGTTCTTTGTGATCACCAAAAACAAACAGAAAACCCCAATTTTGCTAAGAATATTTTGAAGTATATGGGGCCTTTCTTTCTGTTTTTAGCCTTGTTAGGGGATGCTCTCAGCAGTGAGATTTCTAGTTCAAAGAGTATGAGTAGTTTGTCCATTTGCATAATTTCAAATTGTTTTCTGAAAGGTTGAACTGATTTACAGCTCAACCAATAGTGTACTCATGTGCCTGTGTTCCTGCAACACCTTCAGCATTGACTATTCTAATATTTTGTTATCTTTTTCCAACTTGCTAATTTTGAGAGAAAGCCTCAAAGTTGTTTTTAATGTGCATCTCTCTTACTATTAGTATTTTGGGGTAATGTTTCATATTGTCATCAGTAGCTTGCAATTCTGTTTGTTCATGATGATGCAAAGTGAGAAGAATTTGGAAGACAATATAAGTAATTAATAATAGTAATAGTAGTAATAGCATCTAACATTTATATAGCACAGACTGTGCAAGGACTATAAGTGCCAATGGGTGCTAAGCCTGTTACAGTTATTATCCCATCAGATCCTTCTAACAACCCTGGGAAGTAGGTTTAATTATTATCTCCATTTTATAGATGAGGAAACTGAGGCAAAAGCATGTAAAGTTATTTATCCTGGGTCACACGGGTAGTGAGAGTCTGAGGTCGGGTTTGAACTTGCCTCTTCCTGACTCCAGGTCTAGTGCTCTATGTACTGAACCACCTAGCTGCCCACATGGTGAACAAAATAAACAATGAACAGAGCAGTGTAAAGGGAATAAAAATAAAAAGAAACTAAGTACTGTATAATTATAATAAGCAAGATTGATTTTGGAGAAGAGGTGAAAAATTGTGCCTCCTTCCTTTCATGGGAGAAGTCAAGGATTATGGCCAGTGGAACACTTCATAACGCTATCAAACGTGGTCAATATATTGGTTTTGCTGAACTGAGTTTTTAAAATCTTTGTTACAGGGAGGGAAATGAATATAATGCAAAAGTGAAAGATGTCTTATAAAAACTTCAAAGAGGAAATTTATTTGTATCTTTTAACCACATTTTTAGTTATGGCCACAAATGTGACAGACCTAGCCTACCCATCAGTAACCTGCCTTGTAGTTGGGGGTGAGTGTAGAATGGGGAAGACCTGGTACTTGTTGCTATTTTTCAGTTATATCTGACTCTTCCTGACCCCATGGGATGTTAATGGGATTTAAGATCTTCCCTGCCCATTAACAGGTCTCACACGGAGTCCATTAAGGGAAGCTTGCTTAGGGGAGCCTTGCTTGTAGGAAGGCTTCCACACCTTTTTGTTAATTTCTAATTAGGTACTGAGCAACAAGGATTGTGATGCCCTCTGGCTCTATAAAGGGTGTATATATATATATATATATATATATATTCTGAGGTTAGCATTTTGCTTTGGGGCTCACTCATTGGAAGACTGTTCTTGTGATATGATCAGAAGAGACTTTGAGCAGCTGTTAAGGAGCCCCCCAGTTTTGAAAAACCCTGATGTTGGTGCTTCTCTCTCTGGTAACTATGTATGTATTGCCTTGGCCAGGCAGTTGGATCTGTCTGTTGAGCTGTGCTAATTTCTCAGACAGTTGGAAGCCCTGTCTGTTGGTCTTTATTTCTCTGCTTGTATTTTCTCTATTTTCTTTGTTTAGATTTTCTCTGAAGTTCAGGGTGCTGACTTTTCCCTGGAACTAGTGAATATAATTTAAAAATATTGTTGACTCCTTAAATAGCACGTCTTTCTGCTTCTCAAGGACAAACTTCCAGGTCTCCAGGTATAGTAATTTCTAGCCAAGGATCGTTCAGGGGTTATGGAACACTTTATGAATATGGTTTTGGCTCAAAGTCAAGTCAACAAGTACTTACCAAATGTCCACTATGTGCCAGACTCTGTGTTAAGTATTTGGGAAATAAAGAAAGAACAAGCAGTCCCTGCTCTTGAGGAGTTCACAGTCCAATGGAGGAGACAACATGCAATGTACAAATAAGATACATGTAGGGTAAATTGGAGATAATCTCAGAGGAAAGGCACTAAATTTAAGGAGGATTAGGAAAGGCATCTTGCAGAAGCTGGGACTTTAGCTGAGACTTGAAGGAGGCCAGGGAAGCCTGAAGGCACAGATAAAGAGGAAGAGTGTTTCAAGCATGGAGGACAGCCAGCAATAATGCAGTCAGATGGGGTAACTTGTGTGAGGAACAACTAGGAGGCCAGTGTTACATGTATATGGAAAGGAGACTGGAAATATAAGAGGGATCCAGATTTTAAAGACATTTAAAAGCCAAACAGAAAATGTAAGCACCCCAGGGATACCATATTACCCTGGAAGTAGTTCAGATAATGGTTGGTCCCTACCTAGGTCTAGACCAATGACCCAAAAAACCAATCCTTTGTGGGTAAAAAGGTAGAAACATTGTGAAGTATTAGGCCTGAAAAATAACCTATTTCCTCTCTTCTTAATTGTGCTGGGGATTGTTTGGCTGCTGCTGTATAATTCACCAATTATGTGGGAGTTGGAGAAATGATTCAGATTCTACATCTTGCCCTGCCAGATCAGTTGCCTGAAACAGATGTAGATTTTATTGAGATATATAGCTCACTCTTCAGGGTAAAGGCTGTTAGGTTTTTTCATTGTTGTCATTGCAGATAAGGAGCCTTCACATAGGATCAAAGGGGCCTTGATTAAGAGCTGGAAAGGACCACAGAGCCATATAGTCTACCTTTATTATTTGGTAAATAGGAAACTTGAGGGCCGTGAAAGTTGAGCAGCATACCTGAGGTCACAGATATAATAAAATAATTGGGATATAAATGAATCCAGGTCCTTAGTCTCCAAATCCAACACCCATTATATTGCACTTTAAAATAGATATTGGGGGGAGATAAGACACTGAGACATACTTATAATGGAATGGGGGAGGGGAGAAAAAAGAGACAAGAACATAGGATGTCTGATACAAAACTTAAATTTTTTTAAGTAAGACGCAGACATCTAGACAGAAGACACTTCCTCTTTTTTGCTCTCTCTTTTAAAAAGATATATATTTTCTGGACTTCAACTTAGTAGGAGTCTTCAAGCCAAGTCAGCCAACAAGCAGAGACTAGAAGACCAGTATATTATATGTTGTCAAGGAGATTCCTGTCCAGGTACAGCTTAGACTAGACAGCCTTCCAGCTTTGAGCTTCTCTAACACTGATCTCCAAGGCCTTGCCTACCATTGCTGAATCAGCGTGTGTACATAGGACACCTAGAGTACTACACTCAGCACTGACTGAGCCAGGGAAAAAGCATCGAAGTCTACATACAATGGGCTCCCCCTGGATTTGGTAGAAGCCTTCAGCCCAGGCCATTCCACTGAGTCACTGCCTCAAGGTCAAGGGAGAGACTTTCATGGAGGGAAGTGGGGAACGGTGTCTGTATCACAGAATTTATGGGATCACTATCAGGATAGGAGAGGGTGACTGTATCAATTCCTTAGCAAAGTGTGAAGCTGAGGAGCACATGAAACTGCTATAAAGGGCTAAATCTTTTTTTTAAAAATTAATTTATTCATTTACTTTTAGTTTACAAGATTCAGTTCCACAATCCCTTGAGTTTCAAATTTTCTCCCCCTTCCTATCCTCTCCTCCCCCTCCCCATGGCAGCGTGCAATCAAATATAGCATCTACAAATTCCTTCACATTAAACATTAGCCAGGTTGTAAAGAAGGATTATAATTGATGGAATGAACAATGGGGAAGAGAAAACAAAATAAAACAAGAAGAAGAAAGAGACCAGGTAGTTTGCTTCAATCTGCATTCAAACTCTGTAGCTCTTTCTCTGGATGAGGGTATCTCTTTCTATCATGAGTCTTTTGGAGTTGTCTTATAACCTTGCATTGCTGAGAAGAGCCTAGTCTATCAAACTTGGTTGTCACATATATGTTGTGTCTATAATTGTGTACAAATTTCTCCTGGTTCTGCTCTTTTTACTCAATGTCAGTTTGTATAAGTCTCTCCAGGTTATGATGAAGTCCATCGGCTCCTCATTTCTTATAGCACAATAGTAGTCCATTACATGCATATACCACAACTTGTTTAGCCATTCCCCTATTGATGGGCATCCCCTTGATTTCCAATTCTTTGCCAGCACAAAAAGATCTGCTATAAATATTTTTGTACATATAGGGCCTCTTCTCACTTCTATGATCTCTTTGGGATACAACCCTAGAAGTGGTATTGCTGGGTCAAAAGGTATGCACTTATTTATAGCAAAGGGCTGAATCTTTGTGGTAAAGTCACATAAAGCTTGCCAAAATTCCCATACCTTATCTATTGATCCTACTTGTTCCCTGGCTTGATGTTCTTGGCTTCTGGATTTCCGGACCACTTGGATTTTGGAATCTCTTGTCCCTGATGTAGCAGATGGTTTAGACTCCTCTGGATCCTGGCTCAGACCTCTCATTCTTTTTCACTAGAGAGGATTCTATTATATATATAATATTATATTATATATTTATCCTCTACAAATGTCCCAATTGCCAAGATGTTCCAATTTTAAAAGACAATTTTATACTTAAATGTATCTGATTTTTTCTTTGCCATCTTCTGCTTCTACTTAAAAGACGAAATGTGTCGAGAGTTTTTGTCTTGAATTATTTGCTTTTGATCTATTCTTTCCCTGCTTCCTCCCTCTCCCTACTCCCTTGTAATTGAAAGTCTCTGCAAACAGCCCCCACAGCTCACTTATTTGTAATTCTTGTAGAAAATGGATGAGGAAGGATGCCTCAGTTTTTATAATCATAGGGTTTTATTACAATATTTAAAGCTGCATTATGCATAAAAGACATTTCGAGAAGTGAATTAAAATGATGTTCTTTAGTTTGTCTTTAAGAATAAGACTTGTACTTCATACCCAGCAGAGAAGTTAAACCATCTGACAGAAGTAATAAGGACCCACCAGCCTGTGACACTTTCCCTATTCCAACTGAGAAATATCTATAGTCATCTTTTAATTATCTGCACTGTTACAGATAAACAATGGCATAGATAATGTTGTGTGCAGAATAAAGTTTAAGTGTTTTTTAGCCTCTCATTCAAGGGACTCAACCAGTTGAACCAACCTACCTTTATACTTTTAATCTTATGCTTTTCTCCACGTACTGTAACGTGTCCCAACCAAACTGGATACTACCATGACTCTCTACGTGGCCTACACTTCCCATCTCTTGTATGCCTGTGTTCACCCTGAATCCTAAGACTAAAATAACCACTTATCTCCATTGCCTGCTATTGAATTCCTGCCAATCCTCCAAGGCCTCGCTTAAAAGCAACTTCTTTCATGAAATCGTTGATCCCCAGCATAGGAAATGATCTTTCCTTACTCAGAATTCTTAGAGCACTTGATTCTTTTTAAAAAAATGTTTTAATTTCAACTCAATTACATGTAAAAACATTTTTAATATTAATCTTAAAAATAATTTTTGAGTTCTAAATTCCCTCATTCCCTCTCTTCCCTCCCCCTTCATTGAAAAGGCAAACACTTAAATATAGATTATATATGTACAGTCATGCAGAGCATTTTATATTAGCCACATTGCAAAAGAGAACAAAGATAAAAGGAAGGAAGAAAGGAAGAAAGAAAAAAAGAAAAAGAAAGAAAGAGAAAGAGAAAGAAAGAAGGAAGAAAAGAAGGAAGAAAGAAAAAGAAAGAAAGGAAGAAAGGAAGGAAGGAAGAAAAAGAGAGAAAGAAAGAAGGAAGGAAGAAAAGAAAGGAAGGAAGGAAAAAAACCCAAGGGAAAAAAGTAAAAAAAGAATGCTTTGATCTGCATTCAGACTCCATCAGTTCTTTCTCTGCAGATGGAAAGCATTTTCCATTGTGAGTCCTTTGGAATTGTCCTAGAGAACTTTAAAATTCTTCTCTGAAATTTGTTTCATCGTCAGGAAAATAAAAGAATTGAGTTAGATAATCTCCAAGATCCCTTTCAGTTAAAATCTATGGTCTGTGAGCCATTGTGTTTTATAGTTCTTTGCTTATTTGTTGGCCCCTCCATTTTAAGCTCTGTTATGATGATAAAAGCAAAAGCTTACATGACATTAACTCAGTGCCTTACAGTTATAGTGTTCTATATACATTTCATTTGGACTTCCAAACAACATGTGAGAAAAATAGCTCTAGTATTAGTGTCCCTATTTTATACACATGGAAGTTGAGACTTGAGGTGAAGCTTCTGCCCAAAGTATAAAATGGCAGAACCAGGCTTCAGACCCAAGTCTCCTGATTCCAAATTCCAGACTCTTCCCATTATGGAACTTACATATTACATATGCCTATACTGTGCACATTTCACAGTATATTTTGCAATATAATTGTTTCTATTCAATATTCCCTACTGTAAAAGAAACACCATAAGGGCATTTTTAAGCATATTAGCTTATTTGTAATCATACTTTAATTAGAGTTTACAAAGCACTTTATAGGTATTTAATTTGTTGGTAGTGTAGGTGAGTCTCAGAAAATATGGGACTGGCAGGCAGAAGACCTGGGTACTAAGGCTGGTTTTGCCCTTAATTAACTGGGTTTTAGTTTCTTTGCCTGTACAAGCATAATTGTTGAACAAGACGATCTCTAAAAGTCTGTTTCATCTCTAATTTTATGTTATGTTTCCCATTCATCTGTTCACCCTCCTCCAAATGCACATTAGCACTTAGCACAGGGGTTTGGAGAGAATAGACATGGAATAAATATTTTCTGTTTGTTACCATCAATTGTTTGTCCTCTACTTTCAGGGTCAGTGGCCGGGGGGGTCTGATGGGAGTAAAATCAGTAGGCAGTAGGTTCACAGCAGATCATTAAGGGTCTTTCAAATACATTCTTCTGGGGGGGGTCTCTTCACAGACCCTGAAGGTTTCATTGATCTTCCTTAGACAATAGATCGTTTGTGCCTTCTCATTCCTATCTTCTGGCTAAAGGTCATTTTCCAGGTCCTAACAGTAATCAAGAAATAGAGGTTGTGGAATAAGAGACCAGAGAACTGAAAGTGAGAACTGAAAGGCATTTTAAGGGACTGGTCCCCTCCCTTTCTTCTACCGATGAGGAAAATTAATCCCCCTGTGGGGTAAACAGATTATGTAAGGTCACAGGTATAATGCAAGAAAGTTAGTATTTGAAACTGAACCTTTGGATTCCAGATCTAGTAATATTTCTTTTTCACTCAACTAGCAATAAGTGTCAACCTTGTGTCAAACACCATGCTGGGGATAGTGAGGTATAATAGAGAAGGACCACAGAACCATTAAATGCTAGAGCTAGAAGGACTTTATAATTTCTTCCACTTAGTACAAGCTTTTTGTTTTTCAGAGAAGGAAACTGAGGCCTGGAGAAGGAAAAGTGAATTACGTCAGATTTAGCTAATGATCAGACCGAGATTAGAACCCAGGTCTTATTTACTTTCCATCGAATATACAGGATGATCTGAAAGTCTTAGTGCAGATTTTCGATACTAAAACTTTAAGCTGTACTTAAGGCTTTTGAAACACCCCACCTTATTCATTCATTTAACAGTACACTTTTGCTAGACACTAGAGAGAGAAATCTGCTAGAAAACACACACACACATATCTATATCTATGTCTATGTCTATATCTATATCTGTATCTGTATCTATATCTGTATCTCTATCTATCTATCTATCTATCTATCTATCTATCTATATATATATATCAGAGAGCTTAGAGTCTAGTATTGGCTTAAGACAAAAAGATAGATAACTAACACATACTAAGTAGAGAGATGCAAGATAATGTGCTTTGTGGGGTTTGGGTGAAAGAATTGCTCCTGCTGGTGACCAAGTGACCAGGGAAGGTTTTAGGCAGGCAATGGGTTTGAGTTGGGCTTTAAAGGAAAGGTAGGGAGTTACCATGGAGCAATGAGGAGGAAGGGCATCCTTGGCATAGGAAACAAAGACCCAGAGGAGGGAGAAGCACATGCCTCATCTAGGACAGAAGGCAACTGAGAAGAGTTAGGGCAGAATAAGATGAGAGGAGGCTGGAAAGGTATTCTAAGAGAAGCCATTTGTAAAGGGGAGGAATTATTAGTCTTTCTTCTCACCAGGCATGGTTTTTGCCCTCGAGGAGTTTATAGACCTTTTGGGGAGACAACATGAATATTCACACATGAGACAGAAAGAATCCTAAAGA
Source organism: Gymnobelideus leadbeateri (assembly GCA_011680675.1). Lineage (NCBI taxonomy): Eukaryota > Metazoa > Chordata > Mammalia > Diprotodontia > Petauridae > Gymnobelideus > Gymnobelideus leadbeateri. The sequence goes on along the minus strand of WOXC01004512.1, from coordinate 74,355 downwards.
CATTATGTTTAAACTAAAGCACTAATTTTTGTGTGTGTGTTTTAAGGTCCTACCATTCTATACTGTATGTTCTAGGGTCCCTTGCAAGCCTTTCTGCTTAATCAATGTGTTAAATTGAACATATCTCGACATGAAGTCAGGATCCCTGAAATCATTGGAATAGAGGTCAATATGTATCTCTGGAGTCAGAGAACACTTAGTGGAGGAACTGAGATACATTTATTCTAAGCATCCTCATCATACCAGAGGCACTCTACATTGTAATCGATAAATCCAATGGCCTTTCTTATTCCACCTGCCCTCTTCTGTGGAGCAGAGGCGGAAATGTCAAAAGTCAAGAGCAGAGGTGGGAGAGAAGTGGGCATGGTGGCCCAGGCATCTCCTTACATTGTTGTCCAGAGCAGGAACTCACTAGTCAGAGAAAAGGGCCGCAGAAGGGAGGCATCTTCACAATTTGAATTCAGGTCTTCCTGTCTCTGAGTCAAATGCTCTAGACACTTGTTCTAAAGTCGAAAGCAGTATGCAACAGGGGAGAATTCTTCCTACCTCATTCCCCACAGTCCACTCTAGCTGCAGCTACATGCCGACTCACATGTGGTAGGAATTTGATAAATATGAACCTGACAACTAAATAACCTTGAGGTCAGGTTTACATTGGCAAAATACGATGAAGGATTAAATCCATTACAAGGGGCAGTTTTGCCTGTCACCTCGAATAGAGTTTCACTCTTGGTAAAGATGAATTCCGTATATTGTATTCCATATCTAAAGACAGGGATGTATATTAACTTGAGTAACAGACTTACAGTCAAACAATCTGGATTCAAGATCTGTGTGTGTGTTGTCTATCTGTGACCCTGGGTAGATCACTTCAGAGAGAAATATCCTCATTTGTAAAATAGGGAAAGGAACTTGTGTTACCAACTTCCCAGAGGTGTGAGGCAAGCACATTGTAATACTTAGAGCACTGTGTAAATGTGAGTTATAATTATTATGCCCATTGTATGGATGAAGAAACTGTGATCAAGAAAGGTTAAGAAATACATTCTAGATCGTGAGCTGCTCTTTGCTGTGGTTGGGCGGAGCGGGGTGGGGTATCATGGCAGACATGGCGCCTTGTCCAAGAAAGCGAGAGTGTTTATCCCTCAATGCTGATAGGTGCGGTTGCTTCCCTCACTCAGAATGATTCTTCTGGTCATCCCCAAAGGAAAAGCCTCACCACCCTCTGTGTTTTGTTTGAAGGAGTCACTATGGCCTTATTTGTTTGGTGTGATCGCTGTTCCTGCCCTGGTCCAACTTGTGATTCTCCCTTTTCTGCCAGAGAGTCCTCGGTATCTGCTCTTTGAAAAGCATGATCAAGATGGAGCAGAAAAAGGTAAGGGCCTGTTTTGTCCCACGCTGCACAGGGCTGGGTCCTGCCCTTGAATGTGGGCATGTGCTGTGGCCAAGTCATGGAGCAGAAGTATGCACATACATACCTATATCTATATGCATATACACATACATATGTATACACATATATACATACACAATACACATGTACATACATATACATGCCTATACACAGGTACACAATACATATATAAACATGTATACATACATACATACACATGTGAAGCTGTGGTTTTCCTTTCCACTTCAAAGAAAATTTGAGAGAGAAAGAAGTAGATTTCTTCCTATTTGAGTGATTATGTGACACAATGGAGGAGCCCTGCATCTGAGGTCTAGCCTTGTGACCTTGGGGAACTTAACTGACTTAACTTCCAGTTTCCTCAGCTGACAAATAGAATGGTGCTTGTGCTGTTAGATAAACACACAGAACACTGGAGCTGGAAGAGCCCTTAAGAGGTCTTCTGACTCAACCCCTTCATTTTACAGATGAGGAAACAGAGATACTGAGAGGCCGAGTACCCACACTAAGTTTGTTGATGTTGTTGTTCAGTTGTTTTCAGTCACGTCTGACTCTTTATGATCCCATTTGAGGTTTTCTTGGCAGAGATATTGGAGTGCTTTGCTGTTTCCTTCTCCAACTCATTATATGTATATATGGAAACTGAGGCAAACAGGGTTAAGTGACTTCCCAGGATCACACTGCTAGTAAGTGTCTGAGGTCAAATTTGCACTCAGGTCTTCCTGACTCCAGGCTTGGCACTCTATCCACTGTACCACCTAGCTGCCCTCAAAATGTAAATTTATGTTAATGAAGAAGGCAGAATTTGAAAATCTCTGCCTATAAAGCCTGTTCTTTCCACTCTACCATACCACCTACCTACTCATGGGGTGGGGGTGATGTTCAAAGAAGATAAAGTGGCTTATGGTTTTTCTCACATTGAGCCTCATTTTTCTTCTCTATAGAATGAAGAGGTTTGATATGACATCTAAGTTCCCTTCCATCTTTAATAATCTATGACTCTATAACACTATGATTTTGTATATGGGAAGTACTTTGTAAATGCAAGCATTATATATATGTGGGGCCACCTTTATTTATTTTTTCTTCTTACACTGTGAATTCTTGTTCTAAGTACTAAAAGTATACTAATGTATGTGAAGATACAGCTACAACAATAATTAACTATGGTTTTTGTGCTAACTCTACAATAATGTCTTAAATTGATTTAGTTTGCTGTTTTAGGATTTATGTTTGGTTTGTCTGTGTTTCAAATTTCAAATACATAACTGAACAGTATAATGATTGGCCCCCTCCACACTTTGAGGGTCATTAGGAAGATGGACCTGACTAGAGTCTGGGAATGGTTCATTTATATGGTAGTAACACTTTAGCAAGTTGTTAAGGACTTCAGACATAGCCATAGGGTTTATGACAGATGTGAAAGGGACTCTGGAACATACAACATAGAATGTTAGAGCTGGAAAGGACCTAAGAGAGATTTTTTTTACTCCCATCTCCTTCCATGTTTATCATCTCCTATTTCCAATGACAATCCTCAATAACAGTAAATATAAATGATAGAAAAATGGGTTAAGTTGCATTAACTTGATTCTTAGCTGGTTGAATGTCCCTACCCCAAAGAGCAGAAGAGATGAAGGCAGAATCTACTCCTATGTTATAGAGAGGATGACGACGATTCCTCTTGTAAGAATTGAGGATTAAAAATGTTCTATTTACAAGACCATTGGAAATACTTTTTAATGAAGGTGCTCTGAGAGTAGAGGTTGAGAGAACTCTAGTTCCCTTAGCCCTAGTTAGGTGGTGGTTAAGACTGAGGGGAGGGACACACTTCTGTTATCTTGGGGTTGGCCTGTCCTGAATGGTCTGGGACTTAAGCTAACATGAAGGAATGACCATACTCCCAGGACTCAGTGGGCTGATCACCAGGGAGTGAAGGAGGCACCTATATATGAGTCATAAGATTAGGAAGAAGCCTGAAGAGACAAAGAGTGCAGCCTGAGAAGATTGAGGAGCTGCAATCCTGGCGGTGGAGAGGGGAAGGAGGGAGAGAATTCTCCACTGAGGAGCAGCAAGGAATGAATCTATCTTGTTAAGCACTCCTATACCTCCCGTATTATTTCTACCTTTAATCTTTCTGGCAATAAAATGCTAAGCTGAAGAGGACAGAGGGATGTAACAGATATGCCAAAAATATGGTGTCCGAGGAAAATGTGACAAGGAGATAAATCCTTCATTCAGAGATATTGCCCTATGTAACTGCAGAAATATAGAATTTGATTTCAAGACCTAAAAATGGAACTGTCCTGTTGAATTTAGCTTGGAAACAGTATTTGTCTCCATCATCTTCCTTCTGCTCATCCTTCCCCCAACACAATCACTTTTTACTCGGACTGTCACAATAGTCTTCTAATTGGTTTCCCTGACACATTGGACATCTCCAATTCATCCTTTACCCAGCTGCTAAAATGATATTCCTAAAGCACAGGTCTGACCGTGTCATCCCCATGCCCCAAAGCACTATATGGTTTCCTCTGGGAAAAATACCAACCACCTTATCCTGACATTAGGACCTTCCACTCCTTAAATCTGAACTCCCTTTCTAACCTTATCTTTCTTTCATTCATTCTTCCATATTCAAGTCAGCCTATTTTTGTTACCATTTCCTGCTGGCTTTTCTTTATCTTTTCCTCCACATTTTTATACTGTCCTTCTTCATGCTCTCTTTACTTCCTGGTCAAAATCATCTTCCTTTCAGGCTCATCTATGATATGTCCTAATCTTTTGACCTTCCCTGGTTACTCCAATGGAAAGTAATTTCTTGCTTCTCAAATATTCCTAGAGTATTTAGTTGATCTGGATCTCCCTTTCTCCCCTTGTTGCGTTCTCCTTGGATATCATGCTTTTTTGTGTGTTTCTGTTGCATCCCCCTGTCCTCTCTCCTATATTTATTATATTATATTTATTATGTTATATTATGTTATGTTATATTAAAATATAATATAATATTAATTACCTCATCTCATCTCACCTCATATTATAATTAGGTCAAAGACTAGTTTTTCTTGTTGATATCCACAGTACTGTCCATGACTTCTTGCACACACTGTTTGTTGATTTGAATGGGACAGAATAGTCTTCTTTTTATCCATGGTGGATTGCTATGGCTTGGTAGAATAGAACAAGCAGTGGAAACAATGTGATTTGAACTCAGGCTTTGGTGTTAACTGGGTAACCATGAGCAGGTTGTTTCACCAGCCCTCCCCACCCCTAGCTTCTGTCTTCTTATCTGTAAAATTGTCCTAACTACTACATAGAATAGTTAAGAGGACAACACTATAGACCTAGAAGCGATGCTCAGACCAGAGTTGTTATTATTATAAGGTTTTTATTATTATCGTGAGTTATTGAGACTGAGTGAGGGGACACAGCTCACTTATGTGCCTTCACTGATTTCAAAGTACCCTAGAAAAGCTCAAAGAATAAAGTAATCTAGTGTGATGCCCTCACCTCTGTAAAAGTCAAGTGTGCCCTTCTAACAGGAACTTTGTATCTTAAAAAAGGCCGACGCCATCCACCTTAGCTAGAGTTTGCCTAATGTGCCCTTCAAAACTTAGCCCTGGGCCTGCTGTCATGTCTTGTACGGGAGTACTCTTGACTAAAGGGACAATGACAAACTCAAATCTGATTCAGTAAGACACAACTTGGCTTACAGGCAAGTCACGATGCTTCTAACAGACCACCAGGGGGAGCAAACTATACAGCCCTGGATCATGAATTTTCAGATGTTAGAGCTCCTAGAACATCAAATGTTAGTGTTGAAAGGAACCTTGAGACAGCATATAGAATGCCAGCGCTACAAGGGACCTTACTGTTGTTTGTCCTTTGTTCTCAAGGAGGACCATGCCATCAGGAAGGTGGTGCCATGACTTACAAGTGAGTTGGATTTAAGTGAGGCAGGGTCACCAGTGAGGCAGGGTCACCAGCCTCACTTTCTCCTCCAGAGTCATCTAGGTCCAGTGGCAAGATATAGATCAGAAATAAATATAGATGAGTGGGAGAGCTTGGCCTTTTTAAGTTAAGGTATTTCCCAGGTCTCAGGAAACGCCCATTTAGTGAATAAGGCTGGATAAGAAATGAGGCAAAGAATGGCCTCTTTTTACCTAGTTAAAAAAATCTGGGAGGGGAAGATCCTTAGGGCCTTTTATCTACTGGGGAATGTCTATTATTAATACATACAACAGAGGTTGTTAGAACTACAAGGAATGTGAGAACATTGAACATCTCCTTCCCACCAGAATCTTGGATTCCATTCCTGGATCCTTTGGTTCTAGTAGGTGAGCTTTTCCCTTGCTGTGAGGGGATCAGACCTTTGGACCACTTCTTGACTCATCATACCTTGCGAGCTCTTCCCTTCTGCTTTCTAGCAGCATCCTTTTAAATATTTTCTCCCATTAGAATATAAACTCTTTGAGGGCAGGGACTGCTTTGTTTGCTGACATTTGTATCCCCATAACTTAGCACAATGGCTAATGTATATTGAGCACTTAATCTCTATCTCTATGTATGTATGTATGTATATATGTATGTATGTATGTACATATATCTATCTACCTACCTAGCAATCTCTCACAGAATGTTAGCTCTCGTAGGGACTGATAAAAAAGGATATAGAAAGTCATAGCTAGATGAGACCTTAAAATAGAGAAAGTAAGATGTTAGAGCTATAAAGGGCCCTAAGAATACAGAACATAAAGTAGAAGAACTTCAAGGGATCCTCAGTCATAAAAGATAAATTGGAGATGAAATAATCTTTAGTATCTATAACATAAAATCTTAAAGCTGGAAAGAACCTTAGAATAGAGAATGTCATGGAGCTGGAAAATACCTTAACATACAGATGTCACAGAGCAGAAAGAGACCTTAGGGATCCTCTCATTTTGGTCTCATTATCTTATAGATGAGGGAGCTGAGATCAAGAGAGGCAGCCAGCCCTCATTGGGTGGCAGAGTTCCAGACTAGTCTTCTTTCCAGTGCCACCTCTCCTTCCTTTAAACTCTTTTTCCTTCTAAGCAGGAAAAGATGTGTAATGTTCTCTTGGATGCGGAGGTTTCAGCGCCACACTCGCCCCCACTGTTCTCTCCTTTTGGCTGACAGACTTCCCATGTCTTCACTTTCTCATTTCAGCAGACCTAGTGCAGCCTCTTGCCTGCTTGTATCCATAGGTAGCATTTTTAAATCTCTTCACACAACAAATAGGATTGGAAGCCTGCGGTTACCATGGCATTCCAAAAATTGCTTTTGGAATCCCATAAACATCTTCCACAGACAGGTCAAAGTGGATACAATTAGGGCAGATCATGTTTCTTCAGAGACTGAGAATATATTTTTACAAAGCAACAAATTTGCTTTTCTTCAGTTTTTTGGGTTTATTATTATTATTTTTTATTTTAAAGAACTATTAAACCTAGTTAATGTGTTATCATGGAAAGCCCTGGACTTGGAATTGGGTTCAAGCTCTGGCTCTATCCTTTCTTAGCTCTGTGATGGGGCAAGTCATTTTATTGGTCCAGGCTTTTATTTCTTTATTTATAAAAAAGGGATAATGATGCCAAGCTATATGCCTCACAGGGCTGTCAGGAGGTTCAAAAGAGATAAGCCATGTGAAAATGCTTCCTGACTGTAAGGCTTGTGACTATAAAGAATGAAGATTTGTTGTCACTATCATCATCATCATCATCATCATCATCATCATCATCATCATCATCATCATCATCACCAACATTTTGATCAAGTTCTTGCTTATACACTGTAGTGACCTGTACAAACAAATTTTCACCCCACCAAAGAACATTGAAAATTGCCATTCAGTCAATCAAATCAATCAAACAAGCATGAGACACCATTTTAGGTTCTGGAGATAAAAAGATAAAAATAAAAGAGTCCTTGCCTTTAAGGAGCTTATACTCTACTATTGACGCAATATAACTAACTCTGTATAGAAGCCTTCAAACTGAGTCCATCCTAAAACATTTATCAGATTAAGAAGCACATCAAACAACCATTCAACAAGTATTTATTAATTGCCTACAAAATTCCAAGAGAGAATTCAAATTAAAGATGAAGGAACAGAAGAGAGGAATTTAAGGTGTCACCAATAAAGTAAAGACATTAATGAGTTAATGGGCTTCATTGCACTTTGGCTTTCCAAAAAAAAAAAGGTTGACTGCATTGGAGTAAATGAACAGACAAAATCCCATTTTCAGTGATGTACAAGGAGGCTTTTGAATTAATCCAAAGAACTTGATTGCCAGGCAGACCAAAGGTTGCTAAAAGTGGAAGGGAGAAGAGAGACTACTCCAAGAAATAGCACAGTGGAAAATTTTATTAAGATGAGAAAGCTATGTGAGTTGGAATTATTTCCTGCAAGCAAAAGAAAATAGTATTATTGGGAAGCTAAGGTTCCTAATGCTATAGCCTCTGAGGACAGGAAAGAATAATTCTTAACCTGGCTGAAAGTGACGTGAAAGAACTTTTAGTAAATTATCGCATTAAGCACCATGCCTGTGGCTAGCCTGCACATGTTAATGAAAAGAGAATGAGGGAATAAGGGAAAACTTTGAAATTTTATTTCAGGGCCAGGTAGGGGGGAAATAAAAGTCAAGTTGTAATATCTCCTCTAGTGCATAGTTAAAATAGTAAAAATTAAGGCATTTGTTCCCTGTTGAAATTTGCTTCAACTAAATTCAATAAATATTTATTAGTAGTTACTATGTGCAGGGATCTGTGTTAAGCAAGTATTAGGGGTGGTAATAAAAAAGGAAAACCGCATTGAGTCTCTTATTTAAGGAGCTTAGAATTAAGCATGGCAGATGAGACATGTATGTACAGAAGAAACAGTGGCATGAAGTTGAACGTGGCAGGGATATAAAGAGAGACCATTTCAGACTGCCGTGATCAGAGAAGCCTTCCTGGAAGAGGTGGTGTTTGAGCTGGATGTTGCAGAAGAGCCAGGATCATAGGATTTACAACCCAGTGTGAATGGTAGGTATCATCCAGTCTCACACTCTTATGTAACATCTGTAAGTGACCCAGACTAGACTTTAGATCAGTTCTCTGATTCCCATTGGGCCTCACTGCCTGGAATGATAATTTTGAATATAATGTACATACATTTTAAAGGGTGTCCAAAGGAAGTATATGATGACTTATCTGAACTGATCCCATAGTAAACTAAGCAGAACCAGGAAAACACTATTGAGATGGAGCTGGGAATCTACTACTGGAATCAGGAAAGGTGTGAGCAAAGAAACTGAGACAGGAAACTGTGGGACCCTGCTTGGAGGATGACAATAGTCTTGTTTAGCTGGAAGGCAGAGGAAGAGGTAGAGGAGGAGGAGGAGGAGGAGGCAGAGGAGGAAAAGATAAAGTTTTTAAGATTTTGGAGGGCCTTGAAATTTAGCCTTTGCTTTAGTAGATAGCAGGGAAAGTTATCATATGCATGGATTTTTGTACATATGCTGATTCTAATTATGAAGCTAGGGTAAACTTGACATCCATATTCTCACTTCAAGTACTTATGTGTCTGCTATATGTGCAGAACTGTGCTAGCCACCACGAAACCCAATGAATAAGAAATATGTGCTTACATCTGAAGAGTTTGTTCATTCAGTTAAGGGTTTGGAAGAAGGGGAATACGCATTGATTAAGCACCTACTATTTGCCAGGCACCATGTTAAGAGCTTTAAAAATATTATTCCCTTTCATTCTCACAGCAACCCCCATGAGGAAGGTGCTTTTGTTCAGTTGTTTTGGTCATGTCTGAGTCTCCGTGATCCCATTTGGAATTTTCTTGGCAAAGATACTGGAGTGGTTTGCCATTTCCTTCTCAAGCTCATTTTATAGATGGGGAAATGATGCAGTGTTAAGTGCCTTGCCCAGGGTCACAGAGCTAGTGACCTAATGTCTGAGGCCAGATTTGGACTCAGGAAGAGAGGAGTCTTCCTGACTCCAGGCCTGGCACTCTATCTACCGACCATCTAACTCCCCCTGAGGAAGGTGCTACCAGGTAAAGAAACAAAGTTGATTAAAGACAATGCCCATGTCAAGTGCTGTGCTATATGACAGAGTCTCTCAGTGATATAAGTATGTGGAAAAGGGAAAAATCAGATATCCTATGGTAACACAATGAAGGGTCTGTGAAAAATGGAATTTGACCTGGCCCTAGAACAACAAGTAAATAATTAACCTGAATGAAGTGGAAAATAGGAGATGAAGTTAAGTAGGGTAGGGAGGGATTATGGAGGTGCTTGAATATCAAGGTGATGAGTTTAGACTCCCAAAGGCAATGGAGACCTGCTGTAAACTTATTAGCAAGGGATTGACTTCAGAAATGCACTGGCTCCTGTTAGAACAACTTCGTTGAGATTTAATGCAGACTCTCCTAGGGTGGCCTCACACACTTACTAGCTGTGCAACCCTTGACAAGTCACTTAACCCTGTTTACCTCAGTTTCTTCATCAGCAAAATTAACTGGAGAAGGAAATGGCAAACCACTCCAGTGTCTTTGTCAAGAAAACCGACAGTGGGATCACAAAGAGTAGGACATGACTGAAAAAATGACTGAAAAACAACAACTCCCAGGGTAATTGTGCTGTTTTTAAGTCTTTATCCTAAGGCTATATCTGCTCACCTCACTTACCAAGAGAAGGCACAGAAAAGACAACCTGCTGGCACTGGAGTCTACAGAACAAGAGAGCTTAGTCACTTTGCACTTTAAAGTTAGTGACTTTTGCTAATTTTAGCAGAACAGTTGGAATGTTGGGAGTTCTTTAATTAAAATGGGCACATTAAATAATCAGAAGCTTGGCATAGGGAAAGCGTGCTAGATCTGGAGGCAAAGAAGCTCACATCCTACCCTGCCATGGCTGTTCACAGTTCTGACCATGTAGCTTAAGCAAACCATTTCACCTGCTCTGCCCCTCAGTGTTCTCCTCTTCAAAGTGGAGTGGGGTTAGCTGAAGGAGGTCAGAGGCAGAAAAGCTCCCATATGGACCAAAATATCTGTAACAACCAAGAACTAGAACTCACTAGCTGCTTTTCTATTGGAGAATGGCTGGAATAGTTACAGCATACAAAGGCGACGTGGTTACCGTACCTGAAGAAATGATGAATGTGAAGAATTCAGAGAAGGTGGTTATGACATGCAATAGGATGTATGGGAAAGGCAGCAGAACTGGGATCACACCAAATGGAAAGGCAAAGGACAACAAAATTGAAACTGGGTACTAGATAATTATAATGACTAAGTTTTGCCTCAGAGAAGAGTGAAGAAAATGGATTTCTCTCTCTTCTCTCTCTTCTCTTCTCTCTCTCTCTCTCTCTCTCTCTCTCTCTCTCTCTCTCTCTCTCTCTCTCTCTTGCATATTTGGGAAACTGCAGGGTTAGAACAGTACATATATTATCAGATTCAGATGATGTGTTTGTTAGTTTTCTTTAACTGTTTTATTTTACATTAAAGGGATAGTTCTCTGCATAGGCGAAGGGGTGGGATGTATTGCAAAATTAAGGCAATATAAAAACAAAAGCTATCATATATTTTATAAAAGAGTTGGAAGAGATGATCCCAAGATCTCACCATTAAATCCTATGATTAGTTTTCTTTCTAGTGCAAACCTTCCTTAATTTGAATTTATCTCCCACAGTGATTCCACTGTGGTATATGTTGGTAAAAGAGGTGGTCTTGGAATTGTTCCACCTTGGTTCAAGTCCCAGTTCTGATACTTATTAGCTGTGTGTCATGGACAAATCATTAATGTCATTTCTCTGAGCCTTAGTTTCCACATCTATAAAATGGGATAACATTTGTTCTATCTGTTTTATGGTTCTAATGTTCAATTTCCAAGCCTTAAAACTCCTTATAAATATAAGACTATTAATGGAAATTCCAACTGTCAGTCATAGACAAAAGAACCCCATTATTGCTAGTTTCTTTTTCTTTCTTTTTTTTTTTTTGAGGGCAGTTGGGGATAAGTAACTTGCCCAAGGTCACACAGCTAGGTGTGTGTGTGTGTGTGTGTGTGTGTGTGTGTGTGTGTGTGTGTGTTAAGTGTCTGAGGTCAGATCTGAACTCAGGTCCTTTTGACTCCAGGGCCCCGCTCTACTCACTGTGCCACCTAGCCGCCCCCAATATTGCTAGTTTCTTAAGGCATTCCTGACCACAGAACAAAAGCAGCAATGGCTGAATGGGCCAATTTTAGATTGGCAGTCATCTTTGAGAACTGGGGGGAGGGAGTGCTTGGGCAAGATAGAATTAGCTGTTAAGGATAAATCCTTAGATTTAATCTAATTTAATAAATCCTTAAACAATAGACACAACAAAGTATTTTTCAACAAAGATTGGCCTTCTAGGGATACCAAATTAGAATGTGAAAAAGGAAATGTGGCAGCAGCTTAAAAAGCCTTACTTTGAACTTTGGAAGAGAGCAGAATCAAAACCCAGACCACTGAATCTTTCATGCAGCTCATAAGCCCAAAGGGAATGATGGAACAGTTGAAGGCTAGTGAAAAAGACCTGTCTCATTTTAAAGTTAAAGAAATGTCAAAGCGTGGTGTGAAGGCCAAGGAGGCCTGCCATTTTAAGTTGCATGTGGAGATGAATTTTCATAAGATCTCCAAGTTAGAAAGGACTGCAGATGTCTCCTCATCCAGCCCCTCTCTCCCACATCACCAACATGTAGTCAGTCATCCAGCCTGAGGTAAATGAAAGCACAAAGAGGCACTTCCCTTCTGTAAACTGGCCATGTGCTCAGACACCACTATCCCTGCCTCAAGCTCAGGCAGACACCTTCTGTAGCTTATATGGCATTATTATATTGTGTAGTGTATGATATGATACTGTATGAGGGGAATAGACAATCTGTACCAGAACCATAACTGAAAATATTGGTATTTGGGGCAAATTGAGTCAATAAGCTGAAAAAGGGGGAGATGCAGATCCAACAGGAAATCCCATACAGCATTCCTATAGTCTCATGTGCTGTGGGGCAGTTAAGTAGACAGAGTGTCAGGCATGGAGTCAGGAAGACTCATCTTCCTGAGTTCAAATCTGACCTTGTTAGCTGTGTGATTCTGGGCAAGTCACTTTACCCTATTTGCCTCAGTTTACTCCTCTGTAAAATGAGCTGGAGAAGGAAGTGGCAAAGCACTCCAGTATCTTTGCTAAGGGAACCCCAGATAGAGCCATGGAAAAGTAAGATATGACTGAAAGAAATCTCAACAACACTAATAACAACAACATGGGATAATTAGAAAGGAGGGTCTGAGGAGAGAAGCATGGCTACTGGGAAAAAAAGAGGATCCTCTGGGGCCACAAGCTCCTACTGCATGGAAGAAACAGCCACACCCTATGTTAGGTAGGCAGAGAATTTGACACTATGTCACTGCCCTGGGACAAAACCCTTATGACTCCATGCTAGTGATGGAGTTACAACTCTCCTAAAATACAAGAATTCAGATGAGAGGAGAGATGAGAGGTCACTATAGCCTGGGATGAGCTTTAGGGAAGATTGGCATTGAACCTCGAGGCGTGGTTGGGATGGAGAAAGAAAAAATGTCTCAAATTTGTAAAGCACTTGACAGTTTTAAAAATGTTTTCAGAAATGATCTATTGAAATTTATTGAAATCTATTCAAAATGATCTATTGAAGTCCTTTGCTGGCGGAGATGACTTTGAGTTACTGCAAGCCACACCAGAGGAGTGTAAACTCCAGCTGGTTCCTACTAAGATGAGAGATTTTGGTTTTGGTGAAAGATTATTTGGTTGTCAACCAAGGACCATTCTGACTAGTTACAGAGAGGCTTGTTACCCAGAGGTGGTCCAGCAGGTAATTATCATTAGTATTATGTTTTACCCAAGTTGACTCTTGTGGATCATGTGCTGAAGTCCTGAGGGGTTGAAATAAGCAGCAAGGAGGGACTAGGTACACTAATTGAACTACCTGCAAAACTTTTGAACCATTGAAGCATTTCTATAGATTATGGATGATATAGTGCTAGACTCAGAATCAGGAAGAGCCAAGTGCAAATCCAGCCCAGCTTACTAGCTTTGTGACCTTAAGCAAGTCACTTACTCCATCTCAGCTTCTGTTTTCCTCATCTATGAAATGAAGATGATAATAATACCTACCTTCCAGAGTTGTGTGAGGACAAAATGAGATATTATTTGTAAAATGCTTTGCAAAATTACATTTCCAATTCATGAATATTGTAAAAACCTTTATTAACCCGAATACTTAGGAAACAGATGATTCTATTGAATTGTCTTTTCTGGTTAGCAGAAAGTTAGAAGCCAATCCTGTTTGAACCTATTATTGATGAAAATATTTATAATATACAGATCACCATCTTGTCTTAAGAGTTAAAATTGTTGTTGTTCAGTCGTTTCAGTCATATCTCTTTATGACTCCATCTGCAAAGATGCTGAAGTGGTTTGCCATTTCCTTCTCCAACTCATTTTACAGATGAGGAAACTGAGACAAACAGGGTTAAGTAAAACTTGCCCAGGGTCACACAGCTAGTAAGTGTCTAAGGCCAGCTTCAAACTCAGGGAGATGAATCTTCCTGATTCCAAGCTCAGTGTTCTATTCACTACGTCACCTAGTTGCTCTTCATAATTAAAATACAAAGGACATCTTTGAATGCATCTTAGATAATTGTAAATCTCATAGGTTCTCAATGTCACTATTAAAAAATGATATTGCTTTTTCCTGCTTCCTTCTTTGTCTTCCTGTTTGTCTTTCATTTCTATGTGTTTTCATTCCCACTCAATTATTCTTTCTTTTGTTTCTTTGGTGAGACACCACTGTGGGATTCAAGTTTTTCTATTCTGCCAATTATTTCTGCAGTGCAGGCCATAAATTTTGCTTTCACAATTCTTATTTGTCTTTTAAACCATTCAGGAACAACCTACTGTGCTTCAGTTCTTTTTCTGAAACCCATAAGGTCCTTTGCCTCCTCACTTGTTGGTTCATTTTTCTTTGTTTTGCAATATTAATTCATAAATGTCTCCAACCCTTTTACCTAATCTGGAGGCTCCCTTCTGTTATTAAAATCTTCCTTGTTGGTTTGTCTACATATGTCCAAGGTCTTTAACTGAGTTTTCTTTCTGTTGAGATCTTCTGTAATTTTCTGCCTTTTTTTCCTTCTTCAAGTCCTCCATCTCTTACTTTCAGATTCCTTCCCCTTTGAGTGTGATTACTTTTTTAAAAATTGATTTATTTACTTTTAGTTTACAACATTCAGTTCCACAGCCCCTTGAGTTTCAAATTTTCTTCCCTCCTTCTCCTTCCCCGCCCCCCCCATCATGGTGGCATGCACTTGAATATAGGATCTACAAATATCTTCACATTAGTCATTAGTCAGGTTGTAAAGGATTATAACTGATGGAATGATCAGTGGGAAAGAGGAAACAAAACAAAACAAGAAGAAGAAACGGAGCAAGGAGTTTGTTTCAATCTGCATTCAGACTCCGCAGCTCTTTCTCTGGATGTGGCTATCTTTTTTGATCATGAGTCTTTTGGAGCTGTCTTATAACCTTACATTGCTGAGAGGAGCCCAGTCTATCAAAGTTGGTCATCGTACATACATTGTGTCTCTGTGTACAAATTTCTCCTGGTTCTGCTCTTCTCACTCAGCATCAGTCTATATAAGTCTCTCCAAGTTATTATGAAGTCCATCTGCACCTCATTTCTTATAACACAGTAGTATTCCATTACATTCGTATATCTGAGTAGTATTCCATTATGTTCCTATATCTGGTCAGTTGACAGTTTATCACTCTTAATCTCTGCCACAAGTGACTTCTGGGGCAGGGGACAGAGGTGGCTCCAGCTACATGTTGGGATCTTTCCTGCAGGCTCAGCGAAGTACCACACAGCCACACACATGATTGGTTCCAGTTCCCTCTGTTCCTTGGTTCTTTCTTCCAACTGTTGTGGTACAATGTCTCTGTGCTTCTGTTCTAGCTTAAGCAAGCTTCTGCTTTTTTGATTTCCCATAGTACTTGGTGCAGGGCAAGGTATAAAGTTGTGTTCTATTGCAAACCTTTGGTTTGTCTTATGCAACTGTGGTGGCCCTGAGTTGACACATTAGGGGCTAGTGATTAGCCTTCTCTGCTGTTGGTTCATTGTTTTTATTAACTTATTTGGGTCTTGGTATCCTAGACCATGGAGACAGCTAAAATTGTTTTATCTGTTGTACACAATTACTATTTTTGAAAGGTTTGAGGATTTGGGAGGATTAGAAAAAAATGTTTAGTCCTGCATCTTGCTAATCACTCAACTATCACCACTCTCTGTTAACAGAACTTGACAGACTTTAAATTTATTTAAGGGTAGAATTCTTATGATTATCTAAGCATTGGCCAATATAACACCTAAGTCACATAAAATGAAGGTATAAAGACACGAAAAGGAAAGAGAGACAGAGAGAAAATGAGAGTGAAATGGGAGGAAGAAGAACTGGGAGAGGAGGAGGGTTAGGAAAAGAAAGTAGAGGAGAGAGAGAGGGATCAGGGACAAAGACAGAGAGAATATTCCATGCCTTGTAGCTGCATGGCTCAACAACAGATGAGAAGTCAACATGAGTTGAGACCTATCAAACTTGTAAACTATCGATTTCTTTATCGGTACAAATATGTCTTATCAAAATGATTTCTATTCAAGCACAATAAAATTCTGGATAGTACTAAAGATGGAAGGCATATTTATTTCTGAAATTATGAGAAAAGAAAGCAGAATCAAGAAGCTGTTCCTCTTGTGGATAAGGAAGGGAAAAAAAAGAATGAGTTAAGTCAAAGGGAGACATCACATGACCTGTGTCTTGAATCTCCTACTATTCCAGTAATGCTAGGTCACATACTCCTAGTAAATTTCCTCCTTTCCAGAATGGAGGCCTACTCAGCTCTTCTTGAGGGCTAACAACAATGCTTCTAACACACCAGATTGGCAGCTTTGTAGGATTCTGCTCCATTGATAAGAGCTTCCTCAATCCAGTCAACATGACATGTTAGGAGTCACAATGTTGAATCAAGGGGGTCTTACCCTATTAATAAGCAATATGGAAACCCCTCAATCAGTAACTCATTCGGGACCATCCTTTCCACACAGAACTATTATTTTGGCTGGCAATTAGTGAGACAGAAGTGGTTTATTTTGCATTTACCTTCCATTACCTACCCCATTCCAAATAGCTAGGAGGCATTTTGGCACCAGTTGTTAATTGTGATACTGTCAAGTATGACTGAATGTGTATGACAAGTATGACAATGTGTGTAGGTTTTAGGTATAGGTATAAATGTAAATGTAGAAGGTGTAGGAGATGCAAGAGAATATGAATCGGTCCAAGGCGTCTCTTTGAGTTTAATTTTATTTTGGTTAAATCTTTTATATGAATCTGTTCATTTTAAAATTGGAATAAAACATAAACATTATGGTTGATTGAGAGTGGAAGTTCTGTTAACTAAGACAAGAGCGCTAGGTTTGGATTCAAGGGAGCTGGGTGGTCCTATGTCACTTAATCCACCTCCCATGCCCTTCTCCATTTTGTAGAGGAGGAAAATAAGCCTCAGAGAGGAGACTTTCCAGGGTTACAAAGGTGGTAACTAGGAGAAGCAGAGTTTGAATTAGGGGTGGGGAACCTTTGATTGGATCCAAACCTGAGGACCTAGAGGGCCACACGTGACCTCGAGGGTGCAGGTTCCCCACCTCTCAGTCCCAGACCCCTTGACTCCTCTATACTATATATCTGTCATAATAATTGACTCTGGGAAGGTCACAACTTCTCAGTACCTGGGAAGTGAAATTCCCAGGGAGTGAGACTCATTAAGAATAAAAGTTACAAAGGAGTGGTTGATCTGCATTAATGGAGAAAATTTTCATAGTGGAAATTCCCCAAACTGATGAAATTACAAATGGAGATCTCACACCCCTCAGAAAACAAGAAACTGGGTTATTTTTCTGCTGTTTCTGAAAGTATGATGAATAATTTCATGTTTGTATGCCCTGTCATCCCCTTGATTTTAAATCTCCACCGCCCTCCCGCCCCACCCCCTCGGGACAGAAGCTGTATTCTAGGTAAGCAGTTAGTCTTGTCCCAAGGGATGATGACAGTACCAGAGATACCTTTCATGTCTTTGATTCTGCCAGAAATCACTCTCCAGGATATAGCAGTGAAAAACAATTCTTCTCTGTGTCCCTCATTCCTCCCCACCCCTAACATGAAAATCTGATGGGTACAGAGAAATTTAGATTCTCATGTTAATGTGCCTGGTGGAGAGACAAAAGATCTTAGAATAACTGAAGCAGAAATAGCATGAACAGCTCATCATATATTTAATGAAACAGTAACTATGCCCATTTAAATATTTTATGAGACACCCAGCACTAGAGAGGCTTCACAGGGAAAGCAGAATAAGGGGGTTTTAAATGCCGCGTTTGGGTTTTGTAGTCATTAAGTTGTATCTTAATACTTCCACTTGTGAAATGCAGTTGAAACCATATGCTAAGAAACATAAGTCCTCAGACGATACATAGAATCTTGAGCTCTTCCTTAATGGTTTATTGCATATAAATCTTGTCGCCCCAACCAGATGGTAAATTCCTTGAGGGAGTCTGCTTAGTAGGGTTGGGGAGAGTGCTGGGCCAGGAGTTAGGAGACTTGCATTCTCTTCCCAGCTCAGTACTGCATTTGTGTGACCTTGGGCATGTCACATTACTTCTGGGTGATGGTGGTGGGGCTCTCAGAGGGGCCTCAGTTCTCTCACCTGTAAAAAAGAAGGAGCTGAGTCAAAAGATCTTGAAAGTCTCCTCTAGCTTGAACATTCTAAGTCTTAGTATGGTTTAATTCAAGCGGGTCTCTGCACTGCATGAGCACTCTTCCATTGCAGTGGAAGCCAAGGATCCTGGCTCTGCTGATTCTTACTTGTTGGGACCGTTGGCACTCATCGCCCCTCTCCATTTTCTCATCTATAAAATAAAGGCCATAGACTAGACTAGATAATAACACCCACTATTCACACAGCACTTTAACATATACTTATTACATTTGTAAGTATGGTAAGCTTGATAGTTATTCCCATTTTAGAGATGAGGAAACTGAGACTGGGGGATGCTAAGTCTGGAATGCCACAGTTGATTCAGTGTCTGGAATAGAATTTGAACTTGGGTTTATCTGGCATCAAGTACAATGCTCTGTGAGTTATCATTCCTCCTACTGTGCTGCCTAAGATGATCTCTATAATTCTTTCTTTTCCGGAATCTCATAAACTGAGTGTCTGAGGGTATCAGGTCAAATCAATTCTAAGGTTCATTGTAACTATAAATTCCACAATCGTGTAGAGATTGTGTCTTATAATTGCATTTTTCCTACCATCTGAGCCACATGCTGGGTGAAGGGAAAGGAATAAGCATTTACATAGTACCTACTATGTACCACACACTATGCTAAGCACTTAACAAATATCTCATTTAAGTTTTACAACAACCCTAGAAAATAAGTGCTATTATTATCCCCACTTTACAAATGAGGAAACTGAGACAAAAAGAGATTATGCCATTTGCCCAGGGTCTGAGGCCACGTTTGAACTCAGGTTTTGGTCCAGTGCTTTTGTGTAATGTGATGCACCTTCACTGCTTCAAGGGACTCAGGAGTTAGCAGTCAGTTATTTCTCAACAACTCATGTTCAAGAATATGGTTCTGAGTGGTATGAGTCTTGTATATCCTAGAAAGATATATTGGGTTAATGAGGACCTGGTCTGAAAGAAAATTACTACATGAAGGTATTTCATTTTTTTCTTCCTCATTAAGATTTCCTTTTAGTTTTCCTTTTTTTTTTTTGCTTTATTTATTTATTTGGGTATTTCATGTTTTTGAAATATGTCATTTTTTTGGTATATGGTACTACTTCCACAGAGATAGATTGCAGCCTCACCAAACCATAAGAAACTATGTAATTACCTGCTATGTCCAAAAAAAAAATCACCACCCTATACTCAAGCTGGTGATAAGCCTATTCGAACTTTGCTAGTGCTTAGATGAAAGATATTGAATCTACCACCACATTCACTGGAAGGATTTCCAGTTTTTAAAGATCTGTTGTGGCTGATGCCCCCATGACAAAGCCTTCAAGGATTTAGGGTTATCTCTATACCATGGTATTGGAATAGGATTACATCATTATCCAGAAAAATTATTTTAAAAAATAAAATATTTTGATTCCTTTTGTCCTTCTATCTCTCCCATCACAGTCATTTCCAGAATTAGACCCTCTTAAATCAAAGAAAAACAATTCATAAAAAGTAACTAACATTATCACCATGTCTGATTGTATGTATGCTGCTTTCTATCCTTAGAGCATCCTACTTTTCTTCTCAAGGAAAGGAGGAGCTCTCCATTATCTATTCTCTGAGAGTTTTGTTGACTTGTTGTTTATTCAGAATTTTCTTTGCTTTAAGTGATCTTTTCATTGACATTGTTAAAGTTGTGTATTGTTCTTTTGTTTAATTCATTATGTACATATTCCTCCAATTTTCTATGGGTTCCTCACATTCATTACTTCCTACTGACCAATGACATTGTATTGTGTTCCTATAACATCATTCATTCATCTATTTTCCAACTAAGGAACACTCATTATCCACCTTGCACCCCACGTCCTTGCTTTCCAAGATGCTATGAGACACGTTTTAGCAGAGTGCTGTAGTGGCAGGAGAGCTGGCCTCAAAGTAGAAAGATTGGGGTTTAAGTTCTGCCTCTGACATCTACTGACTGTGTGATCATGTGACCATGAGCAAGTCACTTAACCTAGCACTTTATTTTTATTTTTTGCTTTTTGGAGGGCCATTGGGGTTAAGTGACTTTTCCAAGGTCACACAGCTAGTTTTTGTGTTAAGTGTCAGAGGCTGGATTTGAACTCAGTTCCTCCTGACTCCAGGGCCGGTGCTCTATTCACTGCGTCAGCTAGCCGCCCCTGAACCTCGCACTTTAGGCAAATTTCTAAAACTGTCAGTTGTGGAGAAGGTGCCAGTCTGTATTGGTAAAGGGAATTTTCTCCTTCGGGTTCCCTATACTAATAACATTACAGTCTCTATTCCTCCTTGGTATATGTTGGGCTTTTGCCCAAGATCAGTCAGGTATAAAGATTTTTACCTGAGCCTTTTAAGCACTCTGATTCCAAAAGCAATATCCTGTCCATTGTACCACATGCTCTCGTTATGGCTATGGGTGCTACTTCATCAGCATCCTGCCTGTTCCAAGTCAATATTCCCTGATTATAAAGGCGTTCCAATTCGATAAGCTGGGCCATGGAGGATCAGGAAGTGACACACCCACAAACATCTACAACCCCAGAAGGAGTCAGGTCAGGACACAGGGTAACTGTAGATAAGGTGTTCTTGGTGGCAAGCTCAGAGTGGGAAGAGGACATTCAAAGGAGGCTTCACTAAGAAGAAACAATGGATCCAGAAAACATGGGCAGCATTTCAGTACGGCTAAAGTCTGATTCTAAATAAGCTGCACAAATCTACCTGAACATGAAAAAGGACATAAAACACAGAGACAGTTGCAGTATTGTTAGGGTACTGACTCACAATCTCTAAATATCATTAAATGACCAAGAAATAGGCATGGGAGATTGCTGTGATTTCATCCTGAAAAGCCAGCCTTAAAAAAATATACTCACTTGACTTTTGAATGCACTGTCATCTTTATTTTCTTAGTTGATTTCCCTAACAAGCCTGGGAGGTTGAGTAAGGACAGATACAATGATCATTTCCATTTTCCAGATGAAGACAATGAAGCCTGAAGAGGGGGAAATGGGGGCATCCCCAGTGTCACTCAGGAAGTTAATGACAGTTTTAAGAGTATAGCAAAGTATGTCCTGACTCCCAGTTTGGGATTCTTTCTGTTACATTTCATTGAAGTCAATCAACAATCATTTAAGTACCTATCCTGTACCAGGCACTGGGCACTGGGAATGAAAATATAAAGAATGAAACAATCCTTACTCTTAACGACCTTGCATCATTATCAACAAAGGGAGATAAGAAATAACGTTTTAGGATCTGGTATAGATGGTTGGGCTGAATCAGCCACACAACTAGATACCTGAAGGACAGAGTCTGTTTGCTCTTTGTCCTGGGTTTAGCATCTTCCTTAGCATAAATAGAAATGAGAAAGTTGGTATGTGGCACTTTTCAGAGAAAGGCAGAGCATGGTTTCTTGTGGCTCTCAGTTTTTCACACTTTAATCATGTAACATGTGGACTCCCTCAGAAGACCTAGTCCTCTCAATCAATCAATAAACATTTATTAAGCACCTACTATGTTTCTAGACTTTCCTTCAGAGACTCCCAAATAGAACTCTGAAGAAAAGTGGGGGAGAGAAGAGTATTAGATTGACTACCACACTGAAGATCTAAAGAGCCATGGTGCTGACCTCATTGTTGTATACCTATGAAACCTGGGACGTCTACCAGTACCATGCCAGGAAATTGAATTGCTTCCATTTGAACTAGGAAAATTCTGAAGATCACCTGGCTGGATAAGGTACCAGACACTGAGGTCCTTTCTGGAACTAAACTGCTAAGCATTCAAATTCTCTTGCAGAGAGTGCAACTCTGATAGGCTGGCCATGTTGTTCAAATGCAAAATGTACACTTGCCAAAAAGACTATTTCATGGAGAACTCACACAGGGCAAGCATTCACATGGTGGTCAGAAGAAGTGATACAAGGATGCTCTCAAGGTCTCTTAAGAACTTTGGAATCAATGGTGTGACGTGGAAGATGCTAACACAGGACCACCAAGCATGGCATGCGCTCATCAGAGAAGGGGCTGTGCTCTGTGAGCAAAGAATTGAAGTAGCTCAAAAGAAATATGACATGCACAAATTTAGAGAATCCACCCCTAATGTTCACATGGAATAACTATGCCCAATCTGTGGCAGAATATGCTGAGTTCATATTGGTCTTATCAGCCACAGTCAGAAATATGATAACTTGACTCTAATATAGGGATGTCATTTTGGTCCTCTGAGAATGAAGGACATCAACTAAACAACCAGCCATGCTCCAGGCACTGTGCTAAGCACTAGGGATGCAAAAAGAGGCAAAATAACAGACCCTGCCCTCAAGGACCTTACAGTCTAATGAAGGAGACAACATGCAAAAAAATATATACAAAGCAAGCTAAATACAGGATAAATAGGAAATAATTTTAAAGGGGAAAGTCCTGGAACTAAGAGGTGTTAGGGGAGGCTTCCTGTAGAAGATTGGGTTTTAGTTGAGACTTAAAGGAAGCCAGGGGAGCAAGTAAGTGGAAATGCAGACGCAGAACATTCCAGGTATAGGAGACAGCCAGAGAAAATGCCTGAAATAGAGAGCCGGAGTGTCTAGTTCATGAAATAGCCAGGAGGCTAGTGTCACTGGACTAAAAATATGTGTTGGGGAGTAAGAAGACTGAAAAGATAGAAGGGGGGCTAGGTTATAAAAGACTTTGAATGATCAACACAGCATTTTCTATTTGCTCCAGGAGGCAATAGGAAGAAGCCACCAGAATTTATTGAGTAGGCTGGTGATATGACCAGACCTGCATTTTGGAAAAATCACTTCAGCGGCTGAATGGAGAATGGATTGGAATGGAGACTTGAGGCAGGCATACTCATTAGTAGTCCCTCATCACCTCTTTCCTAGACTATTTGCAATAGCCAACTAGCCTGAGCTAATTTAATGGAGTACCCAGAATGAGGAGAGCATTCATTCTATTTTCCATCAGTCCTGTCTTTGAGAAATTGGACAAGGAAACAGAAGGGGGAAGAAGCTTGGGTGTCCCCAATTTTAATAATGGGCTACTAATGAGAAGGAAATAATCCTCTTTCTCAGTGAAGATGACAGTTTTAAGA
Organism: Gymnobelideus leadbeateri; assembly: GCA_011680675.1. Lineage (NCBI taxonomy): Eukaryota > Metazoa > Chordata > Mammalia > Diprotodontia > Petauridae > Gymnobelideus > Gymnobelideus leadbeateri. The sequence continues at coordinate 50,988 of WOXC01004512.1, read as the reverse complement.
ATACTGATAACATTTTCATATATATATAATAAGTAAACAGTTTGACCTTAATAAGTGCCTTGTAATTAGTCTTTCGTGTTGTGCTTTTATTTCTTCTGGATCTTTTATATAGAATTTTCCATTGAATTCTGGTCTTTTTGGTACAAACACCTGAAAGACTTTCAGCTTGTCAAATGTCTTTTGGAAAAATGCTCCACACCTTTATTTTTGCTGCTCTAAATTCATTTCAAGGTTAATTTTCTGTCTGTGGATGAAATCTGGAAAGCTTGGACATTTCTGACTTATCCCACCATTTTCCCAGAATCCCCCCAAAAGTGAAATTTAATACAACCCTGTGAACCTGTTTTCTAATGTGACCTAACTCTTAAAGCTGCAGAGTTAACCTCTTCATATGCAATATGTGCAGGCTGTCTCTCTTCCAGTTAGCTAGTGTCTCTGTGAGAATACCAATTTGTATGACCCCAGATGAAAGTTTGTGGAATTTGTGAAGGCAAAACCTTCATCCAAGGATGGTGTTCACATTCAATCTAGTTCTTTGGAAAATTCCAAAATTGATGGATTTTTAAGTAAGAGATCAACAAATCCTTAACATAGGTCACATGGAAATGTCTTTCAGAACTCTGGAGACTGTCCATTTTGTTTATTAGAGTATATTGGCAGCCCTGTTTACTATTTGAAAAAAATTGGAGATAAGAGATCTTGTAACAGCATAGATATCCCAGCTGTCAGAGGGCTACCCCCTTTCAGATCATGTTAGTTGGTGATCAAGTTAGTGGACTGTGCAGTGATTCAGAAAACAGGAGGAAGCAATGAATCCATGTTATGGATTCCCCTTTTCCAGTCCAGGAGATTTTTAAATGCATCATTTTTCAGACACCATCAATGGGGACTTATGTCTTCTGCTGATGACCTAGATGAAAGAAAACCACCTTCTTCTGAACCTGGCTTAAATGAGCATGTGCCTGAAATGACCAGTTCCCCTGGATCATTTAGAAATACCCTCAAATCAAAAGCTGCTGTCACTCACAAGCTTCAGGAGCTGAGGGCTCCATCCAAATGCAAGGAATGTGACAACTTAGTCACATTCCACAGGGCAGAATGCATGGAGTGCCCCCTTGCTTGTCACAAAACTTGTTTGGAAACCTTAGCCATTCATGGAAAGTTACATTTGTTTGGTGTGAAATTTGCTCAAGCTGCTAAAAATGCCCCTGATGGCAACCCCTTCATTATTAGAAAATGTACCTCAGACATTGAAAACCAAGCCTTGGATGTATAGAGAAAGTGAATAGAGCTAAAAACATAGAGTCAAAAACTTTGCAAGAAGTGGAGTGCAGATGGTGGAGAAGTGGCAGGGACTCTCTTGAACTCTCCTCCAAACTCCTCTGAACACCTTTAAATAATGCCCCCAAACAAGTTTTTGAGTGGTAGAACCCACAAAAGGATGAAGCAAAACAATTTTTCAACCCAAGATATCTTAGAAAGTTGTCAGGAAAGGTCTATCCCACCTGGGTGAGAGTAGAGCACAGACCAGGGCAGGCTGCACCAGTAAAGACTAAGTCCCAGCAAAGCAGGAGCAGGCCTTGGGAGTGACATCAGGAGCAGTAGTGTCTGCTTTCCAGAACTCTCAGTCCATAGTTGGGAAAGAGGTCAAACAACTGGTCAGAAGGAGATTCCAGGGGACTCTTTGCTGGCACTGAGATAGGACTCTGTTGCTTTACCCATACTCAGATCTGGGTTGCAGTCCTGGGTGGCAGTCCTGGGACAAGGAGGAGCACTAGCACACCAGAGCTTGTGGTGGCAGGGGAGCGAGGACCCTCCTCACAATTTGAAGCCAGAAAAGAGTGTTTGTGGTGGCTCCTGGACAGGAATATAGGCCAGAAGAGTGGTAAACACACCTCTCCTGAGATCATGCCACTCTGGAAGAGCTAAACATTTGCAGGTCCCTAGAATTATCTCTGAAAACAACTGCACAAAACCATGAAGCTTGGGACAGTTTGCCCTCCACCCTTAAAACAGAGCCCCTTTTGGGCAAAGAATTAAAAGTCAAGAAATAGACTGGAAGATGAGCAAACAACAGAAGAAAATTCTGACTATAGGAAGTAACTATGGTGTTAAGGAATATCAAAACGAGAACTCAGAAGTCAACAAGGTCAAATCTCTTATCCACAGCCTCCAAGAAAAATATGATCTGGTCTCAGGCCATGAAGAGCTCATAAAGGATTTTAAAAATCAAGTAAGAGGGGGCAGGCATGTGGCACAGTGAAAAGAGCACCAGCCCTGGAGTCAGGAGGACCTGAGTTCAAATCCAGCCATAGCCACTTAACACAAAACTAGCCATGTGACCTTGGGCAAGTCACTTAACTTCAACTGCCCTGCCTTCCCTCCTCCAAAAAAAGCAAAAACAAATAAAATCTTTTTAAAAAATCAAGTAAGAGAGGTCGGGGGAAAAATAGGAAGAGAAATGAGAGTGATGCAAAAAAAACCATGGAAAAAAAGCATCCTCAGTTTAGTTTTTTAAAAAAGGCACCAAAACTAAAGAAAATAACACCTTTAAAAACAGAATAGGCCAAATGGTAAGAGAAGTACAAAAATCCAATGAGGATAAGAATACCTTGAAAAGCAGAATTGGTCAAATGGGGAAAGAGGCACAAAGATTCACTGAAAAAAAAAGAACTCCTTAAAAAGTAGAATGGGGGGTGGAGCCAAGATGGTGGAGTAGAAGCACAAATTTGGCATGAGCTCCCACTCCAATCACTTTCAATACATGTAAAAAATGACTCTAAACAAATTTTAGAGCTATATAACTCACAGAGTGACTGAGAGAAACAAATCTCCTGCAGAAGGCAGCCTGGCAGGCTGACAGGAAGGGTCTAACACACTAAGCTGGGAGCCAAGCACAGGCCTGTGTGAGCCACATGGTTCTGGCTCCAGGGTGTCCCCAACCAGCAGGAGCCTGAGCAGACTTTAGGAGAGTGAATCACCAGCAACCATGGTGTTTTACAGACGTCTCAACCCATAAATGCCAAAGACAAAGTGAAAAGTCAGTGGGGAACTCTGTTGGAATAGGGGGACAGAAGTGCATAATCTGGCACTTCTGTGAGAAGTGGAAGAGGCATGGTGGCAGCTGCAGCTGCTGCAGTATGGCTGCTTCTGGAGCTCCTGGCCTGCAGATTGTAGGAGGACCAAGTGACCATTCCAAGGGTAATTGTTCTTGCTTTGACCTGCTTGGATCTGGGTCACAGTCTTGGGTGGTGGTCCTGGGGTGTGGAATGCCAGTGTGCCAGAGCTTGTGGGGGCTGCAGACATGGCGCCCTTTTAATAACTCTGGCAGGTGCAAAAACCCCAATGGTTTGGGACAAAGCTCTCTCCATTCTGGAAGCAGAGTTATACCATAGCAAAGAGCTCAAAAGCCAAGCAATTGGCTGGCATGATGAGCAAGCAGAGGAAGCATAAACAGACCATTGAATCCTTTTGGGGGGGACAAAAAGGATTAAAGCATGGAACTGGAGGGGGACAATGAAGTCAGAACTCCTGCATCAAAAGCTTCCAAGAAAAATATGAACTGGTTACAGGTCATGGAGGAGCTCAGGAAGGATTTTGAAAATCAAGTAAGAGAAATAGAGGAAAAATTGGGAAGAGAAATGAGAATGATGCAAGAAAATCATGAAAAGTGTGTCAACAGCATGCTAAAGGAGACCAAAAATACTGAAGAAAATAACACCTTAGAAATAGACTAACTTAAATGGCAAAGGAGACCCAAAAAGCCAATGAGGAGAAGAATCCCTGAAAAAGCCAAATTTGCCAGATGGAAAAGGAAATTCAAAAAACTCACTGAAGAGAATAATTCCTCCAAAATTAGATTGGAGCAAATGGAAGCTAATGACTTTATGAGAAATCAAGATACTATAAAACAGATTCAAACAAATGAAAAAACAAAAGGCAACGTGAAATATCTCATTGGAAAAACCACTGACCTGGAAAATAGATCCAAGAGAGGTGATTTAAAAATTGTTGGACTACCTGAAAGCCATGATCAAAAAAAGAGCCTAGACACCATCTTTCAAGAAATTATCAAGCAAAATTGCCCTGATATTCTAGAACCAGAGGGCAAAATAAAAATTGAAAAAACTCACCAATCACCTCTTGAAAAAAATCCCCAAAAGAAAACTCCTAGGAATATTATAGTCAAATTCCAGAGTTCCCAGGTCAAGGAGAAAATACTGCAAGCAGTCAGGAAGAAACAATATGAGTATTGTGGAAACACAATCAGGATAACACCAGACCTAGCTGCTTCTACATTAAGGATTGAAGGGCTTGGAATATGATATTCTGGAGGTTAAAGGAACTAGAACTAAAACCAAGAATCATCTACCCAGAAAAACTGAGTATAATGTTTCAGGGGGAAATATGGTCATCCAATGAAATAGAGGATTTTCAAGCATTATTGATAAAAAAACCAGAGCTGAACAGAAAATTTGACTTTCAAATACAAGAAGCAAGAGAAGCACGAGAAGGTAAACAGGAAAAAGCAATTATAAAGAACTTATTAAAGTTGAACTATTTACACTCCTACATAGAAAAATGATAACTTTTACTCATAAGACTTTTCTCAGTATGAGGATAGTTAAAGGGAATATATATGTATATGTGTATACATACATATATATGTAAGTATAGGAAGGTGTATGTGTATATAAATATATATGTGAGTGTGGGCATATGTATGTACATGTATACATAGAGGGCACAGGATGAGTTGAATATGAAGGGATGATATCTAAAAAATAAAATTAAGAGTTGAGAGAGGAATTTGCTGGGAGGAGAAAGGGAGAGATAGAATAGGGTGTATTATCTCATGTAAAAGAGGCAAGAGAAAACTGTTACAATGGAGGGGAAGAGCAGGAAGGTGAAAGGGAAGGGGACAGACAACCTTGCTCATGTTAAATTTGGCTTAAGGAGGGAATAACATACACACTCAGTTGGGTATTTTACCCTACAGGAAAATGGGGGGAAGAGGATAAGGGGAAATGATAGAAGGGAGGGCAGATTGGGGGAGAAGATAATTAGAAGCAAACACTTTTGAGAAGGGATAAGGTCAAAGGAGAAAATAGAATAATTGGGGGGCATTATAGGATGGAGGGAAATATAGTTAGTCTTTCACAATATAACTACTATGGAAATGTTTTGTGTAACTATACATGTACAACCTACATTGAATTGCATGTCTTCCCAGTGGGGGTGGGTGAGGAGGGAAGAAGGGAAAAAATATGGAACTCAAAGTTTTAAAAATAAATGTTTAAAAATTGTTTTTTACATGCAACTGGGAAATAAGATATACAGGCACTTGGGTATAGAAATCCATCTTGCCCTACTAGAAAGTTAGGAGGGGGTAGGGGGAGGATATAAGAAAGAACAGATTGTAGAAAGGGGTATTCAGTAGGCTTGTTATTTTCGGGTTTGGGGTAGGGGAAAGACAGAGAGAAAAATTTGTAACTCGAAATCTGGTGGAAATGAATGTTGAAAACTAAAAATAAATAAATAATTTGGGGGGGAAAAGTAGAATTAGCCAAATGGAAAAGGAAGCATAAAATCTTACTGAAGAAAATAATTCCTTAAAAATTAGATTTGAGCAAATGCAAGCTAATGACTCTACAACACCTCAAAAAACAATAAAACACAATTAAAAGAATGAAAAATTAGAAGACAATGTAAATATCTCACTGGAAAAACAACTGAGTTTCAAAATAGATTCAGGAGAAATAATTTAAAAATTATTCAACTTCTGGAAAACCACAATCACAAAAAGAGCCTAGACATCTTTCAAGAAATTATCAAAGAAAAACTACTCTGATATTGTAGAGTCAGAGGGTAAGAAGGAAATGGAAAGAATCCATAGATCACCTCCTGAAAGAGATCCCAAAATTAATACTTCAAAGAATATCATAACCAAATTCTAGATCTCCTGCATCAAGGAGAAAATATTGTAAGCAGCCAGAAAGAAACAATTCAAGCATCATGAAACCACACTCAGAATATCACAATGTTTAGCATCTTCTACATTAAAGGATTGGAGGGCTTGGAATATGATATTCTGGAAGGCTAAGGAGCTAGCATTATAACCAAGATGCATCTACCCAGCAAATCTGAGTATAATCCTCTAGGGGGAAAATGAATATTCAACAAAATAAACAAACTTTCAAGCATTCTTGATGAAAAGACCAGAGCTGAATAGAAAATTTGACTTCCAAATACAAGACTCAAGAGAAGCATAAATAAGTAAACAGGAAAGGGAAATCATAAGTGACTTAATAAGGGTAAACTTTACTTTCCGACATGGGAAGATGACACTTATAACTCCTAAGAACTTTCTCATTATTAGTCAGTTACAAAGAGTATATATGACAGAGGGCACAAAAGTGTGAGTTGAATTTGATGGGATAATTATATTAAAAAATAAAACTAATAGGTTAGGACAATGAATGCCCTGGGAGAAAGGGACAAGGGGAAGTAGAATGGGGGTAAATTATTTCACATAAAGGTAAGAAAGAGCTTTTACAGTGGCGGGGAGATGGCAGAGAATACATTAACCTTACTCTTATTAGAATTGTCTCAAAGAGGGAATAACAGACACAATCAATTGAGTATAGAAACCTATTTTATCCTATTGAAAAGTAGGAAGGAAGAGGATAAGAGATGGACTGAGTGTTCATAGAAGGGAGGGCAGATTGGGGGAGACATAAGTCAGAAACAGAACTCTTTTGAAGGACAGGGTAAAAGGAGAGAGAGAATAGAATAAATGGGAGGGGGAATAGAATGGCGTGAAATACAGTTAGCTGTCATAACTGAAAAAATTTTTGAAGCAAGTATCTTTGATAAGGACCTCATCTCTCAAATACATAGAGAACCAAATCAAATTTGTAGAAATAAGAGCCACTCCCCAATTGATAAATGATCAAAAAATATAAACACTTAGTTTTCAGATAAAGTAATAAAAACCATCTATAGGCATATGAAAAATGCTCTAAATAGCTATTGATTGGAGAAATTCAAATTACAACAATTCTGAGGCACCTCCTCACACCTATTATGATTGACTAATAGGACAGAAAAGGAAAATTTCAAATATTGGAGGGGATTGTAAAAATTGAGACACTACTGCATTGTTGGTAGAGTCAATTGACTCAACCATTATGTAGAGTAATTTGGAACTATGCCCAAGCCCTACAAAACTGTGCATACCCTTTGACCTAGTAATACCACTACTTGGTTTGTGTCCTGGAAAAAGATAAAAAAACAAAAAGGAAAAGAACCTAGGTTTACAAAAATATTTATAGTAGCTCTTTTCTGGCTGCAAACAATTGGAAATTGAGGGGATGTCCATCAAATGGGGAATGGTTGAACAATTTGTAGTATATGATTGTGCGAGAATACTATTGTGCTCTAAGAATTGTTGAGAAGAAAGGGGCGGCTAGGTGGCGCAGTGAGTAAGAGCGCCGGCCTCAGAGTTGGGATGACCCGAGATCGAATCCGGCCTCAGAAAATGAGCACCCACACACAAATAATGACTAGCCGTGTAACCTTGAGCAAGTTACTTAACCCCAATTGCTTACAAAAAAAAAAAAAAAAGAATTGTTGAGAAGGATGCTCTCAGAAAAAGTAGGAAAGATTTACATGGAGTGATGCAAAATAGAATAGTGGCTTTTCCAAGAAAGCCAAAATGAAATGAAGACTCAACGTAGGAAAGCCCTGAAGCTGTGGGTGTTGAACTAAACTGTTCCTTAAGAAAATCGAAGATTTTCTTTAAAAAAATTCTAGAACCAAATTATAATACTATTGAGTACCTTATAGGACATCTGTATGAGAGTAGAGTAAGCCAAAGAAAATTATCTTCAGAAATCTGGGAATAATATTTGAATCAACTCTGTTCAGGTCTCAGCACATGCATGCTAAGGGTTTCCCTTCATCCCTGGTAGACTATCCTTCTCAGGCTTGAATTGTGGAAGATCTTTGATATGTCTCTGCAACCACTCTCAGCTTCTCTGCCTAATGAAAATTCCCCCCTTGAGCCTAGGAAGCCCCAGTCATGTCTTACTTCAAAAGAAGGCATATCACTTTCTCATCATGGGAGTAAAATTTCAGAAATAGCTACAACATTAGAAGAATTAAATGACAACAAAAATGTAGTAAGGAACTGATGTATTTGTGATAAAAAAATATTATGTCTTTGGTTTTTGATAAGATTGAAAGCTACCTCTTCAAGAACAAAGATAATTTAAATCTAATAGCTGTGAAAATATAAAATGTAGTCAAATAACCTTGAGACTGTCAAGGATAAAGACTTCAGTCAGACCTGTGAGTCTGCCTGCAGATGGATTCCTCCAAACTTTTAAAATGAGAACAATTCCAAAAAATATGGGAACTTTAAATTCAGACAAGTTTGGCAGGAATACAACCACTGAAGAATGTCTGAAACAAAACCTTTCCTTAACTTATGCCCTAGACTTTCTTGTTATTAACTCAAAAGTTGGGAGAAGCAATTCAGACAATGTTATATTAATTACAAGGACTTCAGTAATTATGCCCACTGCACTCCAGGAGAACAGAGCCCAAGAGAATTGAGACACTTGTATTTTATCTCTTAGGTCCAATGATGCTTTATTTTGTGCTATACAGCCCAGAAAGCCAGATAGGATACTAATCCAGGCAGTTAAAATATCAGAAGGATGCTTTTCAGATTCTCATCTTGATACTTTTAGGGCATGGAGAACTTTTCACCCACCACCGGCGATATTTTATAAGCCACCTCTCAACAATAAGGTAAAGGGAAATGAAGAAAGTTTTCTAGAATTGTACACAGTAGCATCTGTTAATATCAATCAAGAAAATACTGTGAGTCTTGTTGTAAATTCAGATTCACATAGACAGTGGGTAAATAGACCCAACACTAGCCCTGAGGAACTTCACCTATTTATTGGATGTGAAACCAGCATGCCAGAGTCTAACAAACTTATTCAAGACTTAGAGCAAAGAGAAGAACAGTTTGAATAGGATTGTCAAATCTTGCATTTTATTTTTATTTTTGGTTGAGAGAAAGAGTAATAAGAATAGGTTGAATATCTTCATTGGGACCACTTTTGTATTTGAATTATATGTATAGGCATCATTTTAAAAGTTGGGCTGGGAGGGTATTATGAATTAAATTGGAGTTGACTTATTTTTAAGTTGAGAGAGAGAATATCATCAGTATAGAGATGGTAATCAAATCCCTGAGAGTTGATGAGATCACCAAGTGAAGTAATATATAGGGAGAAGAGGACCCAGAACAGAACCCTGAGGGACAGTTAGAGAACATGATCTGGAACAAAACCAGGAGTGAGTAGTGTTCTGAAAACCTAGTAAGAAGAAAGTATCTAGGAGAGAGTAATCAGTCGTATCAAAGACTGCATAGAGGTCAAGAAGAATGAAGACTGAGAAAAGGCAATTAATTGGATGTGGCCACTAAGGTCATTAAAGAGAGCGATTTTAGTGGAATGGCGGTCATGGTGTAGATGAAGAATAGGGTTATAGAAGGGAAGACATATGCTATGGTCAGATATGGGAATTTCAGAATTCTTGAACATGGAGGTGGTACAATCGTGGGTCACATAACTTTGACAGATTCTAGGTGGGCAGAGATGCTTTCCTGTTGGAGATGACATCTGAGATGAATTGCAAAATGTGGGTAGGGTTTCAATAGGCAGAGATGTGTTTGAGATGGTGGTAGCAGTCATTCTAGGCATTCAAATTAGTTTGAATAAAAGAATGGAAGCTGGAAATAGAAGGTTGTCTTTGGGGAACTGTGAATGGGAGAGTTTGGCCAAAGCAATCTGTAGAGGAAAGAAAAGTAAGATATGGCTATTTTTTAAAAAAGGAGGACAGTTCCAAGCTGTGCCTGGTCCTAAATACTCAGAAAGTGACATATCCTATTTTGAGTTGAGGAGTGTCTTTCTTAACCTAAGCATAAATAAGGTATTTTCTAATTTCTGACCAAGGACTTTCTGAAAACAACTCACATTTGCTGGTCACTTTAACATAAAAACATTTTCCTCATTATTGTCTGAAGACTTATTAGTGTGAATATTATTATTGTTTCTGTTTGACAGCTGTGAAAATGGAGCTGAAGAAAAGTGAAGTAACTGGCTTACAAAGTCATTTCTTGATAAATTCTGGCAAAATTATCAAGAAATGTTGCTTTTCAGCTACTGATATTTATGTCTTATAACTCTATCAGACTATGAACTCTTTGGGAGAAGGGACCCTGAATTTTATAAACTATATGTTCTCTCACTACCCCACCCTGTACTCTGCCAATAATAGGCACTTGATAAAAGATTGTTAAATGCATGAACTCAGAAACCCCAAAGCCTATTAGTTCTCTTTATTTGGTGATAGCATAACTTTCTTATTCTTCTCTTTAAGATATGTGTCTCTCGAGGCAGTTAGATGGGGCAGTGAACAGAACACTGACCCTGGAGTCAGGAGGACCTGAGTTCAGATCTGGCCTCAGACACTTAACACTTAATTGTGTGACCTTGGGCAAGTCACTTAACCCCAATTGCCCTGCCTTCCCCCTTCCAAAAAGACAAAAAAAAAAAACCCCAAAACAAAACAAAAAATCCTGATATATGTCTCTCTCTTCCCATGTGGAAGATCTGATTTATGTAATGATTTCTTTCCAGCCAGATACATAAAGGAATGAGCCAGATCCCTCATTGGTATCTTTTCAGATGGGAAATGTTCATTTCATTCTCAAGGTTTTTTCAAGTCTTCATCAGATAGTCATTATAATGTGGACAGGAATACAAATGAACAATATCACAGAATCAGGTTTCCCACTTCCAGGGGAGAAGGATGGTGTGCCCAGTGTTTATCAGAAAAGACAAAGTGAGGTAGTTTGGGATTAGGGTAAAATTTCACAGATGTGCATTTGAATTTCAAGTAAAACAATCCCCTACTATAGGAAAGAAAAGCTGTTTAGAAATAGCAAATATCTCTGATAAAGGTCTAATATCCAAGGCTAAAAGGGGAAATGATTCAGATATATATTTTTTTAAAAACTATGCTCTTCACTGAAAAAATTTAAGCATATGAACAAATGCTCGAAATTGCTAGTTATATGAGAAATGCTTATTGAAACAACTCTGAGATTTAACCTCAAATCCATCAATTGACACAGATGGTGAAATACAGTAATTTTCCCTTACATTTAAACAAATTGACTGTAGAATATCAAACCTGATCAAGATGGTAGAAGGTAAGAACTGGAAGGAATCTTCAAACAAAGACTCATAAAGTTGGGAGAAAAAAAATAGATTATATATAAAACCTCTAGGTTAACTCCATTTTATAGATGACTGAATTTGACGCCCAAAGAAGTTAAATGATTTGACTGAAATTCCATAGCAAATTAGAAGGAAAGCCAGAAAAAGGAAGCCAGATTCCTAGTCTAACTGTCTTTGTACTCTATCATACTGAGCTCACTTGGCTCTGGATGAAAGTTAATAGCAATAATAATAAATAATTTTTATATTTGTGTGTCATTTTTCAATTTTATATTCATGATCATATTTGGTCTGATTTTCAAAGCAATCTTGAAGGTAGATAGGATTAATTATACTGTCATTGCATAATTTTTTTTCAAAAAATGACAGATTAAGTGATTTGTCCTAGATCAAGTTAACACAAGATTTGATGTGAGAGACAGAATCATATCAAATTTAGGAATGGGAGGGACTAAAAGGAGAGAGGAACCTGATCTTTTGATATCTAATTCAGTGTCCTTTTTACTACAGTATAATTTGGAGAATGAAATTCTGGGACATTCACTGATGCACTCTTCCATTTATAACCTAGTTTCAATAAACATTTATTAAGATCCCACTATGGGATAGTTAAAGTTCTATGATGGATCTGAGAAAGTAGAAAACATAGCCTTTGACCTCAAGGGGATTAAAAATCTATTTAGGGAAATTTAATAGTAGCAGACATTTATATAATGCTTTTAAAATATGTATATTTTAAAATTTTTAAAAAGTTCTTATTATATGTTCTGTTTTTATATCTTCATAGTTATCCACAGTATCCTTTCCCCTCACCTTCCCAAAGAGCCATCCTATACAACAAATATTATTTTTAAAGATTAAAAAAGAGGAAAAAATCAATATAACTGATCAATATGTTGAAAAATATTATGCTTTTATTTTTCAATGGACTTAAGCTTTAAAAATTTTGATACTTTTATTTTGATGTAATAGACAATTTCCAACAAACTTCCAAACAGCAAAATCACAACAGTTAATGGAAAGGAGTGATGTGTCTTTTAACATTGATGGCTTAAGATTGACATTTGTGATTGAACAGGTTTGCTTTTGAGGGTTTTTTTGGTCTCTTTATGTTGATTTTATATACATTTTTATCATTGTGTATATTATTTTTTTCATTCTGTATCACTTTATATAAGCCTTCCCATATTTTTCTAAATTCTCCTTATTTGTTACTCTCTCTCACCATCCATTGAAGTACAGTGACTATAAAGCCTTTCTCTCACAAAAGGAGATTGAAGTTCTTTCAATAATAGAGAGAGGTCTGTGGGACACCATATCCAGTCAGGCTGTGAACAAAAGCCAGAAGAATATTCTTGGTTAAGAATGTTGATTCATTTTTAGAGTGTCTTTGTCTAATGCTGACTCAAGGTCATTGGCCACAAATGATTGAACTATGACCAATGACTTACCTGACTTGAGGTTAGGAAATTATTTTGAACTCCTCATTAAAACCTCAGTTTTATTTTATCCTCTCCTTCCCTAAACCCCAACAACCAAAGAGATTTCTCTCTTCAGATTCTCCCTAATTGTTATGAAAAAGAAGATAATACACAAACAGTGAAGTCAGTAGTATCCACGTTCCTGACTGCATGGTGCATATCTATCAGCAATGAAATAGCTTAATTTGATTTTTATGTTATAATCCAGATCAGCATTAGCAAAATCTTTATTGTTTTCTAGACCTCAAGAAAAAATTTTCGGTCCATGTGAATCATATGGAGTACAACAGAATATCTGCAGATGGTCATTTGAGGTCATATGTAAATTAGCATAGCACTAATGTTGGGTGGTTATTCCAGCTACATAGTACAATACCAAACACATGATAACCACATAGGAAGCCATGTGTGTTTCCTACTCATGCATATGCCCTTCCTGTAGGTGTGATAAGCTATATAAGTATGTATGCCATTTGGACACCATGGGGGGAGTATTTCTTTTTCTTGTCCTGTTATTTACTATGCTATTTGATTAAAACAAGTGTCCTTCCTCCCCCACTTTGAATTAGTGTGTCCTTATTAGTAAAAGGCAAATATATTGGTCAGTGTTTGAAAGCAATGGGTTGAGTGTATGTTGACCCATAGACTCTCTTTAACTTGGGTAGGTTTTCTCAAGTCCCTCATTTCAGAATGCTTTAGGTGCAATATGTATACTGTCTATCCCACTCCCAAGACTTTAATATTGTTAAAGGCACATTTTATTTCCCTTTTAAAATTTTTTTGAATACTGAGAACTATGCCTTACATATTATAGGCCTTAGTCAATGTTATTTAAATTGAATGCTAATAATGACAAAAGGTATCTATGATGATGAATGTGATCTATGATGGATTCAGGAAGACTCGAGTTCAAATTCAACCTTAGACACTTACTAGCTGTGTGATCCTGGGAAAGTCACTTAACTTCTATTTGACTCAGTTTGCTCATTTGTAAAATGAACATAATAGTACCTATTGGGGCAGCTAGGTGGTGCAGTGAATAGAGCCCTGGCCCTGGAGTCAGGAGGACCTGAGTTCAAATCCAGCCTCAGACACTTAACACAAAACTAGCCATGTGACCTTGGACAAGTCACTTAACCCCAATTGCCCTACCTTTCCCCATCCAGAAATGCAAAATAATAATAGTAATAATAATAATAATAGTACCTATCTCACAGGGTTGATGGGAGAATCAACTAAGATAATATATGTATTATGCTTTGCAATTCTTAAAGTGCTATATAAATGCTAGTTTTTATCATTATTATTATTATGAAATAGGCACATTATGATACAATAGAATTAGTGATAGTTCTGGAATCAAAGGACCTGTGTTCAATTCCCACTTCTGAAGCTTACTACTCATGTGAACTTCAATCAATCAGTAAACATTTATTAAGTACCTTCTGTATTCTAGGCACTGTGCTAAGTGATGGGCTTGATTTTAGATTTTTCCTTCCTCCTCTTCTGTGTGTGTTAGTGTCTGGAGAGTTCTCTGCCAGCAACACCCATTACCAGTGGCCTTGTCTTGCATGACCCAGACGGGAGCTGCTGTTGCTATAAATGTTCAGTTTGTATCCCACTGACAGTAGGAAATACTACATAGAAAAATCATGGTCAACTGCAGCATCTCCAAATACTGGAGATGTGAGATCTATTTACCTGTCTAGTCAAGTTTACATTACCTCAGAAACTAGGGCTTTAAAAAAAAAAGTCAACTTCCTTAAGAGAGAATTCTTTGCTTAGGAAGATACATCAGGGTTCATTTGACAGGTTATCTGGTTTTGAAAGGGCAATCTTGATGTCTAATGTCATTCAGATTTACATTTCTGTTGTGCCTGAATACTTCAAAAAATGCTGTTGATTCATGGTTGTGCGGCAGTTCCATGGCATCCTCATAACTCCTATTTCAAAGCACTCAATAATTCACAAAAGCATTTCCCTCACAATAACCCTTTAAGATAGAGAATGGAGACAGTATGCCTGTTTTACAGATGAGGAATCTGAGGCCCACAGAGATGGATTGATTGCCCATGGTCACGTAGCTATCAGATATCTGAGGAAATGGTTGGGTCTAACTTCTTGGATCCAAGTCCAGGATGCTTTCTACTCCATGAGCTATTCAGCATGCTACCACAGGATTTCCAGGACATATGTTGAACTGAAGTAAATAAGGGATTCTCCAGCCATTGGGATCTTTGCTATGTCCTTTCCCATTGCTGCAAATTGAGAAAGTTCTTTTTCTTTGTGAAAGTTCTACATGCTTAATATAGACTGATGGAGGCCCAAAGATAGCCCAGAGAATCACACGGGCATAGAGAAACTTGAAAATAGTTTGCTGGCAAAAGATCATAGACTGAAGGTGAGTAGATTTCCTAAAATGTATGTGTGGTCTTAAACCTGACCCTCCAAAGGCAAGGCAGATGCAGACAGATCATGAAGGGTCAATTAAAAACTCTTCTCTCTCCCTCTCTCTCTCTCTCTCTCTCTCTCTCTCTCTCTCTCTCTCTCTCTTTCTCTTTTGCTTTTTTTGGAGGGGGGGAAGGTAGGGCAATTGAGGTTAAGTGACTTGACCAAGGTCACATGGCTAGTTTTGTGTTAAGTGTCTGAAGCCATATTTGAACTCAGGTCCTCCTGACTCTGGGGCTGTTGCTCTATTCACTGCACCACCTAGCCGCCTCAAAAAACTCTTTAATAAATAACACTGCTCTTCTAAGAGACCCCATGGCCAAATCTCCTAATTCAGTATTGGGTTTTTAGGGACAGTATGGACAAGATGCTAAGCTCCTGGAGGGCAAGGGCATTCCTTTCTTACTGTTCTATCCCCTTCTAGCACTTAGCACATTGCTAGGAAAGGAGCAGAGTCTTCATTAAAAACCCATTAAATCAAAGACACTATTATAGCAAATCTTTGTTTACCCACAATTAACTTTGCAGAATATCTGATGGGGAAAGTTATTTTCAACTAGAGGTTCAGGCAAGGCCTCAAGAAGGAAGTAGTATTTGAGTTTTATCTTAATGGCCATTTGTTGTTCATTGTTGTTTAGTGGTTTCAGTCATGTCTGACTCTTAGTGACCCCATTTGGGGTTTTCTTAGGAAAGATAGTGGAGTGGTTTGCTATTTCACTCTCCAGCTCATTTTACAGGTGAGGAAACTGAGGTAAACAGGGTTCAGTGACTTGCCTAGGGTCACATGGCTGGAAAGGGTCTGAGGTCAGATTTGAACTCCAGTCTTCCTGACTCCAGGCCAGGCACTCTATCCACTGTATCACCTGGAGGAATTGCCATGGAGGAATTCAAAAGACAAGAGGGAGACATGGCATTCTGCTCAATAGGGAAATAGTGTCTAGTAGCCTAGTTCTTGACAGGCCCTTCTGCAATCAGAAATTGTTCTCTGCTGACTTTGGCTGGTCTTCTATTCCCTAAGTTTTTATTGGGCATCGACTTCAAGATGATTGCTTAGTAGAGACCCCATTGTAAGAAATTCTTCAGTGTTAATTGTACATTGCATGAGTGTCTATACAAGAGGATGTTTCACTATTATGGAATATTTTAAAGTGTCTGAAATCACATCTATAATCTGAATGTGAGGAAGGAGAACAAAGGAGATACTGCCTTCACCATCTTGTTTCATAGACAATCAAAAATGCAGGCAGCAGAATGTAGTGGAAAGAAGGCTGGCCTTGGAATCATGAAGGGCTGAGTTCCAATTTTTCCTCTGACATATCCTGACTCTGGGCAGGTCTGTCATGAAACTCTCTAAGACTATAATTTGCAGAGAAATTACTGATTTGTCCCAATAAACTCCCTCACTGGGAGCTCCCTACATCAAGGACATCAAAGGTCCACTAAAAAAAAATCACAAACTGAATATCCATTAGAATTTTCTGTCATTAAAAGGCATGTTCCTTTATTTTCAAAACTCACATTTAAGAGGATCCCTAGCTTATTGCCTGCTTGTCTAGATCTAGGCCCAGCTCAACCCCTCATCTTCCAGGATGCTCATCACACATGGCAGAGTAGTAATACCATGGGAGCTGCATTGGATGCTAGTCCAATAAAGCAAAGGAGAAAGAGCTCTCTCCTAGAAAGAAGGGATAGCATAAGGCTGTGCTCTGAGCTCTAACTAGATATGTGACATTGGGTAAAGCATGTCAGCTCTCCAGGCTTCCTTTTTCATCATTAATAAAATAATAAATTTGGAATAAATGATCTATAAAGTACTTTCCAGTTCTAACATTTTTTTTAATCCTGGGATCTCATAGAAGCATGAACTTTTGGGGTCAGAAAAGACTTCAGAGGTTAGCCACTTCAACTCAAACCTGGGCAGGAAACCCCTCTGTAACATTCTTCATAAATGTTTAACAACCAGCTCTTTTAAAAAAAAATTCCACACTTTAAAATTTAATCTGCATCATTAATATTTTCTCCATCACTTTCTTAAAACTAGAAAAATAACAAAATAATAAATCAGACCCTGATTTGTGGCATTTGCCAATTTCGGAAGTGTGCATGCTCACATTGAAAAATCATTTATTTTAGCAATCATTTTTTTCTTTATAAATCTTTTTTTTTAATTAAACAAATGCTTTATTAACTTCTGGTTTACATCATTCATTTCCACCAGATTATGAGTTACATTTTTCCCCCATTTTTTCCCTACCAACCACCCCAGAATAGCAGTCCCACTAGATATCCCCTCATCCAACCTGCTCTCTCCCATATCTTCTCCCATATCCCCTTCGACTTTGCCATTAGGGCAAGGTGAATCTCTGAGCCCCAATGCCTGGACATCTTCTGAAACATTTAATTTTAAAACTTTGATTTTCAGATCCATTCCCTTCCTCCCTTGTCACCCACTCCCTCTGAGAAGATAAGCAATTCAGTATGTGTTGTACATGTATAGCTATGCAAAACATTACCATAGTAGATATATTGTAAAAGACTGCTTATATTTCCCTCCCACCCGTCTCACCTCCCACCTGGTCCATTCCCTACTTTGATCCTGTCCCTCTTTGTCCCTCCCCTCCCCCCAGAATGCCCTCCGCTCCATCATCCCCCCTCTCATCCCCCTTTCCCCTACTCAGGAGAGTGAGTGAGGGTAAGATATTTCATTTAGTATGTATGTGATTCTTTCCTTGAGCCAACTTCAATGAGAATATGCTTTTGCCTTTTTGCCTTCCTGTTCTTCCCCTCCTCTGTAACTACTTCCCCTTGTCTCTTCTACATGAGATAGTTTACCCTACCCTGTCTCTCTCCATCTCCTCTTGCCACTTTTCTCTCTCACCTCTTGACTTCAGCCCTTAAGAATCATCCCTTCCTTGGGGCGGCTAGGTGGCGCAGCAAGCAGAGCACCAGCCCCAGAGCCAGAAGGACCCAAGCCCGGATCCAGCCCCAGACACCCAACACACAAACAAAAATCCATCTTCGTGACTCCGGGCAAGTCACCCAACCCCAATTGCCCTCCAAAAAAAAAAAAAAGAATCATCCCTTCCCATCAAATTCAACCTGTGCCCTCTATCCATGTATACCTGTGAACATATGCCATGTACCCTTCTTCAATTATTTTCATAGTGAGAAAGGTTTCATCAAACACAGTTATTGTTTTTCCATGTAGGAATGTAAATAGTCCAACTTTGATAAGTTCCTTTTGATTTCTTTTCCTTGATTACCTTCTCAAGCATCTCTTGCTTCTTGCATCTGAATGTCAAATTTTCTATTCAACTCTGGTTTTTTCCTCAAGAATGCTTGAAAGTCCTCTATTCCACTGAATGACCATATTTTCCCCTGAAACAAGATACTCAGTTTTGCTGGGTAGGTGACCCTTGGCTTCAATCCCAGCTCTTTTGCCCCCTGGAATATCATATTCCATGCTCTTTGATCCCTCAGTTGTAGAAGCTGCCAGGTCCTGGGCTATTCTGATTGTGTTTCCACAATATTGAAATTGTTTCTTCCTGGCTGCTTGTAGTATTTTCTCCTTGATCTGGGAGTTCTGGAGCCTGGCTATAATATTCCTAGGAGTTTTACTTTTGGGATCTTTTTCAGGACGTGATTGGTGGATTCTTTCAACCTCTGTTTCCCCCTCTGGGTCTAAAACATCAGGGCAATTTTCCTTGATAATTTCTTGAAGGGTGATTTCTAGGTTCTTTCTTTGATCATGGCTTTCAGGTAGTCCAATAATTTTTAAATTATCTCTCCTGGATCTATTTTCCAGGTCAATGGTTTTTCCCATGAGATATTTCTCATTGCCTTCCATTCTTTCATTTGTTTAGATCTGTTTAACAGCATCTTGATTTCTCATAAAGTCACTAGCTTCCATTTGCTCCAGTCTAACTCTGAAGGAATGAATCTCCTCAGTGAGCTTTCGAGATTCTTTTTCCATCTGGCAAATTCAGCTTTTTAAGGCATTCTTCTCCTCATTGCCTTTCTGAGCCTCTTTTGCCATTTGAGTTAGTCTATTTTTAAGGTGTTATTTTCCTCAGTCAGGCTGTTGACTGTCATCTCATACTTTTCTTGCATCTTTATCATTTCTCTTCCCAATTTTCCCCCATTTCTCTTATCTGCTTCTTAAGGTCCTTTATGGCCTGTAGCCAGCTTGTATTTTCATTTGGGGCTTTTGGTGCAGGAGTTCTGACCTCACAGTCCTCCTCCATACTTTGAGCCTCTTTGCCCCTAAAATAGGAGTCCAATGTTAACTTCTCTGTTTATTTTGTTTCATTTGCCTAGGCATGTTGCCACTTAATTACTTGATTTTTGGGCTTGTTGCCACAGTCGGACTCTGCCACCAGACAGGGGAGCTTCCGTCCCAAACGTGGGGTCTTCACAACTTCTGCAGGTTGGGTGGCCTCTGTAAAGCCTCCACCCACTCTGGCAAGTTGTATACCCACCCCAAACTTCCCCCCCAGACGACAATCCAGATCCAGGCAGTTTAAAACAAGAGCAATTAACCCCCAGACTGATTGCTGGATCTCCCTACAATTTGCAGACCAGGAGCTAGAGCCACTACAGATGCTGCAAAATGGCTTCTGTGCAGCTGTTTCTTCAGCAGCTTTTTGCCCCCAGTGGAGGAAGCCACTCGTTCCCCAAATACTGGTCCCAAAGTCCATATGGCACTAACCTCTCACTTTGTCCTAGGCATATCTGTGCTGATAATTCTGGAATCACCACAATTGCTGGTGTTCTGGGGTCCCTCCAGCCGGCTGAAGGCCCAACCACCCTGGGGCTAAAACCGCGGACCTGGGCTCTGCATGCTTCGCTGTCGGTTCCCAGCGTGCTGTGCTGCCTGCTCTCAGAGCGCTGCTCTGGCCGCTCCCTGCAGGGCTGCTGGGCTGTCCTCAGCAGGAGGTTAGCTTCTCTGTGCCGTTCTGTGGGTGCTGGGGCTCCAGAAGTTTTTCAGAGTCCCCTTTTACATAGTTTGAAATTTGTGTGGGGCAGAGCACATTGGAAATGCTGTTTCTACTCTGCCCTCTTGGCTCCGCCCCCCCCCCCCCCCCCCAGCAATCATTTTTAAAATTTTTAAATAATTCATTTATCTTTAGCTTTTAACATTCAGGTCCAAAAGCTTTTGAGTTTTGAATTTTCTCTGCCTTTCCTCCACCCCAAGACAGTATGCAATCAGACATAGGTTCTACATATGTAAGGGTTATGGGATTTAAAGATCTTCCATGCCCCATTGGACTTGCTGACATAGCAGGAAGGGGAGGGGCAAGAGGAAGCAGAAGAAGAGTTAGAGTTCTGTTGGGGACTGTTGGTGGACACAGCAGTAGCAGTAACTGCCAAGGTAGAGGTCGAGGCCCAAATCTCTTTTTAAGCCAGCCAGAATTTCTGCTAAGGACTCTTGTTGGGGGCTGCCGGGAACTGGAACTGCGGGGGGCCCGAGCTGTTGTGAGCACACTTCCTGGACGCTGAGCAGTTGCTGAGAGTCGGGAGAGAAGGACCTTTGCCTGAAGTGGCCTGTTCTGTTTTGAAGGCTTAAGAATGTGGTTGTTTACTATGTTAACTACTGGTGCCAATTTCATAACTACCCTGATGGCTTTGACTTTCTGGTTTTGGGACTCGGTTATTTGGTATTTTAATAAATTCTCTGGCTTTATGCCCCATATAGAGAGACTGATATATTTTGTGATTAATAACCACATAAGCCTATTTATAATTGCCATAGGCATAGTGAATATTGCATTGTTAATACAACATATAAATTCATATTAAACATATTTTCCCATTTGTCATGTTAAAAAGAAGAATTAGAACTGATGGGATGAAACACGAGAAAGAAGAAACAAAACGTAACAAAAGAGAGAGAGCAAATAGTATGCTTCAATCTGCATTCAGACTCCAAAATTCTTTTTCTGGTGTGGATAGCATTTTCCATCATGAGCCTCTTGGAGTTGCCAAGACTATCAAAGTCAGTTATCACTGTAACTATATACAATGTTCTCCTGGTTTTGCTCACCTCACTCAGCATCAGTACATACAAGTCTTTCCAGGTTTTTCTGAAGTCTGCCTGCTCATCATTTCTTTTAGCACAGTAGTATTCCATTCCATTCATATACCACAACTTGTTCAACCATTCCACAATTGATGGGTATCACCTCAATTTCCCATTCTTTGCCACTACAAAAAGAACTACTATAAATATTTTTATAAACGTGGGTCCTTTTTCCATTTTTATGGTCTCTTTGAGATATAGCCCTAGAAGTGATATTGATGGGTCAAAGGGTATGCACGTTTTTATAGCCCTTTGAGCATAGTTCCAAATTGTTTTCCAAAATGGAACAATCATTTTTTAAACATTTGAGTTCCAGTTTTTCTCCCTTTCTTCCTCCCCTCCTCCCCTTCCTGAGATGGTAAGCAATTTGATATGTTATACTGATTTCACATTGAAAAATTAACTATCGACTCTCACCAGTCAGTTTGAATTGGTTCAGTATAGTGAAAGGATGACGGTGGTGTCAGAGATCCAAATTCAAATCCTGCTTTTATTTGCTAACCATGTTGCCTCTATTAGACTCAGTTTCCTCATCTATAAAATGAGGTCATTGGACTAGATAACCACTGATATATCCCTCTAGGCTTTACATCTGTGAGCCTATGAGTCTGTAGTGTTCATTCAATTCAGTGGCCATCAAGGTTTCTCCCAGCTCTTGGTCCAAGATTTTATGATTAGAGCTCTACTTTTTTTATCAGAAAAAGATTCTTTTCACTATTTCTTTTCATTGATCACCTACTGTATGTTCAGGGTTTGAAATGTAATATTGACTGATAGTATAACTTACAAAGGAAACATAATGCCTGCCATAGCTAAATGTAAATGACTCTTTTCTGAATTCTCTGTTCTTCCTGTTCACTACTATTACTCAGGATGCTTTAGGGTTGCATATTCATTAACTGGATTCATACTAAAGTTCATGCCCTTTCTAATCTATGTGGTAGTGGTGGTGGTGGTGGGGTGTGTGTGTGTGTGTGTGTGTGTGTGTGTGTGTGTGTGTGAAGGGGGGGATGCAGTTCAATGGGGAGGTAAGCAGAAGAGGCTAAGATAAAGAAAAGTAGTCCTCAGTCTCTGTTCTACAACTTTGTTCGACTTCCTTTTCTCATCTCTAATATGAAGAGATTAGATGAGATGAACTTTAAAATCCTTTCCATCCCTAGGATTCTATGACTCATTCCATGACCCTTGAATATTGCATGTAAATCACTTGAAAATTATTTAATTTCAGTAATAACAATAATAGTTTGTTTTACATACAGTTTAAAGAATTGAAAAATACTGTCATTTCATCAGTGAGAATACTCCCCTCTCTCACTTAGATGACATTTAACAAGTCCTGTGACCAACCTCCTAACCCTCCCCCCCCCAAAATATCCCAACAACAACAACCCACCATTATCTCTTGGCCAATTTGATTTATGTGTCTTTGTACTTGACTATATTGGTGTTTGGACAATAAAACAATCTATGTCATCTCCAGGCCTCAATGAGGTATTAAGGCTCATTAAAATTTTATGAAAATCTTTTTTTTTTTTTTGGTTTCAGATTTTGTTTTGTTTTTGTTTTTCTTTGCTTTTTTTAAAAAAATGGGGAGTTTTCTGCCTCCAGATTCTTATTCGGTTTTAATTTTGTGTTTTTAAGATTTTTGTGTTTTCTTAATGATGAACTCAATAAACTTGAATAAAAATTAATAGTTCCATACACAAAGAACAGGGAAAGAGAATTATATATGATTATATATGAAAACATGATTATAACTTATTTGTCCAGCTTCTTTTTAATGTCCATCATCAGCATTCTCTCTGTCTTTGTCCGTCTCTGTCTCTGTCTCCCTCCCTCTCTCTCCTTCTCTTTCCTCCCCCTCCCCCCAGGCATGACAGTCATCTACCCTATGGTTCCATTAACCATTTCTATGACTCATCAAACACAAACTCCTCAATAAAAAAAAAAAAAACATACCACTCTCCTGTTATAATATAAGTTCCTTTGTAGGTACTATCCTACTTTGGTAATATATCCTTGGCACCCATCACAATTGCTGGCACATAGTAGGGGCTTAATAAATGCTTTTCATTCATGCATTCATTGGCCCAATAGAGAGCAACTTTAATCTACAATTTCAGCATTGGGCTATAACTGACAGTATATTTTGCTCCCATGGGAAAAGTAGTTTTTGTTATTACCATTTCAGTGCCAGGGTGATTGGTAAAGTCTTCTTCCTGTGTACTGCCCTAAATAAAATCTACTTTTCCTGCTTCTTAAAAAAATTGGAGGCTTTCTAACAGCTCTCCACTGCTTAAAAGGAGCAATTTCATATATCCTGTTGTGAAAATAAATGTTTTTTTTAAGGATAAAGCCAGCTGTGTTGGGAATGGACTGGCTGCAGGAGCCTTCACAATACCCACATTTCCCTGTAGGAGAATTAATACCAAAGTAGTGAATATTTAAATTTATATTCTAAAACCTGCCTCCCAGGATAGGATTATTAGGTTCTGGAAGAAGTTAATCAGATAGGTAGTCATAGGCTGGACATTCATGGAGTGTTTCATAATTAAGGGCTCAGTACAGTCTTAAGGAACAGCCTACAAATACTTTTTTTGAGACTGACAGATCACATTGTCAATTTAGAGGAAGAGTAAGTCATTGAATTGCGTACAAGTTAATTCTTTCTGTGCAAAAACTTTATATTTACAAGATTCTAGTTTTCCTAGTTACCTCAGAATTACTTTTTGTAGATTATTCTTATTACAGTTTTCCCTTCCATATCAAGGGGAAAAGGGACACATTGTCCCCACAATCTCGAAAATCTACATAAAATATTTTAGCACTTTCTTCATACCAGAGAAGTCTGAATTATTATGTATTTAAAAGATAAAATATGTTGATGTCATATAATACTATACATATTTTTAATGCATTCCTGAGTTTCTAAACTGTTTCTATCATCTGCTGGCCTTTGTGTGTCACCTGCAGCTTCAGTAAGATTCCCCCCAAATTCCCATTTAATTTCTTATGCCAACCCACAACATATCAAAACCACAAAGCGGAAAGTTGCAATGTGGAAGGGATAATATTATTTAAAATGTGCCCTATGAGCTGAGGAAGAATCACTTCCTCTCTCTGAATTTCATTTTTTCCTTGCCAAACTACTATAATAAATCTTTCATGAGAGGTTTTATTCTTGCTTCCTGTGACTTGGTGGCCAGCTCTAATTTTCTCTTGTCTTTATCCTAAGGTATCTTTCAGTGTAATCTTTTTGAAGTTCATGCCTGCAACTTAGTTTCCTTCCTGCTTTAACAACCTATGTTTTATATTTGAAAACTCTTCTGAGCTCTAACATTCTGTGGTTTATAACTGAAGTTAACTCCTAACTGTCGTTCTATATGTGGGAGTTATAATACTTGCTGCACTTGAAAAGAGCACTTTGTGTCCTTCAAAGCTCTATCCTGGGCCATTTCTTTATTTTTATATTTTTTGCTTTTTTGGAGGGTAGGGAGGAGGCAGGGCAATTAGGGTTAAGTGACTTGCCCAAAGTCACATGGCTAATAAGTGTTAAGTGTCTGAGGCCAGATTTGAATTCAGGTCCTCCTGACTCCTGGTCTGGCGCTCTATTTACTGTGTCACCTAGCTGCTCCATTTCTTTCTTTTTTTAAAAAATATACTTTCTCTCTTAGAGATTTTATTAGCTGTCATGGGTTCAATTATTATCTTCATGTGGATGGCCAGATCTATATATCCAGCCCTAATCTCTCTCCTGAGTGCCAGTGCTGCATTCATAACTGGTTTGATTTTTGTTTGGTTGGGGTTTTTTTTGCATGTCTCAGACTAGATGTCCAGTGGGCATCTCAAACTCAACAGTTTTAAAACATAGTTCATTTTCTTTCCCTAAAACAACCCACTTGCTTCCCAAACTTCCCTTTTACCACTGTGAGGGTACTGTTATTCTTTGAATCACTCAGGCTCACAACATGGTATCATCTTCATTTGTGTTCACCCTGCATAGATAATTTATTGCCAAATCTTGTCATTTCTATCTGTGCCAGATCTATGTTCTACTACCCCTTCTTTCTACTCATGGTCATTGCTTCATTTCAAGCCCTTATCACCTCTTAGTTGGACTAATGCAATAGTCTTCCAATTTTTCTCTATGCTTCATTTCTCCCTAAACCAATACATCCTATAAAAAGTTATTTTTGCCATTTTTTATTAATTTGTTTATTTTTAGTTTACAGGATTCAATTCCATAGTTCCTTGAGTTTCAAATTTCCCTTCCCTCCCTCCCCCCGCCCCCCATAACAGCATATAGTCCAGTATAGGATCTGCAAATATTTTCACAGTAGACATTAGTCAAGTTACAAAGGCCGATTGTACTAGATGGGATGAAAAATGGTAAAGAGGAAATAAAACCAAACAATGAAAAGAAAAAGATCAAAGAGTTTGCTTCCATCAGGATTCAAGCTCAGTTCTTTCTAGATATTTCTCTGGATGTAGGCATCTCTCTCCATCATGAGTCTTTTGGGATTGACTTATATCACTGCATTGCTGAGAAGAGTCCAGTCTGTCATAGTTGGTCATCACACATGTGTTGTGTCTGTGATTGTATACTCCTGGTTCTACTCTTCTCACTCAGCATCAGTTTGTATAAGCCTCTCCAAGTAAATATGAAGTCAGTCTGCTCCTCGTTTCTTATAGCACAATAGTATTCCATTACATGCAAATACCACAACTTGTTTAGCCATTTCCCAATTGATGGGTACCCTCTTAATCTCCAATTCTTTGCAACCACGAAAAGAGCTACTATAAATATTTTTGTGCATATGGGCCTTCCTCCCACTTCTTTTTTTAATTAAACAAATGCTTTATTAACTTCTGGTTTACATCATTCATTTCCACCAGATTTTGAGTTACAATTTTCCCCCATTTTTCCCCTACCCACCACCCTAGAATATCAGTCCCACTAGATATCCCCTCATCCAATCTGCTCTCTCCCATATCTTCTCCCATACCCCCTTCAACTTTGCCAGTAGGGCAAGGTGAATCTCTGAGCCCCAATGCCTGGACATCTTATGAAACATTTAATTTTAAAACTAGCCATGTGACCTTGGGCAAGTTACTTAACCTCAATTGCCCTCCAAAAGAAAAAAAAAGAAATTGTTTCTTCCTGGCTGCTTGTAGTATTTTCTCCTTGATCTGGGAGTTCTGGAACCTGGCTATAGTATTCCTAGGAGTTTTCTTTTTAGGATCTTTTTCAGGAGGTGATCGGTGGATTCTTTCAACCTCTATTTCCACCTCTGGGTCTAAAATATCAGGGCAATTTTCCTTGAGAATTTCTTTAAGGATGATTTCTAGGTTCTTTCTTTGATTGTTGCTTTCAGGTAGCCCAATAATTTTTAAATTATCTCTCCTGGATCTATTTTCCAGGTCAGTGGTTTTTCCCATGAGATATTTCTCATTGCCTTCTATTCTTTCATTTGTTTAGATCTGTTTAACAGCATCTTGATTTCTCATAAAGTCACTAGCTTCCATTTGCTCCAGTCTAACTCTGAAGGAATGAATCTCCTCAGTGAGCTTTCGAGATTCTTTTTCCATCTGGCAAATTCGGCTTTTTAAGGCATTCTTCTCCTCATTGCCTTTCTGAGCCTCTTTTGCCATTTGAGTTAGTCTATTTTTAAGGTGTTATTTTCCTCAGGCTGTTAACTGTCATTTTATACTTTTCTTGCATCTTTATCATTTCTCTTCCCAATTTTCCCCCACTTCTCTTATCTGCTTCTTAAGGTCTTTTATGGCCTGTAGCCAGCTTGTATTTTCATTTGGGGCTTTTGGTGCAGGAGTTCTGACCTCACAGTCCTCCTCCATGCTTTGAGCCTCTTTGCCCCTAAAATAGGAATCCAATGTTGAATTTTTCTGTTTATTTTGTTTCATTTGCCTAGGCATGTTGCCACTTAATTACTTGATTTTTGGGCTTGTTGCCACAGTCGGACTCTGCCACCAGACAGGGGAGCTTCCGTCCCAAACGTGGGGTCTTCACAACTTCTGCAGGTTGGGTGGCCTCTGTAAAGCCTCCACCCACTCTGGCAAATTGGATACCCACCCCACACCTCCACCCCAGACCACAATCCAGATCCAGGCAGTTTAAAGCAAGAGCAATTAACCCCCAGACTGATTGCTGGATCTCCCTACAATTTGCAGACCAGGAGCTAGAGCCACTACAGATGCTGCAAAATGGCTTCTGTGCCGCATTTCTTCAGCAGCCTTTTGCCCCCAGGGGAGGAAGCTGACACGTTCCCCAAATACTGGTCCCAAAGTCCATATGGCACTAACCTCTCACTTTGTCCTAGGCATATCTGTGCTGATAATTCTGGAATCACCACAATTGCTGGTGTTCTGGGGTCCCTCCAGCCGGCTGCTGGACCAGCTGCCCTAGGGCTAAAACCTCGGCTCAAGCGGGCCTGGGCTCAGCTCCCAGAGCGCTGTGCTGTTGGTTCCCAGCATGCTGTGCTGCCTGCTCTCAGAGA
Source organism: Gymnobelideus leadbeateri (assembly GCA_011680675.1). NCBI lineage: Eukaryota > Metazoa > Chordata > Mammalia > Diprotodontia > Petauridae > Gymnobelideus > Gymnobelideus leadbeateri. The sequence goes on along the minus strand of WOXC01004512.1, from coordinate 23,144 downwards.
GCTGTGCTGGCCACTCCCTGCAGGGCTTCTGGGCTGTCCTCGGCGGGAGGTTAGCTTCTCTGGGTCATTCTGTGGGTGCTGGGGCTCCAGAAGTTGTTCAGATTCCCCTTTTACATTGTTTGGAAGTTGTGTGGGGCAGAGCACCTTGGAAGTGCTGTTTCTACTCTGCCATCTTGGCTCCACCCCTTCCACTTCTATGCTCTCTTTGGGATATAACCCTAGAAGTGGTATTGCTGGGTCAGAGGCTATGAAATTATTTATAGTTCTTTGGGCATAATTCCAGATTGCTCTCCAGAATGATTGGATAAGTTCACAACTCCACCAGCAATGCAATAATGTTCCAATTTGCCCACATTTTCTCCAGCATTTGCCATTTTCCTGTTTTGTCATCTTAGCCAATCTGACTGGTGAGATGTGGTACTTCAGAGTTGTTTTGATTTGCATTTCTCTAATCAATAGTTATTTAGAGCATTTCTTCATATGCTTATAGATATCTTTAACTTCTTTCTCTGAAAACTGCCTGTTCATATCCTTTGACCATTTATCAATTGGGGAATGACTTGTATTCTTATAGATTTGACTCATTTCTCTTTAATTTATGGGTTAAAACAAGCGTTTCCATAATGTAGTATAAAAGATGATTGCACATGAAATTGCAAATATATTTTGTACAACTTATTATTCCTTTTAAATATATAATAGTTATCATATAAACTACTTTTTTTCTTCTTCCCCTTCCCCCAGATGGCTACAGAGCTCATTTTCCTAAAGCCTAGGTCTGCCTCTCTTTCATTTCTCTCTCTCCCTTTTTGTCTCTCCCTCCTTCCCTCTCACTCTCCCTCTCTGTCGCCCCCTCTCGTTGCTCCCCTCTCTTTGCCCTGCCAAGCCCCACTGATTCTCTATTACCTCTATGATAAAAAAGGAATCATTTGATATTTGTTTTTTTCTCAATATGTCTCCTTTTTATACTTTACTCCTCTCTTTGTACTCCACAGTTCACCTATAGTATATCTGCTATCCTCACCACACCTATTTCCAAAATAGCCTTTGCACTGGCTGTACCCCTTGCCTGAAATGCTGTCCCTCTTCATTTTCACTTCTTAGCTTCCTTGGCTTCCTTCAAGACTCAGTTCAAATGACACCTTTTCTAGGAAGCCTTTACTACTGACCCACCCAGCTGCTAGTGACTTCCCCCCTGGGAGTGCCTTCCATCAAGTCTGTATGTTTCTTATTTGCATGTGTTTCTTTTATTAGAATTTGAGCCCTTTGAGGGCAGGGAATTTTTTCCCCTTTCTTTGTATCCCTGGTGCTTATTTAGCACAGTTCCCAGAAAACAGCAAGTGCTAAATACGTACTTTTTCACTCCCTGACCCTATCTTGATAGTAGTCTTTCCCAATTTGAGGAAAACCTGCTCTCTGCACTTTGGTATGTCTATTTTTCACTGACAGATGTCTTCTGATGCTTAATCTTGGCACGAAGGTGACTGGGCATTTCTAAGGCTATTCCAATAGAGGCACAAGCTCCTTGTGATGGACTCTGCCACCCTAGGCCAAGCCTAGCTGAAAATGGAGAGTCATCACTAGCATGATATTCTTCTTCACCCACAGCTACACTTAAAGACCATCTCACCAAATTGTCAAAAAGTTATAGTCAGTTTTGGTACAAGAAAGTCCATTGAAGTTTTATTCAACCTTTCTCCTTGAAGTAAAAAAGATCAACCTAGCCATTTAGACAGAAGAATCTAGAGAGTGCTTAGGAAGAGTAAAAAGGAAAAGTAGAAAGGCAAACATGGTCTTCTAGGGAACCCTTTTTCTTCTTGTATTTCTAGAAGTAAGACTTCGATTTTATTGACATCCATAGATTTGCTAGCTTAGGTAAATACTTCCATTTGCTTTTGAACCTAGTCCTATTTTACCATCAAATCACTCATATTTTAAAATGATACCTTTTTTGGTTTCAGCCAATTCTACAGGCACCAAAGGTGTTGCAGTTAATTTTATTGGGAGTGTTTCTCGTTTTGTAGGAATACCTTTGAGATATAGGTATCTGTAGATATTCTCCAAGGATCTAAGCAAACTCTTAATAGGGTGTCCTCTAATCTCTCCAAATTACTTTTGGGGGGGGCAGGGTGGGATGGGGATGTGGTTAGTATTTGGGCTGAATGTTCTAGTTTAAATGGTCCCATCTTGTATATATGCTATCTGTATTTTAAAATATACCATGTACTCAATCTGTTAAATATCTTCACAAAAGCCATTCTCTGATGGCTCATTAATTATGATGCTGAAACAATCTCGAGTTTTTTTTGGGTCACATCAGTGGAAAGCAAGCTCTGGAACATTCTGGCAAGTGGAAGCAATTTATGAAGTAGGTAGGTGGCATGCTGGATAGAGCACTGCACTTGGAGTCAAGAAGTCTCGAGGCTTAGTGTACTTTTTTTTTGCTTTTTGGAGGGCAATTGGGGTTAAGTAACTTGCCCAAGGTCACAGACTAGGTTTTTGTTTGTATGTGCATTAAGTGTCTGAGGCTGGATCTCAACTCAGATCCTTCTGACTCCAGGGCCGACGCTCTACTCACTGTGCCACCTAGCCGCCCCCTGAGTCTACTTCTGACACTTACTAGCTGTGTGGCCCTGGGAAAGTCACTCAACCACTATGTGCCTCAGTTTCCCCATGTGTAAGATGGAAATAATAATAGTGCCTACTTCATAGAGTTTTATGAAGATTAAAATGAGATATGTAAAGTGCCTTACAAATTTTAATGCACTTAATAGATGTTAGTTATCAAAATTATTGCTAAAGCCTTTTCTAGTCCTAATTAATCTTAGTGCCTCTCTTCTAAGACTACCCCCAATTTATCCTATATATAGCTTGATTGTACATAGTTGTTTCGTGTTGTCTCTACCATTAGACTGTGACCTTCCTGAGAGCAGAGAATATTTGTTTGTCTTTACCTCTTTTTTGTTTCCCCAGTGCTTAACATTGTGCCTAGTACATAATAGGCTCTTAAATGTCATTTGATTAATTGGTTGATATCTGGTGGATGATATCACCTGTTTTACATGGATGAAATGAGAGATTGTTGGATTATTGAACTAAATATCAATTACACTATATTCTATTTTATAAAGATCCAAAAGTCTTGATTTTTCTATAGTATAGCCATTCTAATATTCATGTCTTCAAAAGGAACAGTTCAAAAGAATGGACTTTTTATTCAAATGAGTCAGTGTCAGAATGAACAATGGGGCCAAGATAGATTAAGCCATTGGGAGGAATACAAGGCTAAGTAGAAAGAACATGGTACTGCTGCCATTCAGCTGGAAGCCATGTTTCAGTTATCTGATCTCATGACATCTTGAACTCCCATACTCTTCTCCATTTTAATTTGTATTATGTATTTTTGAGTGTATACATTTTTTGGTCTCTGCTAGATTATGAACTCCTTGAGGGCAAGGCCCACGTATAATTTATCTTCATGTCTTTCCCTGTTTCTAGCATAGCGTGTTGCACATCTGTATTAACAATGCAATATTCACTATGCCTATGGCAATTATAAATAGGCTTATGTGGTTATTAATCACAAAATATATCAGTCTCTCTATATGGGGGATAAAGCCAGAGAATTTATTAAAATACCAAATAACTGAGTCCCAAAACCAGAAAGTCAAAGCCATCAGGATAGTTATGAAATTGGCACAAGTAGTTAACATAGTAAACAACCACATTCTTAAGCCTTCAAAACAGAACAGGCTACTTCAGGCAAAGGTCCTTCTCTCCCGACTCTCAGCAACTGCTCAGCGTCCAGGAAGCGTGCTCACAACAACTCCGGCCCCCCGCAGTTCCAGTTCCCAGCAGCCCCCAACAAGAGTCCTTAGCAGAAATTCTGGCTGGCTTAAAAAGAGATTTGGGCCTCGACCTCTACCTTGGCAGTTACTGCTGTTGCTGTGTCCACCAACAGTCCCCAACGGAACTCTAACTCTTCTTCTGCTTCTTCTTGCCCCTCCCCTTCCTGCTATGTCAGCAAGTCCAATGGGGCATGGAAGATCTTTAAATCCCATAACCCTTACAACATCATAGATATTTATTAAGTGTTTAGGAAACGAATGCATAGACTATTCCTATGTATGAATCTTTGTACTCAAACAGAGCACAAAATCCTAGAGAAAGTGGGTCTTGGAAGATTAGTGTTAGAAGACACTTTAAACTCTCTAAGAAAAAATCTCCAGGGCCAGATGGATTTACAGGTGAATCTACCAAACATTTAAAGAGCAATTGATTCTAATACTATATAAATTATTTAGGAAAACAGGCAAAGAAGGAATCCTGTGAATTTCATTTTATGACACACATGTGGTGCTGATACCTAAACCAGTAAGAGTCAGAATAGAGAAAGAAAATTGTAGACCAATTTCCCTAATGAATATTGATGTGAAGACTATAAATAAACTGTTACTGAAGAGATCACAGCAATCTGTTACCAGGATAGTACACAATGACCAGGTAGATTTATACCAGGAATATAGGGATGGTTCAGTATTAGGAAAAGTATCGGCATAATTGACCATATCAATAACAAAATGAACAGAAGTCATAAGATTATCTCAATAAATGCAGAAAAAGCTTTTGAAAAATACAACACCCATTCCTATTAAAAAAGAGCATAGGCATAAATGGAACTTTCCTTAAAATGATAAATAGCATCTGTCTAAAACCATCAGCAAGACACTTTCCCAGTAAGATCAGGGATGAAGTAAGGACGGCCATCATCACCACTATTATTCAGTACTTTACTAGAAATGTTAGCTTTAGCAATAAAAGAAGAAAAGAAATGAAAGGAATTAGAATAGGCAACGAGGAAAAAAAACTGTCATTCTTTGCAGATGTGATGTATACTTAGAGAATCCTGGAAAATCAACTAAAAAACTACTAGAAATAATTAACAACTTTAACAAAGTTGCAGGATATAAAATAAACCCACATAAATCGTCAGCATTTCCATATATTACCAACAAAGCCCAGCAGCGAGAGATAGAGAAATTCCATTTAAAATAACTATAGACAATATAAAATATTTGGGAGTCTACCTCCCAATACAAACCCCAGAACTATATGAACACAATTACAAAACATTTTTACACACGTAATGGGACACTATTGTGCTATAAGAAATAACAAGCACAGAGATTTCAGAAAATCCTGGAAAGACTTACATGAACTGATGTTGAGTGAAGTGAGCAGATCCAGGAGAACATTTTACACAGTAACAGCAATATTTTGTGATGATAATTATGATTGTCTTAGCTCTTCTCAGTAATACACTGATGTAAAACAATTCCAAAAGACTCCTGATGGAAAATGCTTTCCACATCCAGAGAAAGAACTATGGGGTCCGAATGCAGATCAAAGCATACTATTTTCTTTTTATCCCCCTATGTTTTTGTTCTGTTTCTTCATTCACAGCATGACTAATGTGAAAATATATTTAGCATGACTGCACATGTATAAACCTGGATCAGATTGCTTGCTGTCTTGGGGAGGGGTGAAAGAAGGGAGGGAGAAAAATTTGAAACTCAGAATCTTATTTAAAAATTAAAACTGAAAACTATCTTTACATGTAATTAGAAAAAATAAATACTATTTATCTAAAAAAGAGAAATTATTGACTGCAGGAGGAAAAAAGAAGAAACTTTAGAACACAGAATATTGCTGCTAGAAAGGACTTTTTAGAGACAGGTTCGTGCTAGTCTGTCACCTACATTTTATAGAGGGGGAAAACTGAGGTCCGGAGGGAATGTTGGGCACATAAGAAATTTTAAGTGTATTTTCCTTCATCAATTCCTTCATTTATTCATTCCATTCATCCATCCCAGAATCTTGAGTATGGAGTTGTAGAGAATGCCTCTTTCTATTTGCAGCATTTCAAACTTTCCTTGGGAAAACAGATGTCTCTGAAGAAATTGAAGAGGCCCTTGCAGAGAGTCGGGTTCAGAGAAATATTCGCTTAGTCTCAGTCTGGGAACTTCTGACAAGGCGTTCTGCTCGCTGGCAGATAATTACAGTGATTATCACCATGGCCTGCTACCAGCTCTGCGGGCTTAATGCGGTAAGTACTGACTCTCCCTCTGCCCCTGGCCACCATGTCTTGATAATAGGTATTTCAGAGGGAGGAGGATTGTAGGTTTATCCTGGAAAGTATTTAAATGCCACATTACTCATCACAGGAGTTATGTAGGGGGACATTAGAGAAAGAAATTCACTCCAGTGAGTTAAATGGACTGTGGCAGAGCTATTTGCCCTCTGCCCTCCCAACATTTGACCTCCAAAAGCCTGTCTAGAAGGGAGCAAAGGAGTCAGTTCATTGGTTGTTATCATCCTTTGGCATCAGCCAAACAACCCATTTTGGGGTTGTTGATGGAAACAGCTGAATCCTCTGGGGTGTGAACCAGCAAACAGGTGTATCTGGAGCAGCACACCAACAGTTTAGGAGTTAGAATCTTACTTTTTTCACTGCTGGTTCTTATTTATTTATTTATCTATCTATCTATCCATTCATTCATTCATTCATTTATATGTTATTTATTTACATCTGACAAAACAGTTACATTAGGCAGTGTTGCATAGGGGAAAGAACATAGATTCACGATATCAGGATTGTTGTCCTTGCTCTTGTAGGTGTAACCATGGACAGCTCACCCTACCTTTATGACCCTCCATAAAATAGAAGTCTCTATAAAATGAACTTAACATTATTTGGACCACCTCATCCAAAGTACTACCAGGAAAGCACCTTGTTAAACCTTCAAGAACTATTGAAATGTGAGCTAATGTTGTAGTGATAGTAACAAAAAATAATAGTTAGTATTTATATAGTGCATTCAGGTTTGCAGAGCACTTTACACATGTTAATCTCATTTGGCCCTCAAAACAACACTGTGAGGTAGGTGCTATAATTATCCCCATTTTACAGATTAGGAAGCTGAGGCTGAGTTAGAGAAAAAGGATTTCAATGCTGCTTCTATATGATTTATTACTTATGTGTCCTGAGCAAGGCACTTAACTACGCAGGACCTCAGTGATTTTGTAAAATGAGGGGGTTTGACAGGATGCCTTCTGCCTTCCCTTCAAGGTCTAGACCAGGGATACTTAACCTTGAATCCATTAACTTGTTTAAGTATTTTGACAAGTATATCTCAGTGGTTGACTTTGCATTCTATTTTATGCATTTAAAACCATTATTATGAGACAGGATCCTTCGGTTTCACCCAGCTTCCAAAGGGGTACAGGACAAAAAAAAAGTAAAGAAGTCTTTCTCTAGAACAATGATCTTATTCTTTCCATTCCCCAAGATCTCTCAGTCTTGGCCCATGATATGAATCTCTCAGTCTCTTGGGCTGAGTACCACCTGATACCTCTTGGTCCTTTTCTCTTGACGTTGCTCTATTTTTCTATTCTTCTATTTATTAAGCACCTCCAAGGTCTAGATGGGTTTTGCTATGTATCACTTGAGGAAATTCCCACATTGTAGAAATAGCAGATCCATTGAAGTTGATTAATTTCATTTTCTAGACTGAGAGATTGATGCCCAGGAAGATAAGCTTCACAATTATAAATCCAGTTAGTTCTAGACCCAGAATCAGGACCCAGATAACCTGAGGTTTGATCCACTGATCTTTTTTCTATACCATGTTACTTTGAGTCCTTTTGATTTTAAGTTTACTTAAGATGGATAACCATCCAACAAAAGAAGAAATTTTAGTTAAAACTATCTTCCTATGAAAGAAAAAGTAGATTTACATGGCATGATGGATAGAGAGCTGGCTTTGGAGCTAGGAAATACTGAGTTGAAGTCTTACCTCTGACACATGAATTGGGTGTGTGACTTAGTCCTCACTGGACAGTCCCCTCATTACACAGAGTAGATGAAAGGTCTTCTGAGAAGGGAAGCCATGAGAAGCTGGGTGGACCAGGAAAGCCGTCCTGCTGAAGGTGAAACTTAAGCTGAGGCTAGAAAAAAGCCAGAGAAACCAAGAAAGGGAATTGGAGGGGCCACGCATTCTAAGCATGATGACAGCAGTGGAAAAAGCACAGAAATTAGATTATAAGCTCCTTGGGGGCCAGGGATAGTCTTTTGCCTCTTTCTTACCCCCAGTCTGTGCCTGACACATAATATGCACTTAATAAATTTTTATTGATTGACTGATTAATTGAGAAATGGAAGATGCAGTTCTATGTGCTAGAAACATTGGATGGGCCAGTGTAGCTCTACTATAGAGTGTTTAAAGGGGAGTAAAACCTAAGAAGATTGGGAAGGTAGGAAGGCCAGGTTGTAAAGAACTTTAAATGTCAAATAGTCATTTATATTTAATTACAGAACCAGTAGACAGTCTCTGGAGTTGGTAGATGGGGCTGGTAAAATTGGGGAGAAGGAAAAGCATAATCAGACCTGCATTTTAAAGAAATCACCTTGGTAGCTGAACAGAGGACGGATTGGAGTGGGAGAAAATTCGCACAAAATCCAGGAAGCAGATTGAGCATGGCATGCCCCTTTGTTTTCCTAATAATTTCTCCATTTATTCATTTTGAGTTTCACATCCTATACAGACCATAAGAAAAGAGAAGCTGGCAGCTTGAGCTTTCTCTGTCTCCCCCCACCCTCTCCAGTGGCATTCACATCCCTTTCCCTTAAATTAGATCTGTCACTTGGGATTACTTACGTTATGCTCCAGCATTCTCCTCAAGTCTCTTACTCTTTGCACACCAGCCTGCTTCAGGACTTTATTAATACTGACTTTCACCAAGTGTTAGACCCTCTGTGGCAAGGATTGATCCAAGAGCCTTGAAATGACAAATCCCTAACTTATCCCACCAATCCTTTCATTTCCAATAAGGAACATTAATCCCAAAGATGTTGAGTGACCTGCCCATCCTTTCCAAAGTGCCCTCCTTTGTGTGTGGGTGCGTCCCTTCATCAGAGACTGGATAACCACTTGTTAGGTATACTATAGAGAGAATCCTTTTTCAAGTGTGGGTTGAACTACGTAGCTAAAAAGGTCCCTTCTAACTCTGAAATTTTGTGATTCCATTATTCTTACATCCCAGTTAAATTGGGGGAAGTGGGGAGAGTGATCACTCTATTTCCTCCATGACTCAGGTTTACTAACTCTTAAAAAAGGTCTTGCTGAGGATAGCATAGTCAGAGCCAGGTCCACCAGAACAGTCAAATCTTCTAGATTGCCCAGGGGTTCTGAGACCTTTTTAAGAAGTATAATTCCAGAGACCCAAGTCTCTGGAAGGAGGGCCCAATTCCTGGGGGCATGAGGTGGAGGGTCAACACAGTACAAAACTGATAGGGAGTGGAAGTAAGGAAGGACTGACCTGAAACTGCTTCGTTGAATAAGCTTCACTTAAACCAGCTGTGGTTTCTTACTTTTCAGTGGTAAAAGGAAGAACTTTTCTGTCAAAAATGAGAAGAGGAAAATATCTTAATAATGCAACTGAGTCAAGTAATTCTTCACTTAAATTGTTGTTGTTGTTGTTGATAATCATTGCAGTTAGGTGGGACAGTGAATAGAACATTATGCCTGGAGTTTAGGAGACCTGGCTTTTACAGATGAGGTACTTGAGGTTGACGAAGGTTCAGTTTTAAGAGGTTAAGTACAATCTGGCTTCAGACAGTAGCTGAGTGACCATGGGTAAGTCACTTAACTTCATAGCCTCAGGTGTCTCATCTGAAAAATGGGGATAATAACCTACCTCCCAAGGTTGTTACGAGAATAAGTAGGGAAAGGAACAAGCATTTATTAAATGCTTACTATTTATTAAACTACTACTGTTGTGCCAAGTGCATTACCAATATTATCTCATTTGATTCTTACGACAGTCCTCGGAGGTGAATATGTGACAAAATTAGATAATATTGGTAAAGTACTTTGCAAATCTTAAAGCTTTACATAAAGGTTGGTGCAAAGGGCTTTATATACATTATCTAATTTGATCTTCATAACAGTGTATATATGAGTGTGTGTATGTATATAAAATAATGACTAGAAAGTACTGTGTTTTACATATATATAATAACACACACACACACATATATATATATAATATCATTGCTAAGTTCTTTATATACATATGTATATGTAACTTAGCAGTGTTTTTAAGGGGCTTTATAAATATTAGCAATTATAATTCCCAGTATTTAAAACTAAGTATGCTAGGTACCAGCATTGTACTAAGGACTAGAGATAAAATGAATAAAAATAAAGACAGTTCCTGCCTTCAGGGAGCTTACAATCTAATGTGGGAAGAGAACACCACAAAAGGAGGCAGGAAAGCAGGGGCAGTGGCAGTATAGTATTCTGGGGAATTTAAACCAGGGAAAGTGGCAGATGCAGAATGGAATGAATTGAAAGACCAGTTTCTGCCCTCTATAGAGAAAGGCATTGGGAGGAGTTTGGTACTTCACCCTCAAGCCCTCCAATCAGAGAGAAAAGGAAGCTGAGGGAGGTGATGTCAATCAAGGCTTCCTTTGAGCTTGGTGTTGAGTCCAGAGGCAATTGAGCTTATCCTGAGAGACTCATCTTGTCTAGGAATTGAAACGAGGCAGAGAAGCAGATACAAAGTTGATGTTTTAGAGAAGATCCTTGAATAACCCTTATAATACATTGCATTTATGTAGCATTTTATACCTTATGAGTTAGGTGAGAATATACATGTGTGTATGTGTATATAATATGTATCTCTATATGCTTGTATGTATGTACATACAAATATTGTTGTTGTTGTTTGTCCTTCATTCTGGAAGAGGACCATGACATCAGGCAGATGTACAAGTAAATTGTATTTAAGTGAGGGAGGGCTGTGCAAAGTCACCAGCCTCACTTTCTCCTCTGGAGCCATCTGGGTCCAGTGGCAAGATGTAGATCAGGAGATAGCCCCTGATGCAGTGGGAGACCTTAGCCTTTTTAAGCTAAGGTTGTTAACAGATCTGTTTCCTCAGATTTCACTGAGGAAACAACCATTCAGTGATTAAGGCTAAGTAAGAAATGAGGCAGAAAATGACCTCTATTACCTAGTAAAAAAAAAAATCAATCTGGGAGGGAAATGCCCTTAGGGTTTCTGGTCAAAACAGAAACAATTGCTATTTACATTCACTCTGAGCCAATCAGGGACACAACAATGACCAAGTGGGACTTGGTCTGGGACCTGTAATTGTACAATTTGCTGTTCTTTTTAAATATATAATAAAGTTATCATGCAAATTCCCCCCCTCATTTTTTCCTTCCTTTACCCCCAAACCCTAGAGATGGCTATCATTACATACAAACATACACATATATATGTAAAATTATTCTGTACATACTTCTATTTATCAGTTCTTTCTCTGGATACAGACAATGTTTTGGTTGTCATGTTTGCCTCTTGAGAGGGTTCTCCCTGTCCTGCCTCTTTTCAGAACACATTTGGACTAGAAGTTCCTAAGTAGTGTCTAACAATCTCACCCAATTCCTTTATTTTACAGATAAGGAAATTCAGACCCAAAAAGATTTAATGAGTTGTCCAAAATCACACAACTAGGTAATGGCAGACATCACAATGCCTCCTTTTGTGTATATAGATAGATAGATATAAATACATATAGATAGATAATATTGATAACATTTATCTAAAACAGATAAATAGATTAAATATTTGTCAGATCTTCTTAACCTTTTGTGTATGCATATGTGTCATAGACTCCTTTGACTGTCTTGTGAAACCTATGGACCCCTTCTCTGAATAATATTTTTAAATAAAATACAAAATATTACAAAGGAAAACTTATCATATTGAAGTAAAATTATCAAATATTTTTTAAAAGTTTGTAGACACCCAAGTTAGGGTTTAATAAAAACTTTATATTTTTATATCAGTACATGCAAATACAAAGAAATGATTGAGAACTTCCTTGGTTTATGTAAATTGTTTCCACCAGGACTATTCAGGATATGAACACCCCACAATTCTTAAACAAGAATGCACTAAATCTCCTTCATAGTCATTTTTGAGAAATTGAAAGATCCAAGAATTTGGAAGAGGGTTTTTTCTCTTTTTCTTTTTTTCTCTTTCCTCAGTCTAACAAAGTTCCATTTAAAAGGGAAAAAATGTAGTCTTATACTTGGGTTCAGAAAAAGTAACCTTATAAGTAGAGATGAGGAAGGACTATTTGGACAGCTATTCAGCTAAAAAGAGAAATGTGGGTCTTAATGGACTTCAGGTACATAAGATGTGCTGCTGCAGTCAAATGTATTCATAAAATGTTGGGCTGTATTGAGAATCAGTTTCCTACACCTTTGCCCTGTCCAGACAGCCAGTTACCAGGTGAGGAATTTTTTCAGCCACAGGGATTCATGAAACCATTTCCCAAGGCACGGCGGGGCTGTGATCTGCATTCCTATGGAAAGAGAGAAGTCATGTATTGAAACAATAGGGTTATCCAATAACTGTAAGCACAAGGGAGAGCTGGAGAAGGCTGAGGTAGGAAATATTGATCTTTCACAAAGTGAAAGATGAATTGCATATGATTGCAAGTTGGGAATGGACACCAGAGTGAATCGCTCATTCTCTTGTTTTCTTAGCCATTTCTTTCCTTTATTCTCTCATATTTCCTACCCAGCTCCTTCTGGGTTGATAATTGTGCCCCAACACCCAAAGGGGTGTTCTGTCTAGTAGCTTATTCTACTGGCAAGTTGTTCAAGTGAGTGAACAGCCTGACTGAAGATGAGATATGTGCCTGCAGAATCTCCAGAGGCTCTTTAAGAGTTCACCTGCAGTGACCTGTGGTATCTTTTGGTTTCAAGAGGTAGTGATCAGTTTTATACAACAATAAGATTGTTTATGTAGCCTGAACTTTGTGCTGTCCTAGGTCCATACATATCCACAGAGAAAAATGTTTCATGCACCAACGCATTCTTCTTTCCAAGCTTTTATTAAGCAACTACCGTGTACGAGGTTCTCTGCTCATGGGGTTACAAAGAATAAAAATAACACAGTACCTGCTTTTAAGGAGCTGCTAGTCTCGGGTTGGGGGGAGATAATGACATACAAATTATATAAATAGATAACTATAATATAGACTAAAGTTCATTGAGCTCCAAGAACAAATTTAAGGTGATGCAAGAAATATTTAAAAGGGAGAAAACAAGTTCAGTGGGGAAGAAATAGCAGAATCTTTCCCATTGTATCCTTAGCACATCTTTAAAAATGTTTGTTGATTGATTCATGGAAGAATCTGAGATGAATCTTGAAGCATAAGAAGGATTTCAACAGGCAGAGAGATGGGGGGGGGGGCACAAGACATGGGGGATGGAAGGGGAAGGGTGAGGTCAGAAAACAACTAATCCACTTTGCCTGAAAAAGAGTACTCGAAAGAGAAAAATAATACATGAAAGACAGCCAGGAAAATACAATGGAGCCAGATAATGGAGGGTCTTATGTGTTGGATTAAGCCAAAGGGAGCCACTTGTAGCGGCAAGCACCCCAATATCCCCAGGGTAGCTGCCAATATAGGTTCTTAGATCTGCTTTTCAAAAGGAAAGCAACTCAAAATCAGTTAACAAGCTTACTTTAATCAAACAAACACACATTACCTAGTTCAGGGGAAAAAGGTCAGCACCCCAAACTTCAGAGTTACAGAACTTACAGATCAAACAGACAGGCTTCCAAACTGTCCTACCATTATATCAATACCAAAATCACAGTTACCAGAGAGGAAGCATCAACATCTGGGTTTTCAAAGCCGGGGGCTCTCAACAACGGCTTCCCAGAGTCTCATCTGGTCAAATCACACAACACTTCTAAGTGAGCCCCAAAGCAAAGCCTCTCCTCAGGGCTTTATATAGCCTTCTCTTGGCTCAGAGAATGTAACAACCTCCTTGACCCACTGCCCAATCACAAAGTATCAAGGTGTGGGCTTTCCTGAAAAACAAGCCTCCCACCACAGGCTCCAGGTGCACTTAAGCTAGGGGCAGGGAAGATCTTTAAATCTGCATTTCCATTACACCACTGAAGAATTTTGAGCAGAAGATGGACGTGGACATAACTAGTCATTAGGAAGAGTGTTTTGGTAGCTATATCAAAGATCGATTGGAAGTAGACAGCGGAGGCATGGAGACCAGTTAGAAGGGTTGTCCAAGCAAGAATTGAGCTAGAAGGTAGCAGAGAGTGCTGGGATATGTCACTTTGTCCTTACTAAAGATCAAAAGTGTTGGTCAGCCTGTTCATCAACTTTGACTGAAGGTGATCCATCGGGCATCTTCACTTGGAAAGGAACCTTAGAAATAAAATTGTCTGTGATCTTGATTTTGGTGTGGAAATCTAAGTAGAGAAATAAATAATACACTTCTAGAGAACAGGAGCCTTTGCCCCAGAGAAGTTCATTTAGCTTTGGCACCCTAACCAGGGGCTGAACTGTCCTGACTGGTGGGTGAATGAGGGAGAACTCACATAATCTACTACTTCTAGCCATCCCCAAACCATGCTTTGCATCCCATCCAGTCATACTCAGGAGACCAGGACTTCTCCAACTTGGAACATCTATCCTGTCCCTTTCTTAATCATCTCTTCCTCACCTGAACCACTGATTTTCACCCCAGATCCTGGGAACAGCAATAAAATCAATGACACGAAAACTCCTAGAAGGGGTTTGCAAATCTACTGTCCTATAGCCTGTGACTCCTCAGACCAAAATCCCCTTTTTTATCCCCATTCCCCATCATATGTTGTCTCCTATCAGGGTGTAAGCTCCAAGATAGCAGGAACTGTCTTATTTTTGTATCCCTAGAGCTTGGTACACAGAAGGTGTTTATGTAATGCTTATTCATTGAGTCATTCATTCACTGAAAGAGATCCTGTCTTCTTAGGCCATGTAAGGTAGAAATTTGATGTAGTTATAAAAGTAGAATAGGCCTAAAGCCTTGCTATGGAAAAAAGGAGTATTCTTGGGGGAAATTTTACCATTTTTCAAACTCACGGAATGATTGCTTGCTGTGTTGCATCCATTTCCCAGTGAAGGTCTAGCCTGGGGGTTATCATCCTTGTTGCATGTCTCTGATAGAAGGAAGGTAGGATGGATAAGAACAGCCACAAGTCCCATTTGAATGGGATTCCAAGTGAATTGTTTAGCATCCGGGCTAAAATAATCATGATAAAGAACCAGAGACATGCTGCTATGTTGGGGAATAGCTTTAGGTCCTGAGGCAAGGGAACTGATTCATGGCCTCTTGAAATTCTTTCTGTCCATAGCTTAAGATCCTTCTTGGTCACCACAGGAGAGTGAAACAAACCCAAACCCGTGCAGATGTCGAGGGAAGAGAACTCGACCTCAACCTTTCCCCTCCCTCAGGGATTCCCATCTCAAAATGGATGATGGGAGAGTGAGGGGTACTGAATATATCTCCAGAGATTTCTAGGCAGTGTGGTAGGATGATGGATTTGGACTCACAGGACCCAAGGCCGCTCAGTGGCACGGTGAATAGAGCACTGGTGCTGGAGTCAGGAAGACCTGAATTCAAATCCAGGTGCAGACCCGTAACTAGCTATATGACCCTGGATAAGTCACTTAATCTCTACCTGCCTCAGTTTCCTCCTAATAGGATCATAATAGCACCCCCCTCACAGGATAAATGTGAAGATCAAATGAGATCATTTCTACAAAGCCCTTGGTATAGTGCCCGTCACACAGTAGGTGTGTAAAGCTCATTCTCCTCAAATCCTGGCTCTGCCACATGACTACACTAGAGTTTCTTCATCTGTTAAATGAAGGGGTTGGATCTGGGGGCCTGTGAGTTTCCCTCTGTCTCTGGACCCCTCACCTTAGAACTGACAGTGGTTAGTATGATGACAGCTCTGTGAAAAACTAACCATAACAAAATAGCAAAAATGTATATAGTCCTTTAAGGTTTGCAGAGTTTATTACATGTGTTATCTCATCTGGGCCTCAAAACTATCTTGTGAAGCAGGTGCTTTTATCATCCCCATTTTACAGATGAGGAAACCAAGGCTAAAAGGAATTAACGGACTTTCTCTGGACCACACAGCTAACAAGTGTCTGAGGCAGGAAGTCCAGCAACGTAGCTGTGTCAGGGATAAGCAATTGACAGAGGGGTGAAAGACCCCTTTAAAGACATGCAAATGTGTGGGAAAGAACAAATGGCCTCGTTGGACTGTATAGAGTGACTCTATGTGTAACTGTATAATATGTGTATATTATACACATACATAGTATATAATAGTATGTGACTGTATAATTGACTATATGTGCTGGGAGCCATGCACATAGCCTGGTAGCAGAGACAGTATATAATGGCTGCGGTAGGAACCACTAAACAACAGGGTGGGCGGTAGGCACTCAGCAGAAGTGATGACCATCTCGGAAGTAAAAATGGCAAAGGCACTCGTCAAAGACCAGAGAGAGGAACATCAGCTCGCCCTAAATACAAAGTACCAGCTTCTCTCCATTGCCCATTTCCAGGCCAGCCAAGAAAGTGGTGAAAGTGGTGAAATTCTATTGCCTGTGACCTGGTCCTTATCTGGAGTTTCAGTTCTGGCCTGAAAGCTCTTATTTTGAGGGCAAAAGCAAGGAAGCTGTAGGGACTTGCTGATGAAAGTTCATGTAAGTCCAAGAATCCTGTTCTTTATGAAAAATATAAGTTGATGTCCCTTTTGACACTCAGAGATCCTAGGAAGAAGTATCCTTGGAAGGGGCACTCCCTACTATGAGTTTAGCTAGGGGCAGCAGGGAGGACCTTGGGATCCAGCCTGGATAGGTCATGTCACTAAAGGAAACAAATGAGGATGAACTATGACCCTAGACCAGGCTAATGCACCTTAGGAAATGGAGTATATTTTTGGAGTTCTCCCCATCTTCACATTCAAGGAGTTGAATGCAGGGAAGAAAGATGTGCACAGTCATTAGCATCTACTGCAAAAAGCCTTGGTTCCAGTAACAGACAAAAGAATTGGGCCAGTGATTTCATTATTACAGGGAGCTGCCAAGTAAAGAAACTCCTACCAGTGCAGGTCAATTTAGAATCTTAGAGCCCGGAGCACAAGAAGTTAAGTGACTTACCCAGTCACAAAGCCAGAGTAGGTCAGAAGCGGGACTTGAATTCAAGTCCTCAAGATCACTTATCTTTCCAATATACCAGGCTGCCACTTGGTTCTAGAGACAGGATATTTGGGCAGATAGAGTATAGTTCTGACCTATAATGACATTTCTTAAGTACAATCTGAGAGGGACTGGGTCAGAGGGAAATAGCCATTTATTCATTGAACAGTTTAGGAAAGCTTTATGCATTCCTTCATCTTTTTTTCCATCTAAACCAATAATTCAATCAATGATTCAATAACTATTTCTTGAACATTTACCATATTGTATGAAGAACTAAGATATCAGAATATGTTGAAATAAATCTATAGAGGTTGTTTGATTGATTTTGGAGAAAGGATATTCCAGAATTAAGTCCTGATGAGGAGAAAGTTCAAATGCAGAGGTGTGAGAGTGCATCTTTGGATAAAAGACCCTCTGAAGGACAGGGGTTGCTATAGTGACAGGAGGAGAAGACAGGAGTGAGGGAGTCAAAGACACTCTTTAATCCATGAATCCAAATTTACTTCAATCAACTGACAAGTATTTATTAAATGCCTACTGTTGGTCAGGCACTGGGGATATAAACACAAAGAATGACACAATCCCTATTTCACAATGAGCTGGCATTCTACTAGGTGAAACAACAAAGGCATATAAAAATATGTAAAGCCTAAATATAATATTGATAAATGATATATGCACATATATGTATATGTAATGCATGTATTGTGTGCATATTTGTGTATGCATACACACATATACATATATACATATAATTTAAATATAAATTACTGGGATGGATAACACTAGTAGTTAGGAGAAAAATCAAGAAAGGTTTTATGCAGAATATAATGTTTGGGATGCTTTCTAAAGGAAGGGAGAGACTGACATAAAAGTAGAGAGGATGTGGATTTCAGATGTGAGGAAGTCTAGTACAAAGGTGTGGAGATAAGAGATGAAGTGTTTTGGTTTTGTTTGTTTTTGTGAGAGAAGAGAGGCAAGTTTGATTTGATTGCAGATCATGGGAGAGGAAGCATGCTCAAAAGAAAGATTTTTTTTTTTTTAAAGCAATTGGGGTTAAGTAACTTGCTCAAGGTTACACGGCTAGTCATTATTATTTATGCATGGGTGCTCATTTTCTGAGGCTGGATCTGATCTCGGGTCATCCCAACTCCGAGGCCGACGCTCTTACTCACTGCGCCACCTAGCCGCCCCTTTAGGGCAATTGGGGTTAAGTAACTTGCCCAAGGTTACACGGCTAGGTTTTTGTTTGTATGGATTAAGTGTCGGAGGCCGGCTCCGAACTCAGGTCCTTCTGATTCCCGGGCCGGCGCTCTATTCACTGCGCCACCTAGCCGCCCCTCAAAAGAAAGATTTTGAAACTGAGGCCAGGAAAATCCAGGCTTACATTCAATACTTTTTTTTTTTTTTTTACAATCTATTAGCATGGAATACAGTATAGGATCGCAGAGCCTTGGGCCTGAAAGGGACCTTAAAGATAATTCCTTCATTTTGTTTTATTTCATTTCATTTCATTTCATTTTTGCCTTTTGGAGGGGGGAAGGCCGGGCAATTGGGGTTAAGTGACTTGCCCAAGGTCACACGGCTAGTAAGTGTTGAGTGTCTAAGGCTAGATTTGAGCTCAGATCCTCCTGACTCCAAAGCCGGCCTTCTTTTCACTGCACCACCTAGCCACCCCTCCTTCATTTTACATATGAGCAAATTGAAGGGAAATGAGCTGTTCACGGTCACACAGCAGAGCCAGGAATAGGGTACATGTCTCTTGATATCTACCCCGGGGATGTTTCTACCATATAACTGTGGTTCAGGGTTGTGACTACCAGGGGATGCTGCTGTGCCAGTATTTAACATTGGAAATGCCTCTTACACAAAACCCTGTTTTCTTTTCTGATATAGATTTGGTTCTACACAAACAATATCTTTTCTACTGCTGGGATATCTACAGAGAAGATTCCATATATAACCCTGAGCACTGGTGGCACTGAGATTTTGGCTTCCATCTTCTCAGTAAGTAGTTTAGCTATGTAATGAAAAAAACAATCTTATAGAGTACAACAAAGCAAGTTTTTCTCAGAACATATAAGGAAAAAAGAATACTGTATTCTGTCAAAATGCCCTTTTCACACTGCAGAGACCTTGCATTTTAGAAGATTTCTAAGAATTACCTTAGAACCAACAAGAATACTTTTTCTATCATTTGTCTTCATTCTGGGAAAATAATTTCTTTTGTATCATTGTAGAGCCTAATGGATTCCTCCTGTGGATAAATTCCCCATTTTTTTTTTTTTTTTGCTATTTCTCTTGTTTTTCTCCACCTACCTCTCCTTATCTCGGTATAAGCCATATGCAAGTGAGGCAAGTGCTGGGATATAGAATAGATGCCAAATCAGCTTTTGTCCATCTCAGGGAGTCTTTTCTTACATAATTCTCTTAATCATCCGGAAACAAAAGCTCAGGGTCATCTGGGCTTGTTCCATCTCACTCCACATCTAGTTGGTTGCTGAGTTATATCTATTTTCCCTCTACAAGAGCGGGTTCTTCACTTTTTTGTGATTCACGGACTACTTTGGCATTCTGGTGAAGCCTATGAACCCCTTCTCAGGCTGATTTGTTGCCTGCATTTATAACTAAAGGAAATACTAAATTTCACTTTGAAGTTAGTAAAAATAAATGTATATTTTCCCATCCAAATTCATGTATCAATGGGCCATTTGGATCCCAAGTTCAGAAGCCCTGCTCTACTGTGTGTCTTACCTTCACTTCCCTCCTTCCCTCCCTGCCCTTGCCACACTTGTCACCCTTCTCGTTATTTCTCATCTGGGGTATTGCAATAGACTCTTA
Source organism: Gymnobelideus leadbeateri (assembly GCA_011680675.1). Classification (NCBI taxonomy): domain Eukaryota; kingdom Metazoa; phylum Chordata; class Mammalia; order Diprotodontia; family Petauridae; genus Gymnobelideus; species Gymnobelideus leadbeateri. The sequence continues at coordinate 3,151 of WOXC01004512.1, read as the reverse complement.
AATGGTCTCCCTGCCTGCATTCAATCCCCTGTTACATTCAGCTGACTTTAATAGAGCTAAGTTAAGAGTTCCCAAATATTTTCAAGCCTCCATTTCCAACTGGCTTTCAGTTAGCCTTCCTGTATCCCTTATTCAATATAAGAGGTTACTGTGCACAGGCCCATAAGAAGTTAAAGAGATTGTTTTCATAAAACTTTATTTGATATATCACATTTTTATAATATCATAAGGTTATTAAATGTTTATCTGAACATAGTCAAATAAGTTAGTGAGATCATTGATTCTGTTTCTTTTCAATCCATAACTTTTAATTTCAATATGATTTTGTTTTAATATTTTACATTTTCCTAATTACATGTAAAAACAATTTAAACTTCTATTTTTTACAACTTTTAGTTCCAAATTCTCTCCCACCCTCCTTCCCCTCTCCTCTCATTGAGAAGGAAAGCAGTTTGATAAAGGTTATACATATGCAGTCGTGCAAGATGTATTTCCATATTAGTCATATAGTGAAAGAAAGCACATACAAAAAAAAAACCAAGAAAAATAAAGAGAGGGGAAAAAACCAGCATGCTTCAATCTGCATTCAGATTCAATTAGTTCTTTCTCTGGAGGTGGACAGCATTTTTTATCCTACGTCCTTCAGCATTTTCTTGGATCTCTGTATTGCTGAGAACAGCTAAGCCATTCAGAGTTGGTCATTATACAATTCAATACAGTTTTTGAAAGAGATATTGACATTTCATTTCCACCTCTTTTTTGTTGTTTCCCCTTCTGGCTTTGATTGAGAACAGTACTGATAATCCTGATTCACAGAAAGCAGTTATCAGTAGAATGAAAGTTTGGTAAGTTTCATAAGAAAGGGACAGACTTCTCCAAGGGTACACCAAACTTTTTGTAATTTCATTGACTGGAAATCAGCTAGGAGTTTCTGGTTATTGCAGAGATAGATTAGCATCTCCTGGGTGATTGTTGTTGATATTTTCTAGCTCATGATGATGTGAATGTCATATTCTAGTCTCATTAATTTCATTGCAGTCAGTAAGAATTATTGATCTGATTGTCTCAAAATTTTCAAATGTTCTGTAGTGTTCCCTCCATTTCTTACCCTGCCACCATTTTCCACCATATTTTCTCCAAATGGATTTTCCCCCATGCATGCTACTCATTTTAGAATTTATAATAAGGTAGAATAGCTATTTACCAAATAGTCCCCATAACCCTTTGGCAAGCTTCTTGTACTTCTTGGGAGTGTGAGAACCCCTGAGCTAAACAAAAATTAGTTTCAGTTGTCACACTCAAGGACCTCACAGACAAATGTGAAATCCATGGCCATCATCAGTCTTCTTGATAATTGTCTTGCCAAAGGACTTCAATGATTCTATAAGGGAGAGTTAGGCTGATGACCTTCTGCAAATATGCCTCACTTAAATTTAATCCAGAAGTCAAGACATCACTTGTGATGTCATTGGTCCTCTTCAAAAATGAACAAACAATAACAATGCATACACACATACGTATATACATATATGTATTTCCCATAGTCCACTATGCCCATCTTTGCAATGAAGTCACTAAGTATCACAGTATGTGTTACTTTAATTTGGAGGGTCAATAAGTCATTCTCATAGTAACTGATAATAGCAGTAATAATAATGTCTTATAGCACTCTAAGATGTGCACAGTACTTTCCTAGCATGAGGCTGAGTACAAATATTATTATATTATTATCTCCATTTCACAGAGAGGAATCTTAAGTCTCAGAGAAGTTAAATGAGTTGTCCTTTGTCACACAGTTGGTCAATATCAGCGGTGAGATATGAACTTGGTCCTCCTGACTCCAAGTCCAGTATGAGACCACTTCCTGCTAATCTGTAAGAAGATTCTAAGCTATGGAGTCCTGTGACAGCATAGCAACTGGTTCTCAAACTTCACTGTGACTATCCATGTGACCCACTCTTCTTTGCTCCCCATACTTTTCACACAAGGGGAGGATATGCAGAAATGAATGATGTAAACCACAATTTAATAAAGCATTTGGGAATAAAAAAAAAATCAGAATGCTACCAAATCAAATTGTATTCAACTCAGAGAAGAACCTTCTCATTCTAGTTGCATTCTAACTCCAAGTTAGGATCTCTTCTGTTCGGCTTTCCAGCAGTATTAACTGCTATAGAAAGATTAAGGTGAATGAGAATTTTAAGAAAACCATAAGATTTCATATTTAGCATGTTGTACATAACCTACAAAGCACTAAAATGTTCTCAGTATGGAGTCCATGAACTTATTTATTTTAATATTTTGATAAATATAATACAATTGAGGGGGAAGGGGGATGAGAGGAGGGATGATGGATGGGAGGGTATCCTTGGGGGGAGGGGAGGTTGGAAGTACCCACTATAGAAGAGGGACAGGATCATGTAGGGAATGGACCAGGTGGGGGGTGGGATGAGTGGGAGAGAATTATAAGCAGCCTCGTACAATATATCTACTATGATAATGTTTTGCATAGCTAGACATGTACAACATATACTGAATTACTTATCTCCCCAGAGGGAATGGGTGACAAGGAGGAAGGAAATGGATCTGAAATTCGAGGTCTTAACATTAAATGTTTCAAATATATATAAATACTATTATTAATACTCTTTTGCTTATAATTGGGGGATAAGATGTACAGGCATTGGGACACAAAGATTCACCTTCCTCTAATGGAAAAGTCGAAGGGGGTATGGGAGAAGGTATGGGAGAGAGCAGATTGGAGGAAGCGATATCTTGTGGGATTACTGTTCTGGGAGGCTGGGTAGGGGAATAATGGGGGGAAAATGATTGTAACTCAAAATCTGGCGGAAATGAATGATGTAAAACAGAAGTTAATAAAGTATTTGTTTAAAAAAAAAGATAATACAATTGGTTTCCTTTGTATGTACATGTTTTTCTTCTTCTTCTTCCTCTTCTTCTTCTTCTTCCTCTTCTTCTTCTTCTTCTTCTTCTTCTTTCTTCTTCTTCTTCTTCTTCTTTCTTCTTCTTCTTCTTCTTCTTCTTCTTCTTCTTCTTCTTCTTCTTCTTCTTCTTCTTCTTCTTCTTCTTCTTTCTTCTTCTTCTTCTTCTTCTTCTTCTTCTTCTTCTTCTTTCTTCTTCTTCTTCTTCT